>OX424446.1:6226587-6826587 GCA_949152495.1 Lasius fuliginosus | reverse complement strand
GTAATATATTGTGAGACGTGATGTATCAGTGATGTAACAGTGAACTTTTTCTAAAAGTAAAATTTAATGTATTGCATAAAATTTCTAGTAGTGCTTTTTTCCTCTTAATGAGATTACAATTATTATTTGAATAGAAAACATATATAATTTGCAGTGTGATGGATTTTTTATAATATCGTGCGCCGGTAGATTTGTAAGAATTGTTTAAAGGGGAATTCTAATTGCATGGATGAAGAATTAATAACCATTCAAGAAGAACATTCTTATTAACGATACATCCCTTGCTTTTCAGTTTTGTGTTTCGCAAAATAATAGAAAAAATCGTGATTACCGTGACGATCATGAATGACGACGAAGTAATGATGTAACTTAACTGTCTCGCGCGCGTTTAACGAGTGATTAAAAGTCTAAGCTTTCGATCCTTGGCCTCGATCTACTTTACCGTGGTTTATGACGACTATTTCATTGCGCCCTTAAATTAGCGACGAGAGTTCTCATGATCGTTTCTACAGCTTCTAAATGAAGAGGCTAAATTTGCGTTTTGTTTCCTATTTGCCACTACAATAATATTTGAAAGATATTTAATTATCGTTTGAAAATTTCTCATTCTAAAAAAATATAACCTTTTAAAAAAATATAACCTTTTAATTGAGTTTTTTTTTTGTAAATAGCAATTATCGTTTAGTTAGTAAATTTTTATTAAGACGTTTATAATACATTTTTCTGATAGAAAGATAAGCCTTGAAATTATTCAAGTCCATAATAAGAGATAAGCCTTGAAATTTTTTATACAATTCCGTAATTTGAAAAGCTATTAGTTTTATTTATTGCGATTACTAGATCTAATTGGAAATTGGAATATTCAATTGGGAAATTGATCTATTTTGGGCTAAAACGTTTAAGCTAAATTATATTTTACAAAGTTGATTTTTTAGCTTTGTTGGAGGAAATGATTCAATGGAATAAACAATAGAGAACACTATTACATAAATTTTAATGAAAACAATGTTAAATATGCAAGCGTTTAGCGTTATTCGCAAGGATATTGTTTGCAAATCGGCAGTGCGAGTTTCTACATTTCTTGTACCTTGGACTTCTTACTGTTCGATCGTTTTCCTGCCCTATATTCGCGACCTGAATTCACCCGATTTACTTCTCATGAAACACTCAATGCCGAGTAGTGCGAGAATAATTCGCAGCACGCGAACGATCAGAGATGTCAACGTCTTTGATATGTATATTTTGTTCTTCGATTTCATACTTTAAAATAAAATTGGAGTAATATTGTCCCAAGAAGACATCATTTTTCAAACGAGTCTTATTCCGTAATGCATCTCATTTTTTCTTGCTTTTCTTTTTATTTAAATCTCTATGCAATATGAATATTGCAAATAAAGAAAAGAATTTTGCGAAAGTTTAAATTATTATTCTCGATTATTATTACATTATAGCATTATACAAATAGTGATTCACTGATACGACTATATTGTTTGCGTTAAAATGACTCATTGTTCCGTTTAGTTTCCGCGACTTTGAAAGATGTAGTCAATGCTAATTCATATACTTATTGTTAGCATGAATACTCTATAATAACAACTCGAAATACTTATAAATAACTACTTAAGTTTTTGGATTAATTACTAGAATTCACTATATATGTGTGTGTGTATGTATATGTATATATAATATATAATTTAACATTTTTTTAACATTAATTTAATCCAATTTAATTCAGTTTTCTATTTTGCACATATTGTCAGATGCAGCGACTGCTTATCAGGTATTTAAAACGCGATGTTATGCGTGTCGGGTTGAGATGATAAATAATCAACAAAAGAGAAGATATACTCTGTGTATAAAAATGTTGGTAAACATGCTCATACACATACAATGTATTCATTTTTCTCGCGATAACTCAGCAACGAAACGCAAATTCCTATAGTGTGCGGATCAGCTGATTCATCGATTCTCTCACACGATCAATCGTTCGACCGATTACGCTTTTTATCCCGGATAATTCTGCTTCAAGATTATTACGCCGGTTCTCTTAATTCGTCAGTATCGTGATGCGAGTTGCCGAAATCGTATGCACGATATCAATCGTTCGCGATAAATATTTTTCTAATATCCAACATGCGTATTTCGACTATACATATTTAATATCAGAAGTAATTATTATCATTAAAAGTGATTATTATTATATTGTGCGATATATGAAACGGGATCCATTTATTTTAACTGCAGATATAAGTTGTAAAAAAGCGGTGCCCTCTTTTATTACTTTATGCTAACAATCGCTATCTTTATTACGGTAATCTCTGTAAGAATTGCTATCGATGATCTTGTGCAAATATAGCAATGTGACTTGCCTCGATTTTTTAACAACTCGATGTATCTGGTGAGAAAGAGTATAAAAAAACATAAATTAACACAATATAAATTTTATTATAGAATTTTGCAAAAAAATATATCGATAAAATATACTGTTTTAAAAGCGGATGTGATACTGTTTTAAGAGCGGACTTAAGGCTTATCATTCTATCAGTGAAATGTCTTTCATCTATATATTATCATCTCAAGATATGACATATATAATAAAATATTATTATTAGATTAAATTCACGAGGAAGCGAAGTATGATTAGTTCACAACTAATAATTAACTAAAAAATAAGTGGCATTATATTTAAGTATAATTAATTGCCTGTCAGTATTAATCACGATTGCAATCTGTTGATTAGCATCATCGTCTCGAACAAAATCGATACTCTCTACATTCCCCGTTTTTCTGAAAATCCATATCAGTTGCGACTTTACACGATTGAAATATTCGTGCGCGATTATAAATCACCAAGTAATTATAAATGTTATAGTGTGTGACACACAAAAAGGACAATATATCGCATATACCGTGTTTTAAAGCATACTCCCGTAGCCTTGAGACTATCGAGAAGAGAGTCAAGGAAACGGATGCAACAGACGATTAGTCCTGCATTCGTTGTTACGAAGAAAACCGCAATTTCAACTTGGCTCGGCATGACGTCGCAATACGACGTGACGCGAGTGTTGCTAAATTCCGTCTAACCGAATGCGCGATTAATTCATCTATTATGAGAGTTAACTGAGGTGAACGTCTGTGCATCGTTATTATTAAAGCGCGGCCAACATCGTGAAGCATCGTAGAATTATATATCAAGGACGTCTCTTTTCGCTTAGAAAATACTGTAGTTGAAGTTTATTTATAGTGCGTAAATAGTGCGAATTTAAATGGAATATATTCGTCATTTTCAAGACGTGAATGAATCTTCCATGCGTTGGACGATAATCGAATAGTTTGTCATAAATTACAAAATGTCGCATCTGCGAACGAAGACCAAAGTGCTCTCTGACAAGACTTACAAGCACGTTACTGCGACGGCAGAATGTCGCAGAAATCAATTTTCTCTATTGAAAGGACGGCCTCAAAACATCGTGCATCGTCTGGAACATCGGTTTCACGAGGTAACTTTGTCGGAGAAATATTTCGCGATTATTTGTTTCCCGATGCACTTTATTAAACATAGTTGTCACATAATAAAAATTGTGTTTAAATTCGTTCGAATTGTTGGGGATACAATTATAGAGATATCTATTTTAGAGAAATCTGTTAAATATTACTGTGCATTTTTAAAGATACGAAATATGTAAAATATTACAGCAACTTGTATGCGAAACTAAACTTTTTTCTTAGATTTTTATATCGGAAAACGCAAAGTACACACATGAGCAATAAATTTTTTCACGAACATGAATCTTATTAGACTTTCGCAGTAGCGAAAGATTTAAAAAGACAATCAACCTCTACTACGATTTTTTCTATTATCGCGTATTTTCACGCATTCACTAAAAATATTATTGTGCACTGAAATAAATCGTGTAACATGTGATAAACGCGTGTTTCTCGTCGGCGGCGACGAGATAAATGCATACGTCCCGAATATTATTTCACGCATTTTCTGACTGACCTATTCTCTATTCTGGTGCTGAATGGGTCAAAACCACGTCTTTCATATTATCGTGCGAAGTCACGTAGAATTCTTCCGTTTGGCAATGTGTTTTCAATAGCGAAAACACGCGACAATTCAAAACTCTCTCGTTTAGCAGCACCTCTCATCGCGACCGACATTCGCCACGTTTCATTACGCGCTTTCGCTATAAATCAAAGAACAATGTGATAAAAATTTCCTCTGTTGCGAGCATATTGAAATCCTTCGTCGGGATTAGTATTTCTTGGTGTAACTTTAGCCTGATTACTATAAAGATGGATACATCCGCAGTTTTTGCGAATCATAGAAAACGTTACAGTTTTGACATTTTAACAATTTTGACATTTAAACATACCGTATCTACATTTTCAAAGTGTATCGTTATTTTTGCTTATCATTAATTATTAATTCAATTAGACCATATATCATTAATTATTAATTTTTGAAAAATATTGCAAACGATGCAAAAATATAATTAGTCCTTATTTTTTTAATGAAATAATATTCAATATTATATCCCGATGCGGTTATTCCATTTCCAGTGGTCTTGCGATCCATTCTGTACACCATTAATTTAATTTAATCAAATTTATATAATTTATAGTAGAGGCCATTGGCAATACCATTAATTGGGCAAATAGCGCAAATTTTGCATCCATGAAATCCGCTCTACACAAAGCATTTTTATTATGCATTTTTACTATTTACATATTTATTTTTACTATTTAGATATTTGCATATTTATTTCAACTGATTTATGAAAATCGCTTATTTCCTAGTAAGATTCGCGATGTTCAAGATGCTATTCTCTCGCAAAGATATTATTAAAAATTAAAATTAAAATTATTATTCTCTCGCATTTAAAATTATTATTTGATCTCATATTAAATTTTACAATTTAAATGTCTCACACACGAATCAAAAACACTTATTATTTATCTAAAATTTTTAATTTATGAGTGGCATTATACATTACACTTTCGGCTGGCATTTTTTTGCAACCAGATATGTATTCTTTATATTCTTTGTATTTTCATTTTTTAATTGCTGAGAACGGGAAATAGGTACTGGCAGTTTAAAATTAAATCTGCCAGTATCATCTTTTGATGCGAACGATTTTAAGAACGAATCCATCTGCGAACTCTTTTTTTATTTCGTGTTTCATTAAATTAAAAATTTATATTTCTTTAGACAACCAGAGAAGATTATTTGGAAATTATATGATTTTTCTCTATTTTTCTTTAGTAGTAACTCGAGATGCTATTATTATAAAAACGCACTACACGTGTTATATCTTTTTTTCTCCTGAAATAGCAGTTATAAAACATACCATTCCAATTACATACGTTTCTTTTCATTATAATAGATAATTACTTGTGATGGTATTACATATTTATATTTGAAAAGAAAAAATGTTAAATAAACGTAGATTTAACACGTTAAATACGAGCATAATAAGATTGCACTTTTTAAATTATATTCGATTAAGAATGCATGATAGATGCAAATATAGCAGTATTATTTTACTTGATAATTTTATGATGCCAATTACAAGCACAGAGCAAATACTATAACACTTATTACTTTATGTCTTATGTAATAATTTTATCGTGCAAATTAAAACGATGTCGCGCATCGTTGCATTGTTTTCGGCGTTCACCAGCAGCTGCACCCGCATGATGCATCAGTCTTCTCCTCGCGGTTATGCAGTCGCAAGTTTATTTTCAGTTACCCCCAGCGTTTTTGTGCCAACGCGCATATGCCGCGAATTTTAAGTGCGACGCTGATTAATGTGTCTCCGTTCTTTTCGAAGATACCGATGACCTTGCCAAATCTCTCATTATCATCGACCACGGCGTTAGACAAAATAGGCCGTGACTATGTTTGTTCATGATTCAGGATATCCGGTTCAGACGATTCATCGATGTTGCGCGAGCGGGTATTCTAATTAAAACTATTTTCAACTAATCGAGACGACTCATCATAGATTATGTCTAAAAATATTTCGTCTGCGCGTTACGTCAGTATTATTTTTGCTAATTATTATTTTGATGAGTGCGATGAGATAAATGAGACTGCAATGCAACTTTGTCTCTTAAGTAGCGATCATTTTCTTTTTGATCATTTAACTACTACTTATAAGATAATTTGACTATTTATATATAAGACCGATAGAAACGATTAATAATTTTTTATTATTCTAGAAGGTCTAAGTAGATGGACTTTTTTTAAATCGAACAATGTTCTTTTTTTACAGTACTTATTCTATCTTTTCTATTAGACGAAATTAATATTTTGGGATATTTAATTTAAATTTCTCTCTAAATTTCTCTTACATTTCTCTCTTACATTTTATTTTATTTTCATAAATTTTTATTATGAAGGCATGTATTTCATTAAAAGGCAAGATTTGATAATTGACAAGACTTAATTCTAATCAAATATTATTGGCCATCAACCTAAAGTTTTATACTATTGCATAATTAAAACAGCATTCAAATGTTTATGTGCTATATCATGATAGGCATTAGTCATTCATAAAGAGTTGCCAAAACGTACGTGAATCGGTAGTACAAGTTATGGAAGGCTGAATAACGGGATATCTTGTTTCGCGATTTTATACGACATCCATTGGCAGTCTTCGACATTACGAAATGCTCGAAGAGCGTTACAAGAAGCCATACAAGAAGCATGTCTCACAGTTGATTGATTAGAAAGTCTCGCTCGTGTCACGACAAGATAGTAAATCTGCCATTCGAATTGCAAGCAAAATCAATTGTGAAATTTCATTAATGGAGCCATGAATCACGATGCACACTCGTGGTAGCCACTGCCAGAGATATCTTTGACCAATACTCTCGTCGATGTTCGATAATATTAAAAGGTAGGAAGTGCAAATCCGTATAATCTGTATTTTATCATCTTAGTAAGATCATGGTAATTCGAAAGCAGGTATCATTGTTGACAATGTGTAATTGAAAATTTGTTTTTATATATATATGCAAATACATATATTTATATTAGTTTATCATTTTTTTTTATTACTGCACTCAAGATGTGCAGATGCGTTTCATTTAATTTCAGCAAAAAAAAAAATTGTAAATTTATAAAAATTTATTTATTATTGTTCTAACAAGAATGTCCGAATATTTTATTTAAATTTAAATTATTAAATATTAAAAAATGTATTAAATAATTTATTTATTATTGTATTTTTATGAAAGAAAAAATTGGAAATTTTTTTACTTTCTAAAAATTATAATACTAATGTATTTATATATAGAATATTGAAGATTATACAAATATTTAAAAATTTAATTATAACTATAAAATTTAACTATATACCGTGTGATATTTGAGAGATTATTCAAACTGTATTTTTTCTATTTCAAACATTTTATATATTTTCTAAAATTTTATCGGTAGGTATTATAGATAAGATTATAACTTAATTCTCCTTCTATAGCCCCGTTTTCTATCTCAAGATAGGATATCTTGCTCGGAATGGCCGCGTCTTATCAATGCGTATCTGTAATTGGTCATATGTTCGTCTTGGCGCTCGTATCTTCTCGACAGTGGCTCATTACTTACGGAATATCACCCTGTCGTTTCACAGACGTTGATTTACGAGAGGTCGCGAAATTCATCGCCATAATCTCAATCAATTGGGAGATTTTTCTCAATCGCTATTTATTTATTTTTATATCGCTGTTATTTATATCCGTATACGCAAGTGTGATAATGTTATTTGTACGCGATTATTAATGACTCATCACGAAAACGATTCGTCGCGTTGAGAGATCACAGTTTTCCGCTTAAGAGAAACGGGAAAGTCTTTATCCCTCGTGACTCTCAGCAACACTCTTCGCAGATAGAGTACAGCTCGAAACGGAAACAAAGAGTTCTTCTTTGTTATCTGCGAAACGAACATTTCGAGATTTTTCGGAGAGTCCACGAGTCTCTCGACGAGTTTTCCCAAAGACGGAACTCTATGCCGTATCTGAAATTCTTCTTCCGAAGTTACGAGTGCAGGGATGTGTTAGGACGTGTGACGCGTACGACAAAGATGTTGAATGAATTGATGAATTACAATTCTCGAAAACAAAGCGATTTATTTTATATATTTTCGTGCATATATGCTATTTTGTGCATTTCTCGTATGACTAAACTCGTGGACTCGTGGTTGCAATATAATAGTTCATTCTAAGAAAATAACGTCACGAAGGAATTATTTCGTGCTATGAATTGTGATGTGTTCGGTGCCGATGCAAATTGATACGGTTTTTTATTTCATAATGAGTGCGTCTAATAATGTCAGAGTGAATCCGATTGCAGTGTGACGACTATTCGTAGCCATGTGTATAATGTCCTGGAAATTTACCGATATGAGCGTGAATAATCGTGGACGACACGTGTCATGCAGCCTTGGACACCCTGCGCATATTTAATTTCAATCGCTTCCATTCGTCGAATGCATGGAACGCCAGCAACAAATGATCGCGTAACAACAAGCCGAATAACCAGCTTGTATGACAAAACGCTATTTTCTCGGACAAAATGATCATTTTACATTCAACATGTATGTCAGATCGGACTCGATTGAAACGGACCTGTTTGTACATCATGTATACCTGCAACCAAAAAAAAAACATACAGTCATTCTCCCTTTAACTGCTCTCTTTATACTTGCAATGAAACAAATACATGTCCATTGCAGGAAGAAAATAGAAATAATAAAATTGTGAAAAGAATAAAAGAAACGTGTTGAGTTAGAAATGATGAGTTTATTTATACTGTACAAAAGCGCAAGATGCAGATGGTTTAAAAACGCGGATAAAAATCGCGTTGTATCGTTTTAGCAAATATCCACGAATATGCGACACAAGATATGAACGAGAAAAGAAAATGGATAAATACGACGCGCGCATTTAAACGACTGATTATCTTAATTATACATGATCGCGACTAATTGGAGCATGAACGGATCCCATACTGATCTCCGTTCCATGGAATATACAAATGAGAGAACGAATCTTTTGAACAATTGGCGAAATGCATCTTTCTCGTCCTTGCCGACACAAGGATCTAGCAGAACTTACGGGTCCCTTTCCTCGACGTGTCAACAAGCTATTCAATCGTTCTGGAACAAAAGCAAGCAGGTAGATAATATAGCGGTTTTTATATATTATACGATAAATTTTTATTAGAATCGTTTTTTTATTATATATCTATTCTTTTACACAAAATATGAAATAATATAAGGAATGTATAATATAATAAAAAAAATATAAAATATTTAAAAAATATAAAATTTTTTTAATATTGAAAATTAAAGGAATTTTTTGTGAATAAAAATTGTATGAAAAATATCAGATATAAAAATTATAAAAATATCAAATTCTCTTTATTACGTTATTGTTTATTTCGAAAGCACGATTGACATACACACACATATATATTGTATATATAATATATATTATAAAAATGACCTAAATCATGTATTGTTTGAGATAATCAATTTTTGTATATCTTTACACATTAAAAAAAATTCTTTAATATAATTCAACGGTATATATGTATTTAAAATATCTCTCTTTATTTGATCTCCGTAATTTTGTGAGTATTTTGTATACAACGATGTAAAGCATAGCTGATATGGTTAATTAAATTTTCCATTAGAGTCACTTTCTCAATCATCGATAGATAACCGATTGCGCAGTCTCCGAAAACACTCGAGCGAAGTTTCATGAATGAAACTACTCTCGTCCTCTTTTAATCTTTACTACGATGAACATGCCAAGATTTAGTTGAGATACTTCTCGAGATAAATGGCACGGGTAATAGTGGTGTCAGGAAACATTTCTTACAAGCTGATAATTATTCGTGACAGACATAGTCTCTTCGTAAATTGCGTCGCGAATTTCCAATGGATGAAATTTTCGAAGTAAACATCACGCATAAACGAATCATGCGATCAGTGAAATTACGACGCATATCTCGCAGCAATTACTATACTATTTTCGTCAGTATTTACTTCGTCGATGTTTATAGCGTTAGTCGAGAATAAACAGCATTAGATATTTTAACTTACGATGTTTGTTGCGCTTGACGTAAACTGCGCAAGGTCTATCGAAATAGTAAATGTTGAGTCAAAATTATACGTTCTGCGACGATGCTTTCGTCCGACAGAATAAAATTTGTTTTGACGTGCAAAAAGACTTTTTAGAATTTTATGATTTAAAATATTTTACAGAAACTTAAAATTGTATTTTTAAAATAATTCATCATAAACAGATTGTGACAAGATATGCATAATTCTTTTTTTACATCAAGATGACTTTTATCGAAATAAGTTATATTGCCTTGAATTGATGATTATTTATCGCAAAGAATAGTGTTATAATTTAAACATCTTTAATCTTATCTTAATTATTAATATAATTAGTTGAATGCAATTCTAGAACAAAAATAAGTCTTGAAAATTAATATCATTATATGAAATGAAAATAAATTGTAATTAAAAATATAACAAAATACGCAATACGCGTTTTACTTGATAAAAAAATTGTATACTTCTTCATAAATTATTTACGACGATGAATTTGATCTCATGCCAGATCGAAGATGATCAATGGATTTATGCAACGTCATACCAAATCCTCTGAATTACTTATTCGAATAATTTTGAAGAACTTTTTTGTTTATTACAGTTTAAATTTAATAATTTACTAAAATCTAATGCAATGCTCTTAAAAAAATTATAGACGAATATTATACGTATCTCTTTTTTATGACAAAATTCTTTCCGAATAAAAAATGTTATTTGTATAAGTTCATTATACAATTGGATTAAATTAATGTAGTGAAAACAGGACATTATATATATATACTCTTGTCACATAATTATAAATGCTTCATCGGTTTTCGATAACGTCTAGTTGTCGATATACTTACCCTTCACATATGATACGCAACGATATATGTCTCAATGACAGGGACAGAACCTTATTAATGTCATATGAATGAATATAATATTGATAACTTAATACATATATAAAAGCTTCGGGTTATCGAGATTAATAATATCAACTTGCATAAGCACAACAGATTGCAATAATAATAAGTTTATAACATTACGAAGATGTGACAATTAATGAAAACATCAGATATTTGTATATATTTCAAAGAGAAATTGTAAAAGAAAATAATAACATTCCCTTTTGAAAATATTGACTCATCTTTAACATGCATTAATTTCTGTTTTATGACACGAGCATTAATCACAATGAATTTTACGATTCAATATATTCATCCTGTCTATTTCTCAATTACTGCTACCAGAGTTTACGATCGTTCTTCGTTATCTATCACATGTTTATTGATCGCTATCATATATACATATTATTATATACGCGACAACGCGACATCTTCTCAGTTGACTTCTCAATGTCCGAACGTTGTGCTTTTGCGATTTATTTAATAGACTGAGTTCGAAATTTGTAACACGTAATAATAATTCGAAGTGCAATGGTTGCTACATTCCAAATATAATTAAACGAGCCACTTAATATCCTAAAAGCTTGAAAAAATTATTATTAAAAAAAATTTGGTGTGAAAATTAGAGATTTATAGATTAATTTTTAATTTGAGATTTATAGATTAATTTTTTGATTCTTCTTAAAAAAGTGAGTTGAAAGATAATTTTACCTGAATCTTTTAATGCCTATGAAATAAATTTTTGTACCGATATTCGATAATAATTCCTTCCTCGACTCTTGTGAGCTTGTTTTCTAGAATATCGTTCCATATCGTCGTCACTCGCGAACACAATTCGGCCGATAAACAAAGTTATTTTTCTGTCTTGTTTAATCAGATGACGAAGGTGTTCAAAGGTGTAATTTATCGTATTTAGAAAAAACGTAATTTATCGTATTTAGAAAAAACGTAATTTATCGTTGGACAATTTCTCCAGAAGCGATAAAGTGTTATTAGCTCACTGATCTTTGCCATGCGGCGATGATGACACTGTTTTGCTGAACGGCGTCGTTTCATGAAGTCCAAAGGTTCCGCGTATACACAATTAATTAGTTTACCGAGAGTTTAATTGGTCGAGATTAACGCGAGAACTAACCGCGACGAATGCCGCTAAAAGCGACCTCCACGTTTAAAGTAAAACAATATTCTGCGGTCGATTTGATTTCAATCTTTCTTTCTTTTATCATTTTTATCATCATTATCACTTTCTTGTAATGTATGCAATATGCAATTTATTGAGAGTGCGACAAGAAAAAAATAATTATAGATGCATATATTAGAATATAATTGAACAATTGCAATAATATATGATAAATATCGTGTCAAAATCGTGTCAAATATTTTTTCGGTTACGCTTTGACGCTCTCATCAATTGTTTGACCAGTTTTTCAATAAGTGACCAATGACGCAGGCTTTCGATATTTAACTAATAGAACCTATTTTGATTGCACGTGTCCCATAATAGAATGAATAAAAATTTAATTAATTCAAGAAATTATTTACGTATCTGCAACGCGTATTTATCTGTGCAAAGTAAACTGAGAATTTATTTGTATAATCCAATCATGTACGCGTTCCCGACAATCAAGAATCCATTCGTGTTTTCAATCGAGCTCTTAATTGGGTCAGTAGATACGCTACTGTAAGCGAAGCTTAAGAAAAATCGCAATTTAAACGCGTCGTGCGTTTATCACGGTTTACAAATTGCTTAATCAAACCGCCGCCGTCGCGCCAGATCCACAACATATGTAATCGTAGATGAATCGCGGAAGATTACAAAGCGCTTACAATTATATCTGTGCCGCATAATTATTCGCCGCATAATTCCAATTGTTGACATACCATATATATATATGTATATATCGCTGTTATTTCGAAAAATTTCTCTCTGTCTGCCGAAACTTTGCCCTGAACAATTCCACACGCTTCTGAGTAATGACATATTCTACACACCACTTATTCTTCTGTATAGAATATATTTATGAACGGTATAGAAAAGCAAGTTGTGCTTTTTTCAATTTTTTCCAGGATTGAATTAGTACAATTTTATTTTCACACTATATGCACTATTTGCAGATGAAAGCATGTATAGCAAAATTTAAAAACTGTGCCAATTTTGAAATGAAATTCAGGCAACCTATTTAAATTCATGGGAAATTTCTCCAATGAATAATAAATACTTTACAAATATTTTTGTTTCTATTGATAAAATTAAATATAGTAGGTATATGACTTACGTCAGCACTCGTATCGCTGCTCTAATTTAATCTCCTGAGATTTATTAAAAATATTTTATTTAAAAAGTGAAATAATCAAATCAATTATGCTTTTAAATGTATCTCGGTATTATATTATACTTCTAATATTATTTTTTTCTAATATATATTTTATATAAGATTAAGATTAATATTAATATTAATTAATTTATATACAAATTCTGTTTATAATAATATAAAAATTTTAAACCCGCATATCTCAATATTGAATGGAAAACGGCAATATGTCACACGAAGAAAAATAATTTCCGGGAAGCTCATACGGCACTGTGATGATGCGTAGCACGCGCCGTTACGCACGAAGCTCGTGGCAAATGTGATTCAGACTGTATATATGTACCCAAGCATTAAAGAGATCCCACCGCGATATATAAATGTCGTGCAATGTATCCACACATTGTTCACGATTTGCCGGCATCGTCGGTTCCTCGCGGCTCGCAGCTCTGGACCGACCGATATTCTTTGCATTTGTACTCGAGGAAAAAGTCGTGCGAACATCGGGAGGTAGTGGCTGTCGGATCAGCCGAGCCGATTAATTGGATCGCAAACGAGGAATGACCACGTAAAATTTGGAAAAGATGCTCCGACTCACCACCCTGTCGAGGGTCCGTTTCTCACGGTATATATATCGATAAGTTAGAATTAATTTTACGGTCGATTTCTTCAAGGAAAATTAATTGCGTCTATGGCAGGGATTGAAGTTGGTCAGCGAATTGAGATTTTCGATGCTGTGGTTATTCATAACAATTAATTTTTCCCGCAGTATTAAAAATTGACCGAAACTGCACCGTTTTCAATCTTTGATTCTATAATTAATTGCCAGTTATTTGTTTTCCTCTTATAGCCTGTAATTTAGTAAGAGATAAAAAAAATAGTTTAGTTAGTAAATTATCGCATTAAAATGATAAACTTTAAGAAATAATTTCAAACGTAACGTCTGAAATTACTGTGAAATATATATTTATCATTTTTCATAAATTAACACGTCACATTTTAAAACTATAAGTTGCATTTTTTAAAACTTGGTTATTCTAAATTATTATGAAACATACATTTATAATGGTTTAAATCAAATTAAATCATTTCTCTCTCTATTTGTATTTTAAAATCACAGATTTAATATTAAAAAACAGTTGATTATTCTATGTATAAAATGTTTATCCACTCATTTTTTTACATTAAATTAATATTATATTTTTTAAAATAACAGGTTGTCACACATACACAACACACACAAACAAATTTTTTAAAAAGATACTTGAGATTATATGCTTTAAATGATACTAATTATTTTAGATTCATCATATGACAGATTCACATTTACACAATGAAAAGTGCGGTCAAATATTATTAAAAATCCTATACGTGTGTTTCACTCACAATCAATGAAGGCAGTTTTCGATTTTCGTGCTGAATAGAGAATCAGAAGAGAATGCCATGCGGAAAGCCAAAGACGACCGTATTAAAATCACGGCGGCTTTCTTCCGCATCAGCTTCGACGAGGAAGATAGCGAGAAGGAAGACGAGAAAGAAGCATCGCTAATTAAAGAATCGAAGAAAACATTTTCACAGGCATCTGACGACGGCTTGATAAGAGCTAGAAAAAAGTCCAGCATTGCAAAAGCCGAAATTTCTTCAAACTTAGCCGCATCTGATCCTGAATTTTCGGCTTCCACATCGTACGTGCGAAGTTGCGCTTTTAAACGCTTGCAATCGTCCGAAAGCGTCGATCTGCCGAAAGTTTCGTCGAGTTTGAATAATGTGGACGAACACGCGATATTAAATCGTCATACTTCAAGAAAGGAGTACAACAAGGATAGCGAAGCGGTTTCGAAAATCAAATCGCAAAGACTGACAGCACCGATGGCGAATTCCGACAGAGTCTTCTCCGAACACAGGGCTTTCATTGCGAAGGACTCATCAGCAAGGCTTCAATCTTCATCGATCGAAGAAGCGCGCACTCACACGAAATCAATTACTGTAGATAAGTCGAGACATTCTCAATTAACACAAAATTTTTTGGAAATTTCTTCAGAGGCTTCAGAATTCAGTGAACACTTTTGTTCTCCAAAGTCATCAGAACAGTCGACTGGTGAATACTCTCACTCAGATACCAGGAAAGTACATAAGTCAGTGCCACGGTCAGTGCCTTTAGTGACAACCACTGCGCAAGATAGTCTCGACGAGAAATCTAGCAAGAACGGCAGTCGCAGGTCAACATTACCGATGACAATCGCCGATTTGAGCCAGAAGTCCACCTTCTACGAGAAGAACACCACGACCACTCAAAACCTTCCGACCTTCGAGGACATCCTGACTGGAACTAGCGTGAATCCCATCCGGAAGTTTAGCATCGCGAACGCGGCGATCTGTTCGAGTCTGGCTCCGAGCTTGCTCGGAGTTATTCCGGGCGTGCCGAACTCCCTCTTACCGAATGGAGATCACAGGCACAATAATTTGCATCGAAGTGCATCGAGTGCTACCTTATCGAATCTGTCAACCGCTTCCACCGCCATCAGCGACGATACTTCCATTGGTAGAACGCGTCGCGGATTGAAGTCATTCCTTCGTCTTCATATACCCGGGCCGCATCTCGACACGGCATGGCATGACGCCGAAGACTATTATCATCACTTGCATCATCAGCACGATCATCACCATCTTCATCACCTGTTCCCGCATATTCACGTACCTACCATCACTTTCACGGCGCCGGCCACCGATGGCACTGGCCGCAAGTTCAACTTCGCCATCCGAAGGCATTCGCACGCGGTTAGTGTGAATTTACGGAGATGCACGTCGTTTCTCTTGGCATTATCGTTTTTTCTCTAACATCTGTTGAGAGAGTCATAGTCTGGCCAAACTTCAGTCGAATAAGCTTAATGTAAAATATCTTGTTTCTCCGATTGGAAAATGTGTAACAATAGTAGAGTAGTATAATATAAAGTTATTAACAAACAAAAAGCAAAAATGGACTAATAATTTGTAAGATTCACTTTAAATATGAGACTGTAACAAATTGTGAATTTACTTTCATTTTATAGTTCGGAGCTTTATATAATTAGTAATTAAATTAATTAGTTAACTTTTAATATTTATGGAAATGATTCGGAATAACTAGATTGTATTAATACAATCTACTATGATAATAAAAATTCCACTTTTTGCATACACGATAAGACATACAAAATTCGCTAGGCAACGTGTTAAACAAAGAAATTAAAACTCTTTATTGTGATTTTATCAAATATAGTGAAGTCAATCAACGTGGAAATCACATGTCACGTTGGCCAGACATTGACGTGAGTGTCTTTATAATACTAGATTCGATTAATTCCTATACGCGTTCTGCTTAAAATAATTGATGCTTTACATTGACATGCCTGGTTAAGATCGACACTATTCGAGTCGAAACTATTAGATGACGATACTCTTAAGTGGACACTATTGCGGATATTAATTGTAATTACAGACCGCCGACGAAGATTGACGATGATAGCGTTGACGCAACTTGAGCTTTTATCTTATCGGAATTGTTGCTTAGGCATTTATAGCCAGAGAATAAAATTAATCCGTGAGTAAGAGTCGCCTAATGTCACGGTCAATAATCTGCTAATTATTCAGATAAAAGCTGCCTGTTATTTTACCGATTGATACCGACTGAATGACTTCGTCTACGAGATATTGAAATAAATTTACAAGTAAAAGAATTTAAATTCCTAGAAATATCTATAAAGTCTAAGGATATAAATATTTAAAATTTTCTGCGATTAGATTGTATTTTAGGAGCTCTTTAACTGTTTATAATTCTAAATCTTTATCACTATCTTTTAATTTAATGACGTTTCTCGTAATCTAATACATTTGCGGTTGTTCGATTATTAATTCAAAAAAGTGTATCAGTCTCATACATTTAGGAAAATTTTGGAAACACTTACGTAAGGCCAATTGCCACGTGTGTACGTAGGTATATAATGAAATTTTCCCTGACTCAGATCTGTCATCGATCTTTACGGCTGATGCTCGCGCTATATCCGCCGACGTTCGCAAATTAAATACAGTGACATTCTTACTGATGCAAAACGTACATCATTTACTGTGGTATGTACAAGCCATACTACTGCCAACGATTTCAACGAAGTGACAAAATCGACCGCATGAAGTAAAGCTGATCTAATGCACTTCTAATCGTGTGTGTGTGCGTGTGTGTATGTATGTGTGTATGTGTGTATGCATTTTCACGCTGCAACATCGAATTTTTACTCAGTAGAGATCGGACCGTAGTAAACGACGAATGGTGCCGTAATTCCCGAAAGCATAAGGGATTCCTCAAGCATCAAGAAGATTTTTCTTTGGATAATAATTCAGAGATACGAAGATTGTGACGCGAGAGTACGTTTTAGAATTTTTACTTCACGTCACAAGAGAAAAGGGTACGCGAATTTATATATTTCTGACAAACTGCATATCGCAAAGTATCAATTCTATTGTTTTAACTGGGCATTTATTCTTTTTTAAAATCTAACATATGAAGTATTAATAGAGTGTTATATACATATATAACTGAATTAACTAATTGTAAATATTCTTAGATTTAATGTCAGAATAGAATTTATAAATTTAATATGTTGTAGGAGTGATCAATAATTATTACTATCATCGTCTATTGTTGTAAGAGGACGATTTACGCGTCGAAGGATTATAAGAGAGTATAATCTCGTCATAGCATTATCCCTTTATATAGCGTAAATGCCAAGACGCGCGTTAGGTTGCAGAATTTATCGATAATCCACGAAGGCGAAATATCATTAACTGCTTCCACAACATCTTCTAATAGAAGATACTCTAATTAGAAATATTAGAAAATTCTTCTAATATAAATATATGATATATTTAATAAAAAATTATATCTCTTCTAACTGTGCTATTCGAAGCTTAATAACACATTTTGATTGTACGATATTAACATCTAAATTATTGCAATATCTGGTAAATTTGACAGTAACAAAGCTCAATGTGTGAGAAGCATTAGAATAGAGAAGTTGATTGTAAAATCAGATTTTACTCTACAAATGCGCTATCTTTGTGCGCAAATTGTTCAGGTCACTAACGAACTTATAAACTGGTATATAAAATTATGAAATTGCTAAAAAATAATAAAAAAATATATCAGAAATAAATGTAGAAAAAGCATGAAAATAATGAAGAATAGCTAATAATAAAATTTATTTACATATTGCATACACACAAAACGAAAACATAAAAAATTGAACTTTGACAGCCTTTACTTGATTTTGCATCTATAATTAACACTATCACTCTCCGTTGCTATTCCGCTGTGATCATTCCTTATCATCCACGTGTGTTACTCATTATCATTGACCCAGATTCCATTCTGAAATATCGAAGAATGCAAGCAGTGTTTTTTCATTTTTGCTCTCGATAGAGAACGGGCGTTCAAATTGCAACTAAATAAAAACGATTACCAGTACTCTTTACACAATATGCCATACTTTCTCATACACTCACACTGCTGTATGACGCAATATTATTGTTACAAAAATCTAGTATTGTCCGACAAAAGAAGAGAAACTCAGTTGTGTGATGGTTGTTTCACTTGAAATCTAATCGAAAATGTATCATTTTATTTTATTTTGGAGCTAAGAACCTGAATACCTTAAAGGGGCAAGTTTTAAGAAGAAAGCTGAAATATGTGCAATGTGAGATCTGCAATGACTCAGAATTTCAGTAATCCTAGGAGGCAGATTTCTTGGTTTATTTACAGTTCACACACAGCTTGAGATTAATACTAAGCTACAAAGTGTAAGATTGTCCTGCAATGGTGATCAATGTTTGCTTGGCTACTTATATATTTTGATATCTTGAAAGCTCCGTAATTTGTTGTGGCCCAACTCTACAATTTATGTCGAATATTTGATCATAAGATATTACGTGGATCACAGTTCTGGATGCGTGCAATTGAGACATTTTGATTAATTAACGCGAAGAAGAGAGATTTGATAAATAAACTTGAAAAAATCAAAATTTCTTTGAAGCTATTAAATTAGCTATTTATATACTTATTGTCAGCATTTTTAGTAATATTATTACATTATGATAATATTAAATATTTAATTTGAAAGAGTCTCAACGTTGCAAAGAGGAATGATTGAATAAAATTCCAGATTAAAAGATTAATTCTAAATACATCGTATGACACATCTAACAGAGATATAAAACTTTAAGGCCACAATGTAGCTGTAAAATATTATATCTAAACAACAATGCTTCCGCAGTGTTGAGTTTTAAGATGGAATGATGCAATATGTCATTCGTATTTGCGTTTTTTTTTTGCGAGTTGTAATGAAATTAATCTAATCTTATCTTTGAGAGTTTTGCTTTAACGGTTTTTTAATTAACAGTGATAAGAATCAAAGACGCGGCTAATCAAAATCTAACAATGAGTTTTCTTGGCACTTTCACAGACATTGCATCGGTCTGACTCGATGGTATCGCTTTGTTACCGATCACTTACGAGCTACATCACAGATGATAATCTCGCCGGACTGCAGAGTTTTCTCGAGAATAAACGAGTGCAGGTCGACGACAGAGATGAGGTAATTGTAGATCATTTTAAAAGATTCCGAAGAAAAATCAGGAATTTATTTTTATTCTTTTTTTTTCACCAGAAACTCTAGAATAATCAAATTATATGCGATATATATATAAGATGTGAATAAATGATAAAAGTCTCTTTTTATCACAAAAAATTCTAGAGAAAGAATAATATAAAGGATATATATTTATATTAGATAATTCTTTTGAAATATCAAATCGCGAATATGAAAAATAATAGTCATGCGAAAAAAAGTTATCCTCATACATATTTGTCGTGTTTTCTCTTGTGAACCTTTGAACTTTTTTGACAAATGATTTTCTTATTACAGAATAATAGTACCGCCCTCATCTTTGCAGCAACCAAGGGGAAAATACACTTCGTCCGAGAACTCATCAATCATGGAGCGGACGTCAATGCTGAAGATGCGGTTGGTACCTGTTGACGACAACACTTGAATTCATTCAGAATAGATTAAAATTTTAATATGCACGTTTCTGCATAATCCTTTCAGGATAATTGGACGACATTACTATGCGCGGCAAAGGAAGGCCACACCGAGATCTGCCTCGAGTTGTTGGAGCACGGAGCCGATCTGGAGCATCGAGACATGGTCAGAGGAAGTTGTATATCTTGTTGGCCTGGCCTAGTGCCATTAATGTAAATTTATAACAAACCCGACAAGAACTGTCCTGTTTTACATGGAACAAATTAAGGCCAAGTCTCTCCTTTACTTTATGATTAAAAATTATTTTCATCAATATAATTTATATCAAACTTTTTTACGTAACGTAGTATGCATTCTAACGTGATTATGCATACATTCTTCTTCGACTCTTAGAAACTAATTTCTACTTTTCTATCTTCATTTCGACAAAAACTACGTAAAATTTAACGGAAACGTTTATTCAATCATATAAATGGTTTTATATAATATATGACATTTTTATATATAAAATTGAATATATTAAAATATATATTTGAAAGATCGAGGACTGTCTTATTGTAGGGTGGGTGGACGGCGCTTATGTGGGCGACGTACAAGGGCAGGTCGGCGACGGTGACGATGCTGCTGGCGCGCGGGGTTGACGTCAACGCGCATGGAAATTTTCATATTTCCTCATTATTATGGGCCGCTGGCAGGGGTTATCCTGATATAGTCAAAGATCTCATTGCTCATGGGGCGAAGGTCAATGTCGGCGACAAGGTAATCGTCGACAGCGTATCGCAAATCGATGTCGTCGCGTTTACTTTCGAGATATGACCTGTCCTCATTATTTTTTCAGTATGGCACCACGGCGCTCGTGTGGGCTTCGCGCAAGGGAAATGTAGAAATAGTTGATATTCTTCTCAAGGCCGGGGCCAATGTTGACACGGCAGGCATGGTAAGAAATAAAAAAAAAAATGCTAAAGTTTAATATATAACATATAAAAAAAAATCTCCGCTTTTAATTATTGAAAATTTTTATTGATATTTGTTTTTTTTTTAACAATTTTATTCGTAGTATTCGTGGACCGCCCTGCTTGTAGCAACCCTCGGAAACCACGTGGAGGTGGCGTTGCTACTATTGGATCACAAGCCCAACGTGAACGCTCTAGACAAGGACGGTTGCACTGCCCTAGCGATAGCATGCCGAGAAGGTCATCACGAAATAGCGAGCGCCCTTCTAAATGCTGGCGCTTATGTTAATATTCAGGATCGAACCGGCGACACGAATTTAATTCATGCCGTTAAGGGTGGCCATCGAAGCGTGGTGGAGTCGTTGCTGAAGAAATACGCGGACGTCGACATCGCCGGAAAGGTACGACTCGACTTTACTCTTCTTTTTAATCCGCGTATCTTCCACGAAGATCGATTTGAAAGAAGACATTACGTTTTTCACCGAGTATTGCGATTCCCAAATATTGATTATTCCAATAAAGTCGGATCGTTGCTCGCATCGAGTTCTACATAGTTCTACACGAACGGAATATACAAAGCTTCATAAAATAATCGATTAGCGGGATTCGAATCTCGGTACGATGGATGCTTTAATAAGAGACGATCTCGGATCCAGTCTCGTGGTATCCGTAAGCTACTTTGAGCTAGGTTCGCCCGTGGCTTTCCCGCGATTAGCTAAAGAAGTAGTTTTATTTAAAATTGAACTAACCACCCCGTCCGTATATATTTTAGGATAAAAAAACCGCAACTTACATAGCAGTAGAGAAAGGCAATGTACAGATACTCAAATTATTACTAAACGCTAACCCAGACCTGGAGATTGCCACGAAAGACGGCGACACGCCTTTACTGAGGGCGGTGAGGTCGCGTAACGCCGAAATCGTGCAATTGCTTTTAGACAAGAAAGCCAAGGTCTCGGCTACGGACAAGAAGGGCGACACTGTACTGCACGTGGCGATGCGCGCGCGATCGAAAGCGATCGTCGAGATACTGCTGAGGAATCCAAAGAATAGCCAGTTATTGTACCGTCCGAATAGACAAGGCGAGACTCCCTACAACATTGATGTCAATCATCCCAAGACGATTCTTGGACAGATATTTGGCGCTCGTAAGTTTCAAATTAAACCGCCATTATTCTCCACGATACGTGGAGGAGACATGTTTAATTTTCTCTAACACGATTTGTAGAATAATTAATAATAAATATTATAGGGCGTTTAAATACTAACGAGGATAATGAGAATATGCTTGGCTACGACTTGTACAGCAGCGCGCTGGCGGATATCCTCAGTGAACCGTCGCTTTCTACACCGATCACTGTCGGCCTTTATGCAAAATGGGGTTCTGGAAAGTCATTCCTACTGAACAAATTAAAGGGTATCATCAAATAACTTGCAGAGCTGATTCCAGTGCTATTTAAAAGTTCTATCCCAGGGCTTTTGAATAATAAGTTACAGAAGCCCCCTGAGATAGAACTTTTAAATAGCACTGGATTCACCCTGTAGATTAATAAATGTTTTTGAAGTAAATTTTCCTTTTCAGAAAAATTTTTAAAAATTGTAACTTAATCTCTAAAATAATATATTAATTTAATAGAAGGCCGTCATTTCTCTCTCTCTCTCTCTCTCTCTCTCTCTCTCTCTCTCTCTCTCTCTCCCTCCCTCCCTCCTTCCCTCCCTCCCTCCCTCCCTCCCTCCCTCCTTCCCTCCCTCCCTCCCTCCCTCCCTCCCTCCCTCTTCCTCCCTCCCTCCCTCCCCCTTCTCTCTCTCTCTCTCCCTCTCTCCAATTTTTAACCGTTACATATTCTGTACGGCAAATAAAAATTAAATTTCTATGTTTGAATATTAGAATACATGACTGTAGTTTACATATCCAAGCTATATGAGAAACTCTTACTAACAACAACGATTATTCTTTACAGAGGAAATGAAAAATTTTGCGCGACAATGGATCGATCCAGTATTCCAATTCTCCTCCCTGCTCTTTCTAGTAGCAGCCCACATATCCTTAGTAGTGGGTCTCATCATAGGTCTTACATTACAATCGTGGATCATCGGTCTATCGTGCGGAATAAGTTTACTAGTTATCGTTTATATCTTTCTGCTCCTCGTTTGGTATGCCAATAAGAGGTAAGACTTACACGAAAAAAAAACAGCGAAAGATTATAATTTGCCATTTGACATCCTCATCGAAGATGACATTTTAATTGCAGGTACGATTGGTACTGGCCGTATAATCTGACAGTGGCGCTCACCACAAAACTGAACGCGCTGAAACTACTATTGCAAGTCATCTTTTGTCATCCACCGGGCGGTCAATGTCACGATAGCATAGCGGTGCAGCCGATCAAATTTTATTTCACCGATCAGACCCGCGTGGGAACGACCGCCGCCGGCGAGAATGCAGTCGTCCAGATGGTCGGCTCGCTTTACGACTCGATTGAGAACGACTTCGGTTTGCTATCTACTAGGCTATATAGAGCGTTTCGGCCGAAACAGGACAAGTCGACGACCAAGTGGAAGTGGAGGCATCTATGTTGTTTGCCGTATATAATCATATTCGAATTCTGCTTTTGCAGCCTGCTCGTTGGTCTCTCGGTGCTCACGGTGTATTTCATAGACATGTCGAGCGACGAGTGAGTAATTATGCACTGAATGTTTTAAACGAATGTATACATCGCGGTATTCTTAACGTGTTGAATTCGTATTTAGGCCCACGATAGATCGAGTCACTGCTCATATCATCATGATCACTATCGGCTTGGTCTTGGCCGTCAGTATAATAGCGAATCTGTATACGTGGAGTAGAACGCTGCGGGCGTTAGTTTTCTCGCAAAGGAGACATCTTCAGCGTAGCATATCGAAATTGGAGACTCTAAAAAGCGAAGGATTTATTCAGACTTTGAGAAGCGAAGTCAGTTTAATGACGGAAATGGTAAATTATCTATCTATCGATGATAATTATAATTATCTTAACAGTGGGTAGTCTTTAATCATAATTCTTAAATAGATCAAGTGCTTGGATAGTTTCATGGCTCAACAAAGTAGACTAGTCATAATAGTGGACGGTCTGGACAGTTGTGAACAGGATAAAGTTTTACTAGTTTTGGACGCTATACAGGCCTTATTTAGTGACAATGGGTATCCCTTTGTCGTAATATTAGCAATTGACCCACATATTATAGCTAAGGTGAGCAGCTAGAGGAAATTGTAATATCTACTTTAAGACTTCCAATGATTCGATGAATACCTAATGAAAATTATTCTTCGATACAGGCGGTGGAAGTGAATAGCAGAAGATTATTCTCGGAATCGAATATTGGCGGTCACGATTACTTGCGGAATATGGTGCACCTACCATTTTACTTGCAAAACAGCGGCTTACGTAAAGTCAAGGTCGCGCAACAGACTGCTCAATACTGCAAAAAGACAGTGTGGACGGAGGCTGAGGAAAGCGTCAACTATACCGCGACTAGCACCATGCATCACTCGGTATCCAATAGGAGACTTAGCTCGGAATCGGCGATAATGAATAGCAACGAGAAGTTGAAACCCCAGACCAGGAAGGGCAGTAGAAAATTACGATTGAGCGAATCGATCGCTAGCAGTATCGGCAGTAATCTAAATCGATTAGGCGGCGCGCAGGATCTTAACAAGATGCTGCTCACCGACGATTATTTCAGCGACGTGAATCCGCGTAGCATGAGGAGATTGATGAATGTCGTTTATGTCACTGGTAATACTGCATCAAGTTGTGCAATATCGTATTATACATGATCTATCTGTGTATATATCTTTGTATGTCTTTCTTTTTCTTCTAGGACGATTACTCAAAGCATTCCAAATTGACTTCAACTGGTATCATCTAGCTAGTTGGATCAATATTACTGAGCAGTGGCCTTTCAGGACATCCTGGCTCATTCTTCATTACGATATGTGCGAGGAGAGCCTGGACGACAATATGTCACTAAAAAGTCTTTACGATAAGTACGTGTAAATTATACTTCCTTCTCCTTTTCTTTATCGCTTCTCTTTTTTTGTATATTACTATTTCTTATGTGTTATTAGAGTACGACCGCAAATTCCGGTATTGAAGGAAGTGCAACCGCTCCTCGAGATGGACAGGGACGAGCGCAAGCTGGACGTCTTCCTCACTTTTCATCGATCCAGCTTGCTCATCAGCGATATGAAAATATTCTTGCCGTTCACCATCAACCTGGACCCCTACATCAAGAAGAAGATAAAGGAGGAGCAGCAAAGCATCGAGGAAGACGCAAATCTCTATAAACAAGCTGGTATCTGGCCTGAACAATGGGCCCCGCAGAGAGGCATGTTGACGAACCGGCACATGAAGCTTATCAAACAATCGAGCTTGCAGGGATCCGTACCGCCGACGCCATCATGGGCTTACCAGCCAAACATCGAATGGCAAACTCCACCGACTTGGATGCAAATGCCACCCATGGAACCAGCGCCGAAACCTCTTTCCGCAACAACCACGTTACCGGTACGCACGTAATTAATTAATTAATTGTACAATCCTATTTCTTATGAGAAAACGCTGCTTTACTGCTTCGTCTTTATTCATAGTCTGAAATTCTGGAGACGAAGCTCTCGTCCTTATCAGTGAACGGAGTCTGCGACTTGATCGACAAAATTGATAGTCTTAACGCGACCCAAGCACCGGCGTACAAACAGGTCGTCAAGGAGAACAACATCAACGGCCGAGTTTTATTACATTGCGATTTACAAGAACTAAAAAAAGTAATTTTTCGTAATGCTGTATCTCTATACTTTAAAGAAAAAGAGGAAATTTAACATACAAATAATTTTACATACAAATGTGCTTATGTTTCTTTAGGTGTTTAAAATGACTTTTGGAGATTGGGAATTGTTCCGTATGGTAATTGTGTCGCTTAGGGAAATGGAACTCTCGTCTTTCACGTACGAGGAGGGTCCTCGAAGTGTTCGATTTACTGTAGGATCCGAACAAATTTTACGGAAAGGTACGCTCGATATCTATTTCTCTATCCGTTTCTTATTTAGTTTTCGATCAGTAATTTAATCTCGTTATAGATCACGCTTTGCAAAATAATTCGATACGTATGCCTGCTCACGTAGAGAAAGAGAAAGGAGCATCAAGAACAGACGGACCGGTCCGCCGTGACCAAAATAAACAATCCATCATGGAAAAACAGGTATGCTACAGGTATTATAAAATATATTTTTAAAAAAATTATTGATACAATCATATTAACAATATATGTATTTATATGCATTGATTTATAAATAAATTAATGAAAATTTATATTGCAACTATTGCAAGTATTCTGTAAAAATTAATATTGTGTAATTCTCTTGTTTGTTTACATTCGCGCTCGGTATATTAGTTTCAGGTAAGAGTTGCTAAATTCTCTTTTGTGAAACATAATTTCGCGAATTTTAATAATTTTATTTCAGAATCTGTTTATATACAAGATACGATGCTTTAAAACCTGCTTTAAAATGCATATGCACATTTCAGGTAACGTTAGAGGAGCAAATGATTTGTGGAGCATTGCAGACTTTGAACGAAGAAGCTTGCGAGGATGTATTAGACGTGCCATCATCGACATCGTTGGTGGCACCAACGACAGACTCACTTTCTTCAGGTGAGCCTACTTCCCTACCACTTACACTGCCTGTCGTCATAGTGCAAGAACCATCGCAGTCTGACCAAAACAGTGACACCTCCGTTGAGTACAGTGCTAACTACTAGCCTGTCGAGTTTGAGATTAGGACACAATGACGATGTATATATTCGCCTAATAAATCGCTCGCGTTGCATATGTCGCAGAAAAGAGCATTTTTCGATATAACTTGCGCATCGAAAGACACAACGACTTATCATCGTTATTATTGCATTCAAAAATGGTACTTGCCAATTTATGATGTTAAAAGAAAAAAAGAAGATCGAGAATACTCTCTTTGTCCTATTTTGCAGCCTTGTTTGTACATCTGTATATATGCGTATATATTCTGACAGAATATATTACCTGACAATATTACTGACAAAAGATATACATATATATAGTGGCAGTCAAAATCACACAAAAAAAATAACGGTTATAAAAATATATTATTGTAAGATTTCCTAATTGTAAGTTAACGAAAAAGAGACTATCATTTTCGTTCACAAAAATAATAATCTCTTTCATTTTCATAAACTAAAATGAAAGAGACTGTCTTCTTTGAAAGAATATGTATAAAAATATTTCTTGAAGTTTTCATGTGCCACTGCGAGAAAACAGATAGTCATACATATCGTGCGACGAAGATATCCAAAATGCAGGCTATTTAATGATAGAGATAGAATCACTATTGTATGTGTACTTATAGGATTAGCGTAATGTAATGCTCATTTTATAAGTTTAGTTTAATATAATAGTCGATATATATCAGTGCCATACAAGGAAGAACCAGAAGATTGCATTATACATGAAAACCTTTGAAATCGTGCAGTGTTAAAACATCCAATGCACCAATCGATTGTTCTAAGGAAGAGACTTTCGTCAATCGATAATGCAAAATATTTTATTGCATTTGTAAGTACACGATATAAGAAAAAAGTAAAAATGTCAGAAATGTCGCTACTCTTAAAATTGTTTGATGCTTTTGTGAAAAATTTCTGTATAAAAGACTGTGATAAATTACGCGTTATTACTATTGACAGAACGAATATTTCTTGTGAAAAATGTTTGTGTTAATCGTGAGATACGAATAACGATATATTTTTAAAACAATTATATGTGTAAGGTAATCGTATTTGGGCGATAATTGAAAATATTGCGTCCACGTTATTCCGGTCCATATTATACTTCCTGTACTACACTAGTACACACTACGAATATTATTGTTAGATTATTAGTACTATGTTATATGAGCAGTATTATGTTATTACAAGAGGAAGTGGCAATAAAATTTTCTTGCAAACCCCTCACATTTGACATTACCTTCTTTGCAGTTTATATCTAACAATAAGAGGTCTTCAAGTCGTATTCTCTATCGCAATCGGAGCGCTATTCCAAAGATGGAAGATTAAGATTAAAGGATTAAATTGGAAAAAACAAATGTCTTTTTTTTTTCATCAATAGCTTGACATATTCCTACATGAAATCTTTCTCAAAGAATCCATCCATTTTTTCAAAGATAACTTCGTCAAATATCTCGCAGTAAATGACTGTACAAAAGGTTCATGAAAAAAAATCTCTAAGAGAGAGTATCTAGTCGATTATACAGTACTAATAATTAAACGAAACAAGATATGATACGAGCTTCTGTTTTTAGGACCCGTTGCCACCTCGATTCACGACACGGACTACGTAATGCTTCAAGCCAGTCCGCTGTTTCGCTGGGCGCCGATCAACGACGAGCCGGTCAGCTCGGACGACAGCTCGCACGACTCCACCGTGTTTCTTCAGCGTTCCAATTCTCAGCGCAGCATCGCGTCTCAATACAGCACGAAATCCGTCTGTTCGCACAAGCCCCCGAAGAAGACCGGTAGCAGCATCAGCACCACCAGACCATCCTCGCTGTTCGTCTCTCCGCCGACGTCGCCGAAACCCACGCTTAGATCTAAATCGACCGACGAAAGATACATGGGAAACAACATACCCCTGAAGACTACGTCGTCGGTATCCGCTAAGAAGAGACGTTCGATCTCGACGTGGACTGACGAGGTGATGATAACGGTGCCCACTTCCAGCATGGAGAAGCGGTCAAAGTTGAAGGATCGCCTGCTGATCGGCACCGCGCCGACGGAGTCGTCCTCGGCACCCGGCGTCGAAAGCGACGACGAGTCCACGCCGCTGGTATCCGAGCTGTCCACGCCGACTCACTCGGATAGTGTCTTCAGACACAGCGCGGAGAACAGCAGTTCGCCGTCGTCCAACAGGAGTCTACCGCGGGATGGGGAACGTTGTGTAGATGTAGATTACTCCGACACTGCGAGTCTGATGATACGAGAGTCCTCGAATGGCGCTCTGCGATCGCCATCCCGTCAAGATACCGATGCGAAATGGGACAATCCAGAAACGCCTGTCTGATATCCGTCTGATTTTCAGACATGCTCCAACGCGCAATAATTTCGCGGTACACGAATTCGACTGACGTACAAAGTCTGAGGATGAAAGGATGACTGGCGTTTACCAGAAAGGCCTATATGCAAAATATGTACTTATGTTTTTTAACGATAAATATCGAGATAAGATATCGGTTTCTCGCATGTAAATAGCGAATAGACAGCATTGCGAGAGCTTTTTCTAGAGATAAAGCGATTAAACGTGTTCATCCGCTTAGTGGAGCTGACGAGTAATGCCTTTTTTTGCGCAAATTGTTGCGCAATAATCCTTAGTTTAGCGAAACGAGTCTTAAGACTCGTATGATGCCGAAACGACATTCCGTGTAAATATTGATGCATTTACGAGTGCAAGTATTTATCAATATTTTTCTTTTTACTACGATGAAATGTGCTAAAAAAGGGGAGAGGGAACTCTTCCCAAGATATGTGCGCAAATATCCTAAACCCAATAATCGATTTACGTCAATTTGTAATGCCAGTGCAAATAGGTGACTTAAAAGGTAATAAACAAATGCTGAAGAGAATATTTTAAAGAAAAGATATGATCCGAACGACCAATAAATACATTGTCTATTAGGCTGTACATATACTTAGTACAATTTATATATAGAGGTTTATCTAATACAATTATATTGAATAAATGTAGAATGTCTAAAAAATAACTTATATATGTAAATGACGATTTATCTATATCGCTCTATATCTACTTCCAAGAATTTTTTTATAAAGAATTTAAATATTATAGTACGCGCAGGCATTTAATCAAGATGTATTCATTTTTTTTAGCACTCCTTTTGTTCATCGATGATATTTCTTTTCTCATCGAGACTGATGATATATTAATAATCGCAGGAGAAACGCAAAAAAAATGTATTAATAATATGTTTATTTTATTAAAAAGCAAAAATTATAATTACATAACGTTAAGTATATAGGACACTTTAGGACGGAAATACATCAGGGTATCGATAACTCAATATAATACTGTAAATATATATGTATACATGGATGTAGATATATTAGCTTTGAAATTATATATATGTCGCTCACATTTCTTGACATTAAATAAAATTTAATGAGATACATATTCGATATCAAATACGATATGTTGCAATAATGTTAAATATTGTATACTAAATACAATGTTTGGACATATAGTTTAGAATTTTTCGGAAAAGCAATGTAAAAATGAATCAATTAAAGAGGACAACTACTTCCTCTCTCTATAACGTAACATTCAAATGCTAATTAAGTATACCGATTAAGTATCCCGCATGTAATTAAATGCATTGTTTGTATTAAATACTGCGTAACAACGTTATATCACTTCAACGCGGCAGCTATATCGTTTGTTACACGCGGGGCAATGGAATGCTATAATCATACAGGTTGAAACATCCTGTATATATACATCCTGTTTATATTTAATAACGACAGTGTTGCGATATGTCTATCATAACTCGTATCAAAATTATGGCATGAAAGAAGAATATATAAGTCAAAAAGGAACAAATGAAAAAAATATATCTCAGGAGAATATAATATACTCTGCTATATACATAAAAATTTGATTTTAGTTTCATAGATATGGAATATTAAACACGAATATATATATATATATATATATATATATATATATATATATATATCGTTATAGCTGCAAGATTAAGACACAAGTTGTGCTTTACCTAAGACTGGCGACGACTCGTATTGATTCTTCATTCGTCTATCGATTCGTCTATCGATTTTATTGTCATTATAATATATTATATATAAATATATTATCAACAAAAATGTTTCTTAAAAAAGTAGAAACCAATATTATTGATTGAACTGATTAATTAATAATCATAACAAAATTACTTCTCACTGATAAAACTGTTTTAAAAAATCTTATTGTTAGTCAGATCTATATATTTCTTATATAAAAATTATTTATATAATTGATATGCTATTATATAACGGAGATATAATACTTATATATTTTTAATCAGTCACAAGGCAGGGTTTTTCTTTATTTCCTAATATTCGCAAAATCGCATATTTTAGGTAAAATAAATCGCATATTTGTTCATTTCGTGTTAAATTTTAAGGCACAATGATTAGTAGTACAAAAACGCTACTTTATAAATGCATGGACTCGATACTCGAACATGAACAATACATGTTGTCTCGCGGAATATGTAGGTCTGTTCGTTGTAGCTATGCTCTGTCTGCATTTAAAGCGAAACGAGCGTCTGCTCAGCGGGAAGAAAGAAAAAAATATAAAATCGCAAAAAAAACGCGTGTAGTTAAAACGAATAGACCTCTTGCTTATATACTTATGATATATATTGGCAGGGGCAGATAAGGATACTTATTTTATCAACGCGTAAGCTTAAGATGTCATCTTAAGATGTTAGTTTAACACGCATTGTAGAATTAAGGAGTGTTTGCGGTGCTATACATAGAAATTTGCTTCGTTACGCAAATCCTTGTGTGGCCGTCATAAAATGACCCTTATTAATCGACACAGAAATTTATAATAATAACTTAAGCAATGCCTTCCCAATGGTACGCTGCTCTTACATACTTAAGTACAACTTACCTTTTCATATGAAAAGTATTTTTTTAATAAGTAGTTCATTTTTCAGTAGTGTCCAATTTTAATCGTCATGTCACTAACATTATGGATTCTATAAGCACATCGAATAAAAAGTGATGTAGGCAGTCTGAGGAAGATCAGAGTAAATATACACGTTGGTACTATAATATCTTCTCGCGCATTGTGTACATCAACATTATATTTCCTTTGTACTTAATAAATATTTTATAACTGTGTGATAATTACCGTTCTCGAGACGACTGCAGGCTTAGTTGGTGTTTGATCAGGTGTTGGACTCTGCGACGGATCCGCCACCAACCAGGGACTAATGTCTGATGCCGCTTGACTTTCATCCTACAGAAAAAAAAAGATTAATCTCAATATACAATAGAATTCTCTCATATCGGAATTAATTTTTTCTCGATTATTGTTATTAAAACTATAACATTTAATTATATAATATTGATTTTAAAAAATGCCCCGATCGTTTGCAGTTGGAGTGACGCCGATGATAGAACTTTAATGTGTGTATTTCAAGTAATAAATTAGAACAATGCTTAATACTTCGCACGCATAAAGACGACTTTCACATGTGGGACACAAAGCAACTTCTCATTTACGCACTTTCACCAATAAGTCTAACTTACTGCCTAGAATAATAATAATGTTCTTGCTTTTCTTTCGCAATTTAAACCCGGCAATATATATCTCTTAGATTTGTTTTAAGAGTAAGTCTTCTTGGTGAAATCGGGATACTTATGTAATAAACGGGACGCTATAGCTGGCTTGCAAGCGTAAGAGATATAACTGACCTTGTGTGTGAGTGTCGTAGTGGTCGTCTGTATCTCCTCGGTTTTAACGACACGTGCTCCGGTTTTTTCCGTATCCTCGACCTTCTTCTCCGTTGTAATCGGCTGTAAATCTTTGAAGGGATTGAGTATGCCTAAGAACGGATTCGAGTCTATGAACGGATTGGTATTCTTTTTCTTATCGTCTTCCGGCTTCGCTTCCTCCTCGGAAGTTACTTCGTGTGTGTTTGACGTGTCATTGCTAGTATCGTTAGTGAACGGATTGAAAGGATTCTGCGATTGATTCGACACTTTCGGGCTTAACGGTGTCGTCTTTTGTTCGATCTGTCCCCAACTATCCAGCGAGAAATGCGTTACGGTTACAGCATCGTCCGTAGAAGGATTTACTGCTGTTGTCGCGCCGCTCACGGAGAGAGTCAGTTTATCACCGCCCTATTTGACGAAAAAAAGCAAGAAAGCAAATACATATTATGGCTGGCAGCTAGCTGGCAGAAGCAAACAGAATATAAATGTGTAAATACAAACGACAACAGAATAGTAAAATTATCACTTAATAAGCTGCTCTAACTCTAAAAACTTTATTATGAAACATTGAATAATACACGTATATAGAAAAATATACAACTTTTTAAAAGGTATAAAATAAAAAATATGGAAAAAGACATATATGATAACTATATGTAAGATGGATAATAATGAAAATAAAGCAGGACAAAACTATAAAAGTGCGGTAAAAGTTTGACGAGGCTTACCACGGAGACGATGGTCGCCGCATCCGAGTGTTGATTCTTCTTCGCGATCGCTCCCGGTCCGTCTGCGGTCGTGATGGAAACCAAATTCGAGTTCTTGCCCTGCTCGAGAGTTGCCTTCAGTATGTTACACTTTAAAGATTCCGGCGGAATAGGCGTTCGAGGTGGCAACGACAACGTTCCACCCACTTGATTGTTAGGCACTAGCTGCACTTGATTCGTGATAGTTTCGACCGTTAAGCTGGTCTTCATAGGCTCCGATTCCTTCTCGCTACTGACAACCGTTGTCTGGTTCCTGGCTTCCAGAGGTTGCTGATCTTTGGCGAGAGATTTCAGCAAAGAATCTACCAGAGGTGACGACGTACCCTGAACGCTCGACGAGTCCGTACTGGATTTTGTACTGGACCGACTGGGCTGACGCTGCAAGGGTTCTTCCTCGGCTGAAAATATTTTTGGAATCCGCTCTTAAAGCATGACACAAAGATGACTCCAACAAGATACTGCTTAACAAAATGTAGATAATTTTTCTTGTACTAAAATTTAATTAAACATTATGTTTCTCTCTCGTAAAAACTCTGAGGTATTTTAAATATCTAAATAAGAGAATATTTCACAAAATTTTATCAAAGTGAAAGTTTATTTAAAATTAATTAAAGATTTTATCTAGAATTGTATTTATAAACTGTAACTTATCACAAAATTTCTCTTCTTTAATCAATTAAACAAGAAACTTAATATCTCGATATTTTTGTTCAAACAAATATTTTAAATTTCGAAGAACGAGGCTTGCATCACAAGCGCTACAATACATTTTGCTATATCTCACCTGGAGGCGGAGATGGCTGTGGTTGTTCTACTTGCTGCTGTTGACGCTGTCGCTCGCGAAGAACGTGACTCTGTCGTCGCGCGTACCTTTGACTCGGTCGTCGCTCGAATTGCACGGTGCGGCGCGCTCTATTCAGCTGCGTCGTCTGAAACTCCGTCTTGCCGCTATAACGGAAACGCGAACCCATGCGGAAGAAATTCTGACGGCCGCTGGCGCCCTTGACCGGCGCGCGCAGACGGAAGAAAGCGTGATGCTCCACCGCGCATTTCCACAGATGCTTGCAGGCCTTCTCGTTCACCAGTCTAAATACGAAGGTATGCTCCTGCTCGCCCCTGCCCTCGTCGTCCTCCTCCACGACCACCAGCGTCAGTTTCTTCTTCTTGAAGTCCAAACGCCCGATTTTCGGCCAGAAGAAGAGCCCTATCTTCTGCGTGCCTTCGAAAACCAGAATCCCGGTTGGAGTTAATCCCAAAGAGTACTCGCAGGCGTCCTTTCCGAGGACGGTGTGCATGTCGACGCCATACATATCCAGCCATTTGGCTTTGCTAAGATAGGTGGATTCCGCTTGAGCTGGAGTGAGACCGCAACACTTGGTATACTCCTCCAGTATCTCCAGTTCCATCTGCTCCGTTTGGCCTGGCACGAAACGGAATTCCGAGACAGTCGCGGCGCTATGCATAGCGGGATCGTAATCTCCTAGTTCAGCTAGAATAAGAGTTTCATCTTTTAATACGTGTGATAATCATTTGTTATGCGATAATCACTCTAATGAGGATTATAGCTTAATTTTAATGAGAGATATTGTTTGATAAGTACTCACATTGAAGAGCAAGAGCAGCTAACTGAACCGTAACCTGATGAGGACACTGAAGCTTGCCTTCCAAAATATCTTGCTTCAATTGCAAGAAGAATTGATATCGCGTTAATTCCTCACGCAGTGTATTTGGTTCCGAAGAATAAAACTTTACTTTTAGTCTAAGTGTGTATGGCGGTCCAATTTTGACTTGCTTTTTAATAGGTTTTGTTGGATCCAACCAATGTTGAACATTGTTACTATCTGTGTATTGCAGTCCAAAATAATCTTTCTCTATTAAGTCTAAGCTATAAAATACTTGTTCGTATAAGTCACCAGCCAAGGCCTTTTTCTGCAAAAGAAATCAACAGAGTTACGAATGTGTTATAGTGTTATAGTGCAAGTATATAAAAAACTTGCATGAGAATAAATGAGTTATTTTGAATGAGGCAAAAAATAATAGAATCATCACATAATAATATTGTAAAATAACAATTAATATTCTCATTGCCAATTACTGATGACATTTAAATAAATTCTTTATCAAATCAAACACATCTACAAATGATACACAGATAATCCCTCATCGATATGGCTCATTGATCACGCTGCTTTTTTTTCTCTTCCGTTCTTTCTTTCCTTAGAACATGTATCTCAAATTATAAAGAATAAAAATAAAAAAATAAAAAATTAATTAAAAAATAAATGAAACAAACAATAAATAAATATTTAGAACATATATGTTCTAAGTTCTTTTTCCTAATAAATAAACAAACAAAAACAAACTTACTGACAACTCTATAGGTAAATCCGTGCCGTCCAGCAGCACCACTCTGCACTGCACGACATTCTTGTTGCTGGGCAACCTCTGATTCTTGATATGCGACGAGGCGGCCTGGCCGCTGACGCTGCGCGCCCTCCGCCGCGACAGGAATCTCAACATCTCGGCCCTTCGCCCTTCGTCGAGCTCGCGCGGGACGCGCGATCGTTGATCATCGACCTGTCGCGATGAGCGTCGCGCGATCCGCCCACCACGCCTTTATATTATATATCGCTGTCGCGATAACGCAACAACGTTGCACGAACGACGCAATCGCCGAAACGCTTCTCGTCCCGATCTCGCAGAAAGACAGCGTCATCCGCTACATTCTCCGCTTCTTCGGGATCACGCAGACCAGCCCGGAATCGCGCGTTTGCAACGGAGAGATCCGCACATATCCGTTCGTACATCCGCGGCGAATTCCGTGAATCGGAGCAAATCGGAGCAGTTGATCGAAATGACGAATACTTTCGCGCCTAAATCGCCAGATGGCGAACTGACAGTTTACGACCATAGACCTATAACAGAGAGAAGAATGAGAGGGGCCACGCCGCCGTTTTTCGTGAGACCGTTTTCCTAGCCGGTACAGTGGCGCTAACTGGATCCATTTTAGAGCCGGCCGGAACTACATGGCCAGATTGACTTTTCTGCCACGGTAAAACGATCGATTGGTCGTTAGTCTAATTATCTGTTAATCATGTTACATTTTTACTTGCAGTGGATAAAAACGGTTATATTTTCGATCTCGCCTGAAGAATTTTTTTTCCACTTTGAAAAGTGGATCTGGCCATGTAGTTCCGGCCGGCTCTAAAATGGATCCAGTTAGCGCCACTGTACCAGCTAGGAAAACCGTTTGACGAAAAACGGCGGCGGGGCCCCTCTCATCTCTCATTCTTCTCTCTGCCTATAAATATATAGACCGGACATCGGTTGCCGACATGTGTGGACATCTGTGGAAGGACGATGTCTGTAACATACATTTATTTGCGCTTGTGCGAATGACGTATTCCATTCGTAGCATATCGAAGTCAATGAAATTATTAATTACTACTCCCCTTATTTGCAAATCTTGTAGGCTAATCTCTTTCAAGGTTTTAAGCTTCTTTCAGGAAAGACTTCTCGCATCCATGAATTATATGACTATGTAAACAAACGTCTATCCCAGTCGATACATGACATAACAGTAGCGTACATACATACAAATGCAATCAATAATTGTAATTGACTGTCCCTTACGCGAGGTTAAATTAATAAGCACAATATCGAATTTTAATTAAATGTAGATATATAGTTATATCTTAATTTTTCCTCAAGTATATACTGTCTAATATCATGTATATACTGTGTTCTATTGTATAAATTCGCTGCGAGCAATAAGCGATTAAAATGATTTGCATGACTTAAAAGTTATACGAACTGACAAGTTGCGATATATTTTATGATTCACTGAAGTAGCCGTGTTAATAAATGTGACGAAAATGGTAGAAATGGTGGAGGACATGGATAATTTGGATGATAAACTATTTAGTGCATTTAAGAGAAATGCATCTACGGAAGATGTCAAAAAAAAAATTACATTTGCAGGTTTTTTCAATATTAATTAATATATATGTATATATCATCTTATAAAAATTAAGTCTTATAAAAAAGAAAGATACTTGATTTTTTTGCATGCATTTAATAAAATATACTTTTATATAATTATTTTTTTTTATTTTATAGATGAGGATGATCTATTAACTGATTTGCTAGCTGATAAAGATTTTTCATCAAGCCAAAAGAATCCAGTAGCAACAAGAGATAAGAGTATAATAGATGATTTGTTCAGTAAAAAGATTTCCAATGAGTCATTATCGAATTTAAAACCAGATGAAAAGGAGAATAACTTGACATCTGCATTAAGTACTACAGGAATTGACAAGTCAAAAGCAAATGACAAAGCTAGAAAATTGTCACTGATGCAAGATTTGTTTGGAAATACATTGCACATGTCACCATCAAAAGAATCAAATGCTAGTAAAAAATCTGTACAGATCGAACAAGGAATCGTACAGCATGCAACTGAACCTAAGATACAATCGCAGTATTCGACTTATGCGCCAACAGCTGGAACAAGAGAGCCTCGTAGAGGCAAAAGAACTTCAGAGAGAATTAATGACCCTTTAGGATTATTCTCTTTGAGCACAATGTCAAATCAAACTGAAAAAACTGTAAGTATAAATTCAATATGTGTACATGTTTAAAACATGATGATTTATAATAATATTTAATTTCTTTTTCTTTATATTTATGCTTAATTTTTTTCTGATTTTAAAGGCGGAAGAAAAACGTACAGTGTCTGCAGACTCAAGTAGACAGAAATCTGAAACTAAACAATATTTACCAGATTGGTTAGAACCTAAAAAGGCAACAGAAGATAAAAATAATGATTATATCCAAGATAAAATAATGCCTACTGAAGAATTATTCAGCAGACATAGAAGATCCAGCTCTGATAAGATTGTTCAAGAAGATGAAACAAGACTAGCTGAATCACTGCCACATGAGAAAAAAGAATTGACACAATTATCAGATAATCAAAAAATCGAAATGAATGAATATAAAAAAGGAAAAATTGAAGAAAATTATCATAAAGTAAGATATAAAATTCTTTTTTTGTAAAAAAAAACTTGTAATTCAAATCAATTTCTGTAAAGTAACATTTATATATAATTTTATGCTGTGTGCAGTCTGATGCAGAAGATGTTCCTCTTAATGCAAATAAAAATGCGGAAAATGCATATGGTAAATTAATTCGCAAAGACGCAAGTTACGAAAATACGATTTATAAACTAGAGTTAGAAAAGTCTCATCTGACAGTAGCAATGCATAGCTTAAACGAAAAATATGAAAATGAGATGATGATTTTAGATGAATCATATAAGTAAGTAAAACTATTATTTAACAATTAGAATAGATATAAACAATTTTTCTTTAAAAAATTATTCACATAATTTTTCCTTAGACGGCAAATAGGATTCTTGCAAGAAAGAACAGATACATTGGAAAGGAGAATGCAACAGGAACTTGAATGTTTAGAGACAGATTATGAAGCAAAGATTGAAAAGTTAAAAAATGAAAAAATGCAAATTGAAACATCTTACAAAGAAGAAATACAGAATTTAAAGGTATAAAATTTTTTAATATATTAAAATTATATCATTAATTGTAATTAATAGAAGACCTGCTGCGGTTAATATTAACTTCAATTATTATTTTAGAAGGAGCATGCACAATTTATAGAAGAAATTTACAAACGCCATTCTCAAAATACAAGACTGCTGCAGAAAGAACATTTTGATACAATAGAAAATATACTAAAAATGAGAGAGGTGGAGAATTTGGCTATGACGACCATAGCAACCCACAAGACTGATATGCAGAATTTGTTACAAAAAGCTGACTTTATTATAGAGAATATAAAAAATGTGCAAGAAAAGACTGATCATCGAGATGACCAAAGTGTAAAGTTAAGAGAATATTATTTAAAAAATCAAGAGGAAGACATGCAAAGTATGTTAAAACAATATTTAAGATTATTTAGATAAGTAGTTGTAAATAATATAAAATTTTTACTTACTTTATTTAATATTGCTGCAGTACGAAATGTAGAAACAAAGAAGCAACAGGAATTACTGATTGAAGACCGTGACAAAATGATGAAAGTAGCAGACAGATTGGATTCACATGTTGCACAATTGGTGCTTGAATTAGAGAAGAAAAGCATTATGCTCAATGAGGCATTGGAAACGCTAAGAAAAAGAGAACAATCTCTGTCGCGTGAAAGAGAATTGTTTGAAGAAAAAGTTCAATGGGAGTACAATCATTTACAGGTAATTATCTAGTATATTTAAAAATGAAATTATAGACTGCATTATTCAAAAATGTTATCTGCTTATGTATATAATATTATAAGGCTTTAAAAGAATCTTGGTTAAATGAACAAGAAAAAGAACTGAAAATTTTAACAAAGGAGAAAGAAGTTACTGCAGCTAAAAAGAAGCAATATGAAGTTTTAAAGACAATAAAAACTAATTCAGATAATATTACAAAGATAGAGGTAAGTTAAAAAGATATAGATCCAAATATGTAGAGTGTAAATATATTTTAAAATATATATTTTTCAGTCAGCTGTTGCTATAAAAACAGCTCAAGACGCTACTGTACTCGCGAATCACGAACGATTGAAATGGCAAGAAAAAATCAAATATCTCGAAGCGCAACAGCAGGCATTACAAGAGAAAGAATACCGGCTATTAGAACGCGCCAAAGATATCGAAAATTTTACACAGGTAATAGTCTAAAAAGTTATAAAATATATAGTGTTATATAACACATTATAGTTAAACAATTATCTTTTAGGTAGCATTTACGAAAAATGAGGAAGCCGTCAAAGCACTTAAAGAAGTTCGTAACATCGAAAATGAGTATAAAACTAAATTTGATCCTAATCTTAGTGGCATATTGGAAAAACTCAATTCAACAAGGTAAATGCACATAACACAAAAAAAGCAATTTTAATAATATAGAATGTATAATTAAATGTCAAATTAAAAATTTGCATTTTTTAGTGAAAAGTTGGCAACTGCTCAATTGGACAAAACGAAAAAAAATACCAATATTCCATATAGTGCAAATAGGCGAACATTGTCTAATCAACAACATGCGTTTCAAGTTACTACTCATTTTACAGTAAGAGAAAAATAATCACACAATTGATTTTTAAATATATATAAATTATTAGATAGTTTATAATAATATTTTACAAAAATATATATTTTTTTTTTAGGAAGTTGTAGATCCTCAATTGGTAATGTTGAAGTTAAAACTGGATGATCAATTAGACGATATTCAATATATATGACTGCCATGAAACTTTAATATAACACTTAATAAATATGTCTATCTCGTACTTCTCATATGAAAACCATCTGTTTGATATTTTGCGTATTTTAAGTAACAGACAATAAACTTTACTTAATAGTTGTTCCACTGTCTGTTGACTCACCACTGATTGTTAAAGTTAAACTTTCATCTGAAAATGATAATTTTTTGTTACTTTTGTTACATCTCAAATTAATTACTATACTTTTTAAATTGACATAATATATTACTTTCTATTGTTATTAAACAAAACTATATATTATACTTGAAATATATAGTAAAACTTTGATTAGTAAAAGTGCTGAAAAACTAGACATTACCATCTATACTATCACTAGTGTTTATGATGCATTGTTGAAGTACCGCTATATTCTCCTTCAATGTTTCTAATTGTGCAATATTATGTTTTATTTGATATAATTCATTTCCTACAGTTTGGACACATGTTCCCTAGAAGAAAAAAAAAGAAAATATTAATCTGGATGTATTTTCTTCCAGATATTTTATGCTCGTGTACAAATAATTTCTGATATTTACCACATTGTGAGTAAGCTGCAAAATATCCATATTATTTTCCTTAACATTAGTGAATGCTTTATAAGTATCTCCTATGTTATTCATGAATTCTATCGCATCAGTGAACATTATTCTCATGTCTCTGTAAGAAAGTATCAAAGTTGTATAATACTTAAAAAGAGTTTAAAAGGAAAAAAAAATTCTTACATACTGTGCATAATTATGTGGAACAGGCAGGCCTGAAATATCCTTTGAGGATTGTACAAATTTGTGTATAGAGTGTCTGTGCCCTGTAATTATACCAAGATGTTTTACAATGTTTTCCTTGCACACTTCTCTTTCCCCTGTGAACAATTTAATATTTACAATGTAATCGATGTAACAACAATCTTATGTGTGAGTGTGTGCGCATGTAGGGAAACTAATTATTTCTAATTAAAAATTAAAAATGGATAAAGGCTGCTCGTACTTTTCAAGTCTCGTAATTTCTTCATTAATTTCTCATGTTCGTCAGATGGTGCATCGAGACGTTTCAATTCGCGTTGGTTAAGGAGTCTTTTTTGCTGCACGATCTTTATAAAACGTTCTATGTCCTCCATCTCGTAAATTTGCATGAAAGGAAAAAATATTTTTAAACAAACTTTTCTTCGGATTAATCAAATCCAATATTCCAGGCGTAATCTGATAACAGGCTTTAGTGGTCTAACGTTCGGAGTTTTGTACCGTTTTTCACACATGCGCGGCAATAATGGTAGCAAAAACAGCTGTGATATACATAAGTGCTTATCTTAGTACAATTCATATAAAATTATTCAGTTATGATTTGGTATATATTAAATCATTAAAATCAGTAGTTGTGTGATGAATGTGACCTGGAGTTTGCTGTAGAAGCGTCCGACTGAAGAAATTTAATCTACCTAAACTATAAAACGATGTCTGCTGAAGAAACTTACGAACAGGTTAGATTTATTGTTTTTATTTTTCTTGTTTGTAAACTTGAACTTTTTTTATTTATCTCTCTAAGCAAAAAAAAAAGAAAGAAAGAAAAAATTCTCAGAATAGTTTTGTCTCTTCTTTACAATTATAGGGTAGTATATACTTTGACAATAAATGTTATAAATAATTATTGTACAGATAATTTTGTTTATTGCATGATCATATTTCATGTTCTAAATATACCTATTTTGATAGTTCGAGGATGAGGAGGCGGAGATTCCTATTGGCGGAACACTACCTGGTGGAAGAAAACGTCTCTTTTCCAAAGAACTGCGATGTATGATGTATGGCTTTGGCGATGATCAAAATCCTTATACTGAGAGTGTGGATTTGTTGGAGGATTTAGTTATCGAATTTATAACGGAGATGACACACAGGGCCATGGAAATAGGACGCACTGGACGAGTTCAAGTGGAAGATATTGTGTTTTTGGGTATAATTGTTAGAGGATACATATACAGACTTTAAAAAAAGATATTAAACTATTTGAAGTTTTCTGTTTTATATACAGAAAGTTTTTTACATATAAAAGTATAGCTAATCAAACATCTATATAATAAAGTATAGTATTGTGAATTTGTTAAATATTCATAAAATGATATTTTCTCTTTCTGCGCTGATCTTCCCACATAATTATTTAAAAATGAGAAAGTAAATGCAAGACAATAATCAATACTAGGCATTAGAATAAGAGTGAGAACTGAGGGGAAACAGTTAACAATAAGAACATTAGTTTTAATTTAGCTTTGTCCTCATAATATGAGGATAATTGACTGTAATATATTATTCTTCCAGTTTATAATATTGATTTATTTGTTTTTGCAGTGAGGAAAGACCCCAGAAAATATGCCAGAGTAAAGGATCTTCTAACAATGAACGAAGAACTTAAAAAAGCAAGAAAAGCTTTCGACGAGGTCAAATACGCAGGTACTGTCAAAGACTAGACAATTGTGATGTTACATCTGTCATTGAATGTAAAACGTTTAGAAACTTAAATCTACTTGAATTATATTTGTATATTTAAATAATTTTTCCAAATCAGCATGATCAAGTTGCAAGTAGTATTAATATAGTTTGTTTGATGTATATAATTGATTTGCATACATGTCTTGATCAAGATAAAAAAATGTTTTTAATTAGTTAAATTTATTGCTGGGCAAATTTTGCTTTACTTTGCAATAATATTATGCTTGCAAGTAAAAATTTTATTCTTTTGTCATGGATATTTGACAAAGATCTTTTTACATTTTTAAATACAAAGAAGCACAAGCTAGAGTAAATTTGTTTTCGATAAATATATGATAAAGTATTAAGTTTAATATATTATATCTTGCACTCTACTAAATATATTATTTGATAAAAATATCACAAAGTGCAACATTTTGTAGAAAATCTTTTTTTTTTATATGTGTGACGACTAAAAGAAAAGTTTTTCTGTTTAGCTCTTAGTAGAATTAGAGCTTTATATACATATATTCTTTATTTATATGTATTAATAATCTTAATAAAGTAACATATATATTTTACACGAATGTTAATTATATTTTACATTTATTTTACAATTCTATACAAAATACATTTTGCCACTCCATTTCCATACATCGTTTTGTATGTTTATATAATGAAATATAATTACTTAATAATATTATTGCTTAAATTATAAGAAATTAGTAGCTTTATATATTGTATTACAATTCAAATTATAATTCATAACTCTTATAATTCGTATTATAATTCATCCAGCAATTATTTATTACATTTTCTTTTAGTCTCGTTTATATCGTTGTTATACAGGTTCACAGAGTTATGTTTTTTTTTGCATGATTTTTATGATTGTTACAATTCTCAGCATGTACAGCGTTTGCATGTAGTTTTATTGTTTGTCTTGTATGTGCTGCTATTAGCCCCTCTCGCAGTTTTGCATTTCTCGAGTTAATCTCACAGTTATTGTACAATGTCACAAACGGCCTGTTTTGCTGACAGAATAACGTCATTGAGTCCCACACCTTGGTAAGAAGAACCGCACAGTCCCAGGGGAATATGGTGCGCGGAAATATATTCGTGGATACGTTTTACACGTTGGGTATGACCCACGACGTGCTGCGGAATACAGTCCTTCAGAACGGCAACGTTGTGTGCGACTGGTTCCTCCTCGATACGTAAGATATCCTTTGTGTGATCAATCGCCGTTGTTAACAGGTAGTCCTCCGAAGGATTCGCGCCGAAATATTTCTCGAACCAGGCACCGCCCATCATGACTGTCAGCACCTAAACCGTGGTCATAAAATTTTATATATATATATATATATAAAGTATTGGAGAGAAAACGACACAATGATATATAATTTAATACTCTCAGTTTTGTATATATGAAAATAAAAATTATAGAAGAAACTGTGTGAAGACTGGATTGCTATGATTGCATAAATCGAATAAGGAGCTAACGTCCTGAGAGGAAATAAAATTGTTTCAAAGTATACATACTGTAGAAGACTTCTGAGGGAAGACACAAGAGTCGAAGATTACACCTAGCAGAGGAAGATTCTCTTTCGGTGGTACGAGAAAGCCAAATGCCTGCAATGGCAATACATCTCCCTGGAATTCAAAATTAACTACTCCTACTGTTACAGCAGGTATCGCCTCTAATTCTGCCGACAATGTGGGATGTTGTTCCCGCACTAATTCAGCCAAGTTCTTCGCGGGTAAACTCGAAATAACACGCGAACATTCCTGAATATTGCCGTTAATTAATAGTTCTACACGATTTGATTTAAATGTAAGTTTTTCACACTTTGCCTCAGTTTGTATCCTCACTCCTCGCTTTCTCAAATTATTGGCCAATGCCTGAGGTAATTGTTCGAGTCCTCCCTGCAGACCCCACAATGCCCAATGTTCCTTTCGAGCTCTATCTGCTAAAGTGAAACTTAAACTTGTGGACTCATTATCTTCCTTTACCGCGTCATCTTTTGATTTTGAAAAAATGTTTTTTAATCGATTTGCCAATACGCCTTTTACTATAGAACCGTATTTCTGTTCCGCCTCGAATAGAGATTTGAACAAAAAGTTAACACTAATTTTCCGCGCATCTCCCGCACATATTCCACAAATCATAGGACTAATGATATTATCCGCAATGTCTTGACCTAATCTTCTTTGAACGAAATTGTAGATGCTTTCGTCCTCTTTGGATATCCTGGGAGCCCTCAAGTCTGTCCATAGACAATTTATCAGTGGACGATCTAACAGTGAAATCGTTTTGAAGATACCCTTCAATGAAACTGGCAACAGATGCAACGTCTCATCCGCGTAGATCAATCTATTTCGCGTCGCGGGATGACTTGATCCGATAGGAATTATTTTGTTACTCAATTGAAGGTCCTCCACCAAGTTAAGAGTGTTTCTTCCGGCTAATCCAACTGGTCTAACGGTTCTCGGTCCTTGCTCAAAGATTGCTCCAGTTGGTGACTTTATACTTCGTATCCATCCACCCACGCGACTAGACGCTTCCAATAAAATGACAGCCGAATTTCTCACATTATTAGCGGCATAATACGCTGCTGATAGCCCTGATATACCACCCCCTAATACTATTGTCATTTTAATATACTTAAAAACAGTTACTCTCTATACAATGTTAGCACAATATATTGTGCAATTAAATGCAACCTTGATTAAATTTTAATATTATTTTATACGCCCAAAATTTTATGAAAATTATATAAATAAAAGAAAATTTATAAGTGAAATAGAAATATGTGCTAAATTATAGGATAATGATTTAAGGATATAAGAATATGACATGAAGAATATGATATAATGCCTAATAGATTTTGAATATTTTAATACTATTTAGGCTGCATTTTTTGTCTTTTTTTTATATAGACATTATTCAAAAGAGATCAGAAATACAATCACATAAATATAATAACCTACAAAATAATTCGTAGGTTAACCTACTACGAGCATAGAAAATACAAAATACATAGACGGAGCATCAGCTGGCGATATGGAACGAACAATCATGATGCATGAATATCTAGACGCGATACGTCAAATCCGGAAGTGACGATGATTATTAATGCCTCTTGTGTACATACATACGTATTCGTATCTATGAGAATAAGGATTTATGATCACGTTCGACATCGTCGTTTCGCGAGATGTTGTAACCAACTGCAGATGTGTTAGATAGTTACGCTTGTGCGAATTGCGAGGAGAAATTTCCTCGCGACGAATCTACGACGGAATCAACGACCTTGTTCTCCGAGAATTTCTCGCGAGCTCCAGCTGTAATTGACGTTTCGAATATTGGACATTTTCGAACTTTCTTGTGCGCGGAAAGAGCTCGGAGACATCCCGAGACACGATCCTCGGTTCCGTTCAGCTAACGACGACGACGACGAAGACAGCGAAAACGAAGCATCGCTCCGAAAAGCGCGAAATGCACCATCGTCGGTGTTAATCGGCAAGGACGCCGCACCTTCGAGGGTCGATGAAAAAGAAGAGCAGAGCGAGATCAGCTACATCAGCATGCAGAACAACGATGAGAGTAAGACGCACGACGCCGTCGTGGATGGCGATGACGAGGATCGGAGTTGCTGTCGCAACTCCGAGAAGTCCGCCGCGGATGGCGACGACGAGGCTCCCAATCGCGACAACAACAAACCAACCGCGGATCGCGACGACGACGACGACGACGGATCGAGTCGCAGCACCAAGAAGTCCACCTCGAACAGCGGCGAGAATCCCGGTTGCGGCACCAAGAAGCCCGTTGCGAAGAATGAGAGCTACGCCTGGCCTATGTATCGCGCGTCGACCTCGCGAGAGAAATTGCTCGTCACTCCGGAGGACGATTATGGCTGCGAGCACTATAAGCGAAAGTCCAAGTTTGTGGTATGTAGAGAAAAATATATCAAATTGTCCCATTATGTTTATTTATAGGATTTTTAATATATTAAATTAATTTTTTTATCATAAATGTTAACAAAGATAATGTCTTTTAAAAAGTTGTTCTATCAAGAAATTATGTTACATGTCTTTTCGGAAAGCGACGTTGTGTGTTGTAATATTGAATATTGTAATTGTCACATATAAACATATAACATGTCTTTTTATATCTGTATCTTAACAGATTTAATCTCAAGAATCTTATTTCAAAATATATAGCAAATAATAAATGTGATATAATATATATCATACACACTTTATTTCTTAATATATAAATCTTTTTAGTAATATCTTGTTTTTCAATATGTTTGTTTTTTTTCTTTTAGACTCCTTGTTGCAACAAAGTATACACATGCCGATTTTGTCACGATGAGCAGGAGGCACATACAGTGAATAGGAAAGAAGTCACAGAATTGATATGTGTTCTCTGCGATACTCGTCAACCTGTTCAAGCCACTTGTCAAAATTGCCATTGTCAATTTGGCAAATACACATGCCTGGAATGTAATCTTTTTGATGATGAGGATAAAAATCAATACCATTGCGATGGTTGTGGTATATGTAGAGTCGGTGGTCGTGACAAGTTCTTTCACTGTGCAAAGTGCAACATGTGTTTGCCAGTTCAACTACAAAATGGACATACGGTAAGGATATATGATAGTACAAATTATTTGCATAAATAATAAAAATATATTCAGATAATAATTTTGCTACATATAAACATTGAATAAATTTTACAGTGCATAGAGAATGTCTCACATTCCAATTGTCCTGTGTGCCTCGAAGATATTCATACGAGTCGCACACCATGTCACATTCCCGGTTGCGGGCACTTGCTACATCGTACATGTTTCAAGGAATTGTTACAATCAGGACACTATGCCTGCCCGACGTGTCAAGTGTCGCTTTTAGATATGACAGATTTATGGAAATATTTAGATGCGGAAGTATCGCTAACACCGATGCCAGAGGAATACAAGGACTATAAAGCCGATATTTTATGCAAAGACTGCCACGAGGTTGAATCTACTTCTTCATACATATATCCCAAATATGTTTAAGTGATAAAAAAAAAATATTAATGGCAGCGTATTTGTTCTTTCAGGAATCGACGGTAAAGTTTCATATTGTTGGGTTGAAGTGCTTAAACTGTGGTAGTTATAATACCTGCAGGATAAAAGGCTCACCTTCTCCAGGTGATTATCAGTTGCTAATTAATTGTTTTACAGCCCTAAGCGATTATGTAAATTCTTGATAGTTTGTACAGATCCAGATGTCCTATCAGAAGCAGCAGCTGGTGGCAGTAGTAAAGAAGAGAAGGAGCAATCGTAAGGCTAAAGATCGGAGTATCATCCGAAATTATCCATCGATATGATACGGAAGGAGTATGTCATACTAGTGACAATGGGAGAGATTTTATAGATAAATTTTATCCTTGACATTTTGTAGTAAATTGCGCTTTTGTTGCCTTCATAGTACTTTTTGATCGAGAATTATTTAGCCAATTGCAAGTTAGTAACATAAAAATACAATATTATTATTAAATGACCAGATATCGTCAAAAGTACATAACTGTTTTCAGTGATTATTTGCGACACATTGTAATGCAATTTTTTAGATCCAATATGTAGATCATTTCATTAACATAAATCTTAACAGAAAAGATATGTAAATTTCTTGTTTTTGCCTCGTTTATTACATTGTAATTAGAAACAATAGTTAATGAAGTGATCAACATGAGAATATTTCGTGGACATTCCTTTTCACATATATACACTTGGAGACAGGAATGCCTTAATACGTAACTTTAGACACATGGCAGAGTATATATGTATAATGAAAAATCCAATGTTCCAAAATGTATACAAATTTATGTTAAGACATTTTTATTTTTGTGTGTACATTATATTTACATTGAGGATCTTGATTGTTATTTGTTTCTGATGTTTTTATCTTATGTAGAGAGTGTTCCAGAGTTGGTGTACTATTTGTTAATAGAAGATTCTTAAAGACATTTGAAAGTAAAAATCCTAATAGCAAAATATTAAGTTCTAAGTGAAAAGCGTTTAAAGCTGGTCAATAAGATTGCCTAAAGTTCGCGCTTTCCAACATTGCATATTAATGAAAGTGCTCAGATTTCCTCTCAAATATTGACAATTTTGCATGATATCAAGAATCTGCCATTAGAAGATGGTGTATCAATTCTTCTGGGATAACTTATATAATATTCTAAATTTACTGTGCAATATATATTATTATGTGATAATGTTTCAGGCGTATATATAATGTTTGATGAATTTGGAATCGATTTTTTCTTAATATGCTAGTACATCTTATTTTGTATTTTTTCAATTTCTGACATTAACTATCATGATGATTGAGATAAACATTTTGCACATCTTCTTAAAAACTTTGATTGCCGCCAATTACTTTTGACAAAAGAAAATTGAATTCCAAATTGCTCAACAAATTCGTAGACGAAAGTTTTGTGCGGCATCTTTGGATATATTGATATATGTATGATTATGGATATTTCCTGTGTCTAGCTAGATTTGCCTCCTGAAATGGCAACTGCATTGGTAGCTAATTTACTAATCATATCTAGAAAAATAATTAAAAAATTGTGAATGTGTGTGTGTATGTGTGTGTGTGTTGTTGTATGTACGTATATATGACTGTCTTAATGGAGAAAGTAATACAAGATAACTCAAAATTCTTTATATTATTAGGCAATGTAGTATAGTGTCATCTTGAGAAAAACTATCTACTTTGAATATATAGTCTTACATAAATGTTTACCTTTTATCAATATAGTGTGCAATATTATTAGAACATTTTTTTCACAAATGCCGATCATGTCATTGATAGTAACATATACTATATAGCGTTCTTGCCGTATTAAGATATGTAAATTTATGGCCTAATTATAATTGCACATTTTGCCATGCAAAAACAAAGGTAGAATTTGATAAATTTCTGTTTGTAAGAATTGCTTGAAAGCTTTTTATGGATATATTTTTTTATTATATTTTCTTTTTTCGGAAAAAAAGGAGATCTCACTTTAGTCATAATCTAGTCGCGGTTAATTGAGCATATTGCTGCTCTCATAACAGTTTTTCTCCTAAGTGTGAATGTTTTACACAAGAACACAAATGAATTTGCACGAGTGGCACATGCTGATTCAACAATGAAATATCAATGTGAAAATGATTAGACAAATTTTACGTTGAAAATGCTAAAATATTCTATGTGTATCCCAGGCATTTCAAAATGCATATTTTGAATTTGCATTTCTCCCAAGAGGCATTCTTCTAGCGATTAATATTCACTTATTAATATAAATCCCTATGTAATCTGTTTTAGTGTAATTGTATGTATATACAATAACTAGATGAAATACTCGATAGTCATGACAGATAATCATGATTCTTGCTATCACATTTGATACAAAATATTTTCTAGTTACCGATTCATAGCCCTCGTATGTACTTTATAAGAAACGATTGGCTAAAAACAACTCGGTAACTTTTTCTTAAAGCTTGAATTTCAGAGTTTCGTGGGATTACGAGTGACACAGATGTAATTTTTTGAGATTTTTGTTTCTAATTGAAAAGCAAATCAATGCTGAAGGTTCTATATATCATTCCATAACATTCCAAGTAAAACAGCTCATTAATTTTAAATAGAATTTTAATGAATATTATATTTTTAATAAACTACAAAGTTGAACAGCTTGAAAAATCTTTGAGGATTTTTAGTATGGTTCGTTTTTACAACATTCATATTAAAGAAGTATTTTTATGGAAACAACTATATTAATGTTAAATGTTTATCAACAGATTATGTTAAACACATGTTTTGCATATTGTGTCCAATTATCTGCGTTAGAAAAATTTCGTGACAGGACGATAAATTTCGTTATGATTATCATTTTTATTATATTCATTTGTAAATTAAATACTAGTTACAAATGGCTCTTTGTACATAACGGCCGCAACAACGCTTTTGTTTTATATTATGTATAATATATACTATTATATCAAATAAATTGATTATAATTCTATTCCACTAATCTCTTTTCCTATATTAGAGGATGACAAGAATTCAATATTCGCGTATCAATGTATATTACAGATTATGATAATGTAATATAAAATTTAATATCTGCATTTCAATGTCTCCCGGATATTATAATATAAATTTCATATAATTCGCATATAAATTTCATGATAAAAATTGCAAATTATTATTTGGCGGCGAATTCTGTTCTATGAGAGAATAATCCCGATTTTTGTCCGTCACAGATACCTTTTCAGACACGATAAATAGTAAACGCGTTAACGTCGCATTATAAACGGATGCCTAATTATTGCTATATATGTATACATATATAGCAATATATGTATACATATATAGCATATATATATATACACATACATTTGTATATGCCACGTTAAAATACTTTTACTTCACTATCAAATACAGAGCACAGGATATGCAGAGGCTATTCTCTAATAGAACAATTTATTAGGAGCAATTGTAAATAAAATTATAAAATTTAACTACGGGGGAGAAGAAAGAAGAAAAAGATATACTTCTCGTTGTACTTCTCCGATACATAGACAAGATTTATTATTAAATGATGAGAAGTACACATATCCCTTTCCACCTTTCTTGAATTTTATAATTTTATTTACGACTGAAGAGGGTTTGAAGTAAATAATAAAGACATTTATTTCTGCCGGTTTTTTTACGGAAAAAACCATCTCACTCGCGCACTATAGAATTGATAATCCGCGTCACCATCGAGGTCAATCGATTAAATTTGACGCTTAATTTGCCTCTCGAATTCATAGTACGTGGATTATCCGAGATAATGGGAGACATTTCTTTGAACGGAAGCGCCCTACATCTCTTTCTCTACGACTAGTTTTGTGGTTTTTTTCTTTTTTGTACAAGTGCAACTGAGCGACTTGTGGTTTTTTCCGCCTTTCCATTTCTTTTATTTTTTTTTCAAAAATTCAAAGAACGTGGACGTAACGGCAGGTATCCGTGACTGCTTAGAAAACGTCGGGCGGCGCGAGTCATCTCAAGCTGGTCACGCGTGCGACCGCATGCCACTGTTGTCCATTGGGGTTCCAATTGTAACTGCGAAAAAAAGGAAAAAAATGTAGAATTGTGATTTTAACGCAAGATACATTTGTAATAAGAATTGACAATGTCAATTCTTATTCATTCAATTCAAATTCTTATTCATATTTTATATTATGAATTGACATTGTCAATTCATAATATAAAATTTGTTCGACTTAATAGAATACAAATATTTTACTTAGATAAAGAGAGAAAGAAAGAGTCGTAAATATAGCTATATAGTAAATTCTGCTTATATGACAAAAGATTTTTTTATCTTTTATATAACAAAAATGTCCCCCCTATGATCTCTCTGTCTCTTAAACGGACATGGAAACCTCAAAGCCTATTGTCTATTGTTATATTTATTTAGCAATTGAATATTATAAATAATATATAAACTAAAATTTGCATATTTCTTTTTTTTTTAAAGTAATTTTTTAATAATAATATTATACATTATCCGAATAATATCGTGTGTGTCATATTTTTCAAATAAGAATAATTTTCAAGCTGCTAACACAAATTTCACATTATGCACTTTCATAAAAATTCTATCCTTAACAGCACACATGTTCAAAAGATGTTCAGAGGATATTTTACATCCTCTGGACATCTTTTGAACATGTATGCTGTTAGGGATGAACGTTAGTTAAAATTAAATGAGGTTTAAGTGATTCAATTCTACATTCATCGCAACTAACTTTTATCATAATTCAAATCTTAGCTTCTTTCTAATCATAATATTGACTATAATATAAACACGCGCATAGTGATATTTAATTTAATAGCTATATAATTAGTATAGGGGATAGGATCAATTTTTCAATAATTGTCTTTGTAGATTCGAATTTAAACCTCGGTTGACTTAAACGTATAATCTAAAAAAAAAAAAAAAAAAAAAAAAACTTTATAAACAGAATTCTCTACACAAAATATAAATATTTATCAAGAACTTACCTTGGGTCGTTTTGTCGGCCTAAGAGGCAGAGGGCTGAAGATACAACAAGGACTGTCGAACGCGTCGAATGTGATCGCTCTCTTGGCATTCGGCTTCCGTAGTTGTACGGACGTAATGTCGTGAGGAGTCTGGAAAGGATAGACACACACTAGCTGCAGCCGGCAAACAAGAGATTACTATTCTTAGAAAATAGAGTTACGCGATGACTTTATATTTGAAAAAATTTGGGAATGACTCACAAAGTTACAAGTAATCAATGAAAGGAGACAGATCAAAATTGTAAGTTCTGGTAATTTCTATTTTTTGAAAATCACAGAATTATAATATGACAAATTGGTCCTGAGTGTCATCCATATTTTTCTCGTTTATTTGATGCATTTCGCAGAGGAGAAAGAGGAAGAAAAAGAAGAAAAAATAGAGTGCCCACAATTTGTGGAATGACTAGGCCTTTGGGTGACAACATGAGGATTTTTGTTCGATTTGATTGGGTAAGAACTTTTGATTGCTATTTGTAAGTATTACAATTTTATCAAAACGAAATACTTTCTCAAATAATTAATTATTTCAAATAACTCAAGTTGAGAATCTGTTTATTATTTTCGTCTTTTTTTCTATTGACTTTTAAATTATTTTTAAGTTCAAAGAAGGAAAGAAGATTTCTTAAAACTCTTGAGAAAAAAGAGAGGGAAAAACCGATTTTGTTTGTTTAGATATACAAATAAAAAGAAGAACAAAAAGACTAGGCCTTTACGTTTTTGATACGCGCCGTGCACGTGCGGATCGTTTTCGACTGGATACCGCGCATAAATATCTTTGGATCGGGAAGAGGTTGAGATACTTTGGTACGCTAGACCAGGCCTGTATAAAGAGGATGATTTTTCAGTTAGTGTATGCAATTAACATGCGACAACTTAACGTATTATTAAAAAAAATATATATATATATCTACACATAATATTTATACTTATGATATTTATATATACATATATAAATATATTGATACAATATTATTTTGTATAATATATATATTAATATTAATATATATATTAATATATATATATATATATATATATATTAATATATTAATATGAATATATAAAAAAACATTTAAAAAACATTACGTTCGTGCAGGATTACGTCTAGAACTTAATTCGTAAGAAAAAGGACTGTGACATGGGGGGGGGGGGGGAGGAATAACTTATGTTCGAAATAACAAAATAATATAGGATTGACATCTCTTCAAACGTGTTAATGCGTTCATACATCTGCGTATAGCGTCATTAATATAATTATTCGCGACTCATTGTTAGAATCCACTCTCAGCAAAATTAATAAGAGCGAAGCAAACAAAAACGGAACAAGATCGGTCATATACCGATTATATGTACAACACGCTTAAAACATAATAATTAATAATTTAAATGTACTTTCTCGAACGAAAAACATAAATGACCATAATTTCGTAAAGCAAAATCGACAAATGCCTATATAATATAAAAGTATTCACATAATTCAAATAATTTAAGTATTTTTTTTTGTTAATCAAAATTGAATGGCATACAATGTTTTTTCTCTCTCTCTCTCTAATTTTACGATGCATAAATTAATAAGACTCTCTCATTCTAAAATAATAAAGCTAATAGAGTAATACTACATATAAATAATTAACAGGGCAAAAGACGCGTCATTGAAATAAGTTAATATAAATAAATCGAGAGCGTCCGTAAATGCCGTATATATGTTAGTTTATTATATATTATTTCATTATATCATACCTAAAATTAACAAGAACGATAATCTTTGGATTGGGCAATATTAAGAGATATGGAAAGATATAGATAGCCATAAAAAGAAAAAGAATAGCAGGTTATTGATATCTTCTGAGTTAATTGGACTTTTTTCTTAAACGATGAATAAGAATAAGCATTATACATAAATATACATAAAACGAAGATGCAGAAAAAACTTGAAGCATAGACATAGCATTAAAAAGAAAGTTAAAAGGCCGGCTAGCGTGTCTAGGGACGATTGGTACGGGAATAATACCAGGATAGGGCGGGTTGATCATGAATTTGATTTTGGATACGTTGTTGCTCTACCTTTATTGGGCTAGTTCCTGCCGTTAAGAAACTATCTTCCAGTGCCATGGATTCGGGTGAGAATAGCATGGAGGCGTCCAAACTCTTACTCTACGAAAATAAAAGCAACGGGTACACATTATTATCCGGTCCATTACATATCTCTTGTGAACTGCGAGATGTGCGTTCAATCGAACACAACAATTAGAGAATTTTTAAACAAAAATTGTGCCTGTGATCGTAAATCAGATACAAATTTTCGAAAGCCAATCACTTATGTAACTGCTGTGTTCGCTGAACGCGATCTCTTCTATTTGCCTCGAGTAATTTTATCCGTATAAAACATACTGGGGTCTCCACGAGAAAACTCATCTCGGAATTGTCCTGGGCCCAAGCTTGACAAAGGGCCTTGCGCGCTCGTTTTCCTCCTGGCGCGCTGTTCTCTTTACCGCGTCTTCGCACTGTGTTGTAACCCGAGTCCTGAAGAATCGTACTCGTACTAGCCAGACTCTCGCGATCGGTCTCCTGCTTGATTATCTCGGTCAGAGCATCCAGGCGACTAGGAGTAGCAGGTAACTGTGCCGCTCCAGTTCGCCGTTCGACCTCGGCCATAGCGATTTTGAATGGCGTCGGTGTCCTTGGCGTATTATCGTCTGTAAAAGTAATGATAGCAATAGAAAATGTTCATTCCTATAAAAAATATCTTTTAGAACTTTTATACAAGTATTCTATATGAAGACATTATCTTGATAAAGAGATCTTGTGAAGTATAAAGAATTATTGATTATACTCATATGTAGAGGATTTATTTAATACACGTACAAGTAAATTTAAGGCGTACATACCATTTTGACTTCGTCGGAGACCGGTAGGTTGGGGAGTCGTAAGCAGACCGGGACTGCTTCCTTTAGGAGTACTCGCGCGCGGCCAAGATGTTTCCGGACTCAGGTTGTTCAAGAATTGCGATGGGCTGAACGGAAGCTGTTTGATAGGAGTCGAAGGAGTTGTGTTTCCCGTTTGTGTTTGTTGGTTTATTATATTGTAATCCGATTGATTTCCGCTGTCAGGAGTATCCTCTAGCCTCTGTAGACTCTGTATATTTCTGCGTCTGCGTAATATAGGAGGTGGGCTACTCTTTTTCTCTGTATGTTCGGATATTTCTTCCAAGTCAGGCATCGGTATCAATTTTATGTCCGAACTCCTCGACGTTTCTTGTGATAAGCTGTAATATCTGCGCACACGCGCGAGAAAGAAAAAAGTTAAATTCTGCAAATGGAATAAAACAATAGACATTCGATACATTATTTCAAAGATAAACTTACTTAGAGAATGATGAAATCGTCTCAGTTTTCATTCGAGAAGAGACCCTCTTCGACGGAGACTGCATGCTCTTTTCATTGTCGCGTGTACACTTGTTTGACAATAGCATGGTATCCAAGTATCCCGGCGTTGAAAGATGCTGCTGTTCCAAAGTTCTTATCCAATCCAAATCAATATCGAGAGTCTGTGAAGTGCTGCCGATTGTTAGCGGTGACACACCTTCACCACTAATTGACTCAGCTTTTATCCGATTTGGATCGCAAACTCCGTCTTCTAGATCTCTCATGGTAGTGGTGCCTTCTGTATTTTTTCTCTTGCCCCTACCTGTAAGATCTCTTTCATTATTTCAACAAGTCTGTGTTATGGAATATAAGAAACATAATTATATATTCGCACATTATATTAAATTTTTTAAAATATTACTGCTTCCAAGTATTATTATGATATTATTATATTAACAGTTAAGAATTTAAGGCTCCCAATATGAAATTTGAATTTTTGCCGGGATAATCAAGCCGAAATATTTATCGTTGAAGTTTGAATTTATATTATATTAAATTTCATGCATCGCTATGTATTGTAAATAGCACCTTTGATCGCAGCTCTTCCTTCTTCGCTTTCGTACTTTCTCCTCATAGTGCTGTTCCAATGATTTTTAATCGCATTGTCAGTCCTACCCGGCAATAGTTTGGCAATCTTCGCCCATTGATTGCCAAACTTACGATGAGCCTCGACGATTATTCTATCCTCAGCCTCCGTCCACGCGGTCTTTTTTATCTCCGGATTCAAGTGATTGTGCCATCGCTCCCGGCATTGTTTACCAATACGGCCTTTAAGATGTCGCGCGATCAATGTCCATTTTTTCGGACCGTATTTCTCTACGAGTTCAACCACTTTCTCATCCTCCTGTAAGACAGGGAAGAAAATTATATTTTATAAAATATGATACACAGTTTAAAAAATATAATAAAGAATTTTTATAATAATATTTTATGATTTCGGATCATATTATATATAATGAAGACATATGTGACTATTTTTCTTTTAGGTAAATGATAAAAGTCTTGAAGAAATTCATATACATTATCTATCTTGCATTTCAATTTCCTTTTTAATTTAATTATTTAAATAAAATATGAAAGAAATATCTCTTCCTTTGACGCTATTCTTGTTCGATAAATAATAAAGTTACCGAAGTATCAAAGTTTTCTCTTTGATTAAAAAATCTATTTTTAAAAAAATATTACATCGCAGAAAGAGAGAGAGAGAGAATGTATCTTATATTTTATAAATCTAACATTGTATATAATTTATTAATTTATTAATAATATTGAACGATATTCGTGCGACATATTAGTAGCAGAGTAAAAATATTAAGTTGATATTCCTATATATAAAAAAGTACCGCAATAAGAAAAGGCCATAACAATACGTATATATACTCGATTCGCGAAGCCGCATTACATGCCCTTGGCTGTTGCCAAGTGCATTGGCATGGCGATGCAGCATTATCGTGTTTTTCTTATTGCATACCCCATCGAAGCGAGCGGCAATGTTGAGATCGTGTGTGCATGCAGTTCGTCGTGTAGGCAGTATGTACAGTGCCGTACGACAATAATCCCTCAATGATATATATATATATATATCATTAAGTGATTTTATATATATAATCTCGTTGGATGATATATATAAAATTCATCCGGCATCGAAAAACTCGATACAATATAATCACTTCGCAACATTAGTACAGTACATTTGATTGTCATAAACGTAATGTTTAGCGTAACGAAAAGCGTAGAATTTGGAAAATTTAGATACTAAAATGTATTGATTACGATTTTTGTAAGCGATTCATAAATTCTAGGATTGTCCAAATATTGAATAAATCCGAATTTACATATGATTATATTGTGCATACATTTTTTATATATGTTTATTATATGTATATGTTCATATAAAATTATTGAAGAATCATGGATTTCGGAAATTTTTTTTTTTTTTAATTTCCTACCTCTTTCGTCCACGGGCCCTTGACCAACTCCGGATTCACGACTTTAGCCCATCTCTGCTGGCACTGGACGTCGCTTCGATCTGGGAAACGACTGGCTATAATGTCCCATCGTAGACTAGTGCCGATCTGTTCCGCATTGCTTACTAGTTGCTTCAATAAAGCGTCCTGTAAAAAGAAAAGTGACGAGTATAAGTGAAAATATTTCGCTTCACGAGACGAGGAAGGACGAAAGCACAACATGCGGCACATGGGAGATCGATCGACTTTCGTAGGCTTTCCCACGTGAAGTCGTATAGTACACCCTATGTTCTATGGGGTAACCGAGGCATCTGCCTCCCGGCATGCACGGCGACGCAACTCGTTGTAGAAAATACGAAGGGTGGACATTTTTTTTTTGGGATCCGCACGTTTATTGTCCCTCCCTTAATTTGCTACATAGAACCGATACAGTGTAACGATATATACATGCCTGTCCCTTAATAAAAAAAAAAACTGTCGGAATCAACATAACTTGAAAAAAGAAATTCTCGAATAAAAAGTTTGCAAAAATTTAATTTCATATTGAGAGAAGCTGAAAAACTCTTCACTAACGTTAAAAACTTTTTAATACATCAAATATTTTATATTAAAGCTAAAATAAAAAAAAATACCAATAAAAGTTATATTTATTACAATATAAACTCTTAATTCGGTTTTTCTTAAATAATAGAAGCCTTACTTCTTCTTTGGTCCACCTTCCTTTATTTATGTGTTTCCCTTGTCCGTGACTTGGAACATTAATGGATATTTGATTTTGCACTTGATTTTGTACTTGATTGCCTTGACTAACCATGCCATACTCGTTGTCGGAATCTCCGCCACTACTAGAATCGTAACCTGACCTAGATCGAGATCTGAAATATACAATGACATATGTACAATAAAATAATTTGTGTTTGTCAAAACAAACGTCGCAAATAAAAATAATATTTAATGAACAAGTCTTTATAAATATAGTGCGAGCTAAAAATCATATAGCTATTAATTTTCAATTTTTTTACAAATAATTACAAGATTTGAATTGTCCTCATTAAATACAGACGATAACACGACAATATAATGATCGAGTGTCATGGATTTTGTAAGTCTGTGTAGGCATTTAGAATAAAAAAAAGGATTCTCAAAATCGATATTCTTAAATTTAGTATTAACAACATCGATAAGAAACAGAGAATAGAAAATTAAAGTGTTCTGTCAATGCTCCGTAATCTCCCAGATATTGCTAATAATATGGTTATAAGGAAACGAGTGTCTTCCTTTTTCCGCAATGCGGGATTTATAATCACCCGCTTGAATCAAGATTCTGGCAATACGGAAGCTTAACGAATATATATGTATATCTTGTATCTGGTGGGAAGTAATGGCTCTGAGACGGAAATCACGGATGGGTGAATATCCTGCCTCGATTTTTAAGCTTCCTTTCTTTTGTCGCGCAACTTTTATCGTCGTTGTTCCCTACTAATTTCACCCTCGCTATTCGGGAAGTAATCTTGACCGCGAAAACACCGGTTTTTGCGGTCACGAAAGACTTGATCTTTCCTCGTTTTGGAATTTCCTGTCACGTTTCACAGGTAATTGAAGTGCTTCCTTATTAGCTTTTTACATCCTTCGTACATCCTCCTCCAATCACCCTCCATCAGTCTCAAAATTTCATTTATTTACCGTAAAAGAATATAAGATATAAAAGAGAGACTAGGTACTCGCGCACACAGTTACTCGTACGTATCAATTAATTTTTATTCAGCTTGATTAGAAATACAATCATCGTCCTATTTTTTAGAATTTCAATGTAATTTCCGTTTTTATTTTTTCTAGAATCAATCGTCGGACCTCTGGAGACGTACCAGGAGTGAGACTCTTCGGGGAAAAAAATCAAATCAATTATATCGATAATTAAATTGTGAAAAATGGATTGCTTATTTTCCGCAGAGGTGAGTCTGCGCACTGTCCAGCGTGTCTCCAGATAACAATGCATTCTGAGAACAGAAGGCAATGCCGAATAAGGCTCCTCTATGTACCGCACAATCTGCTTCACCCTCGCTTTTCCCCCTTTCCCTCGCCTCTAACAGCTGCATATACCGGGGAGAGTCCAGGGTGAACGCGATTGGGGATACGCTTAGCTTATGCAACGATAGCATTCGCGAAGTACCACGGGCGTATTCGCATGTTGTAAACATATGTGTGCTGCAGATGGTCCAGAGTCCTATCGTTCCTATTGCTTTATGTATTGCCGGGCGCCATCGATTAGAAATGTTTTCACCTCTAATGAACCTATTTCAATCATGAATTTATTGTCAATGCTACACGCGGTTAAATAAAAATTAACGTCTAGAAAAATCGAAATGCCATAAGCCTGTAGAAATAATATTTGCTACGTAGAAAATAAAAAAATTCTTGCTATATGAAAGTAACTTTGTTATATAGAATTTTATATCTTATATATATATATATATATATATATATATATATAACTTTCGCATATATATAATAATTTATTATATATAATACATAGTGTATGACTTTACAACGCAATTCATTTCAAGCGTCACACTACATATGTTTGTTACACATTGTGAGCGATACGAAAGACGAAGTTACGTCATCACGAGCAACTCAACACCATGGAATGCAAACAAGCTAAAACGACATCACTCGTTTAATTACATCCGAAGAAAGAACTTCTTTCATAACGACCACTTCTTACAACAAGCGCTGGTTTCTAAGTAATATTGATCATGACAAATAACAAAAAAAGCCTTGCTCTATCAAAAACAACATATCAATCCAGCCCTATCTTTAGATTGATAGTCCAAGATGTACAATATACGAAATGATATATTAAGATATTAATTGTATGTCTCGACTCGATCATTGTAATTGATCTTTTATATGACAGATATCGATAACGTCACGTCTTGCAGCTTGTAATATGAATATGTAGTTCAACTGCAGGTGCATATACGTTTATGTGTACATTTTGAGAATACTTAAAAGTCTGTACAAGATGTGGTACAAGATGTGATACAAGATAAGAAAAAAATCATCGCTGCAATGGAAACGAAAGCATCGATGTAATCAATAATTTCCATACGTATATCAGAATAACAATATAGAACAATAAATAATAGTTTTTGTTATTTACTCATTCAAAGCTTGATATAAATTGTCCCTAATGCAACCCTTTCCAATAATAACAAAATGTAATTTTACAGAAGAGAGAAAGAGAGAACATGAAAAAAAGAATGATCTCAAACCTTTCAGATAATAATAGTAACTCAAGCAAAGATTCTTTAAAAATAAACATAAAAAAATTATCTGGAATTTACACATGTATAGAAACATATATATTTAAAATATCTTTGCTATGGAAATTTTACATACTCATCACTAATTCCTATTAATAAAAACGACGCCGACAAGTCGGAGATGTATCGAATTAGCACACGAACGGGGCGAGTCTTTAAGTTACGTAAAGGCTTTTGCCTTCGAAAAGCTTCTAACGATCGTGTCATCCTTGAATTTAAATCCTTTGGACACGTGGAGTGCCCAATTCCTCGACATTCCTCGCCATTTGTGAAAACATACTGGCATAGTAATGACTTCGATATATGAATAAAACAATCATTGTCCAGAAAATGGGTAAGAGAGTAGAAAAATGAAGTAATTAAAAGATCAGAGCGAATATACTCACTCTGAGAGAGAAAATAATAATTATATACATATAAAAAGATATAATCCTTATAATAAAAAAATAGATTGCACGATTCAACAAGCGTCAGTAAAATATTAAAAGTAATTTTATACGCAAAATAATACGCGCAAATTTAAATTTATATGTATGTAAATAGCTAAAGAGTAATTAAGCTAAAGCTTAATGAGTCAAAAAATATTGCATTACGTTTCACGTAACAGAATAAATTATTTCTTCGATATCTTTCGATATTATTAATTATGAATTAGATGCTATTTTATTTGAATTAAAAATTTAGAGCACAAAATTTTGCATAATCAAATTGCGTTATTTATAAACTGCAAATTAATATAATAACTTTGTGAAGAGTTTTATGAATTACAATGACAATTATTGAGGATCTAAAGCTTCATATGTAACGCAAAAATACATGCTCAACAACGTAAAAGTTAAAGAAATGAAGCGATGCTATTCTCGGACGTCTATTAATCAATTTTAATCAATTAATCAATTTTAGCGAGAATCACGGATGCAAAAAAATAAACATATAAAAATACAAAGTATAAAAAAGATTCAGAAAAGACAAAATAAGAGAAAAATTCTCTATAAAAACCATATATATTAAATAAATACCCTTAGTATTTAAACAATGGACGGTGAAACATTAGGATCAATGAACTATAGAAGAAACATCTTGTTCTACATACTTATACCTATATCATCCTTAAAGAATCAGGTAATAAAATCAGTAAAGTAATAGTGACGGAGGAAGAAGCTTCGCGCGTCCTTCGATCGTTTTGACAAAATTGTCAAGCGAAATATTCGAGTAAATTTATACGCTTTTACTTGAGAGGCGACAACAGAAGCAGGTGCCACTGACAGCTGCTTACTTGTCTAGGAAGATAAACGCCATGCACGTCTTTTGTCACACAAATGTATCTTCTTGATATTTTTATAGCCAATATATACAATACAGATATACTATGTTACTTCGATACAAGTCATAAAAATTGACCTTTAACGGTGTAAGTAATTATAAAGAAAGTAAATTATCGATAGATAACGGTATGTATTTAATTTTAAATAAGAGAAGTTTTTCATTATTTTTTCTTTCATTAATAATAATATTTTCAAAGTGATGTAATCGTAATATAACAGAATATAAAAAAGAATTGATAGCTTTGCACATTCCACATTTCCGTTTATTGAAAACGAGAAATATACTCGAGCGAAACTTTCGAAGCGAGACGAATGACTTATAGGACGGACGGATATCGCTAAATATTAGACAATAAAACGACACACGGAACAAGCTATTTGACTTCTCGTGAGAACGAGAGAGAAAGTCTCGTGTGTGTGTGTGTGTGTGTGTGTGTGTGTGTGTGTGTGTGTGTGTGTCCGTGTGTACCGTGGTAATGGACATCTGCCAAAGTTCCGAACTTTCCCCTCTTTTTCGTCCGCACTTCTTCCGTTCACGTTCAGCGCTCACGTGTTCAATTCGCCTTTACGACACCGGCGCTCTCAGCTCTTCTTCCTTCCTCTTTTACTTCCTTGCTTCCTTGCTTCCGCCTGTTGTGCGTCACGCAACAATAAGGTCATCGCGCGAGGCAAAGTCCCTTCGAGGGCATATGAGAATCCTCCGAGATCGAGAGAATTATCGAGTCGAGCAAAACAAACTTTGCATTCGGGATTGGTTGGCATACTTATTAAGATAATTAACGTAATTTATAGAATCGCCATTAATTAATTTAACACACAGAAGTTAATCCTTCGTTAACAGATATTCAAACTTATTTTTCTTCATACTTGGAATGTGCTTTTTGCCGTAATAGCAATAGCCGTTTTAAGCTACATTAAATTTCCTGTGACACGTACACAGAGAAAAAGAGAAAGAAGGCGAGAGAGAAAGAGAGTCATATTTTTTTTTTTTTCGCTTTTCATGGTCATCTCTTGAGAAAAGACTTTTTATCGCATAATATGATATGACATCGGGATTTGCATTTTATCTGCAAACAGACTAGTATAAGTTTGTGCACCGTTATATCCGCAAACGTAACAGAGCAAAATATTGGGTCAACGCAAATATAGATCCCGTCGTCGTGTTGGTCGCGTGCGATGCCCGCAACACACAATTGATCCTTTCGTCAATTTTATAGTGTCCGGGACCAGGTGTATATAGGATCCAGGGAGTGTTCGTTCATAGCTGGCGTCAGCTGCTGCCCCGCGTAAAAGTCTCACCCTCTCACTTTGACTCTCGTTCTCGCGATCATCCAAGATATGACGCTTATGATGACGCGTGTCCCTTTGCTCCTTTCCCTCTTTACCATCAAGCTTCATAGAACTTGGTCTCATACAACGACCGATGACCGAGTCATCATATATACCGACTTGCTGTGGTAAACCACTTTGGTAAACCAAATTGAACATTTTGACCTTTTAGAGTTTACGTCATTCATGAATGAAGACGGACCACGTGTATTCTTCATGCATAATTTGATGCATAATTAGACAGTCTTTACTAATTATTGATGCATGTTAATTCAACACACGCGAAATAATTATACGAAAATAATAATACATTATCATGCAGAAATTTTAATTCAGTACACTTTGTGTATTTTAATAATCTCTCGAATAAAAATTATAATTTATTTTAATTAATTATTTACTTAATTTTTTCTATATAAGAAATACGGCCAAACACACACACGCACGTTTGTTATTATGTATTATTATGTATCTACTCATCAAATCAATCAATATTAATTTTTTATATTCTTTTTGCAAGAATAATTTACTATCTTATATTATTCGCGTTTTGAGCAATTATTTTAATCATAGTATAAAATTTATATCATAAAAACTATAACGTCATCTTGGTCTTTAGGTATTTGTGTTATCTACAATAGTTTGATCGTATATATTTTTATTTATTAGCAATCCAAATCAACAATAGACAAATTATAAAAAAATAATAAATAATAGAATAAAAGAAGACACCTTTCGCATTAATTAAAATTAGAAAGCAATAAAATGGAAAAGAAAACAGGAATTCTAATCGATGCAGTAATAAATCAGATCGTTCAATATTACGTTATCGGCGAGTGATATAGTTTATCTCTCTTTAATGAGAGAAAAAAGACAAATCGTTACTAATTAATTGAAAACATCGTTAAAGCTTTTCCAAGCTATGTATAAATATCATGCATATCATTTTCTGATGAATCTACAACTTTTCATATTTTCCATCTCATCCAATAAAAATTCCTTAGGAATCAAGCTTTCTTTCCATTCTAATGACCCCTTTCGCTGCCAAGGAACGGACGAGTCTGACGGCTCTCGCGGTTGAATAAATATAAGGTTATTGGCATCACACACGGAACCTGTTTGTATTAATATGCGGTAGAGTCTTCTTTCACAAAAGTATCGAACCGTTAATATTTCTCTTAAACTTAAGAGTCAAAAGATATTAATAAATTGGCATCCATTATTAAAAAATGCGAGAGAGAATTATCACCCTTCATATGTAACGCTAAATAAATGTTACCTCGACATCATCTTAATTCGAACGAGAGAAATTATTTATGCACAGATATTTAAAATCTGATAATAAAGTGACGAAAAAGAAGGATGACGTCCAATAAAATTGTCGCCACGAGATCGACTCCAAATCGCTGGAAGAGGATTCCGTGAAAACCGGGAACGTTCCGCGTATTTTAATGAGGCCGCTATCCGTAAAGGATCATCGGCCGACGGAGGCCAAGAGGTAGGATAGGTTCTAAGATGAATTTATATGCGCTGGTTCCAGACACGCACGGGGTATACGCGGGGTACGCGAATACGGGGTAAGTGGATATAGGTATAGAGGCATACACGTATCTACCTACATGTATACTTATATACACGCGATCGTATACCGGCAGCCAGCCAACGACATCGGGGTGGAGGTCTTTACCGAAAGACATCTGGCTACCACCTGCCTCGATGCCCTCGCACTCGCTCCATCAAACCTCCCCATAATAGAACGCTCCCGAGCATGCGCACCCGCTCTCACATGACGCGTGCATATGTGAGGAGTACGTACATATTGTGTGTATCGTGACCGTGTGACTTATATCGTGTGGTTTTACGCATATGTGTGTACGCGTATGCGCCGGCAATAATCGAGTGCTCGTGCTCCTCTCGTTCCCGTGGGGCTATATAAAAATACAGGTTTACCCGGTATATATAAGCGTTTTTCTTTTCTACGTTAGTATGGCATGGAGAATTAAATATTCATCCACGTACATGTAAACAATCTTCCATGTAATATAGATAATAAAAATATTTTTTGTAAATGTCTATACTTTATTTTGTCGACTATAAACGATTGAAATAGGTACACTAATAAAAAAACTAATTGCCAGAATGCTATCGAGAATATATACATTTTCATTATCATAGGAAAAATAATCGTACTTTTTATAATCGAAAATGAGTACATATTACATATACTACATTTTTAATTTTAATCGAGCTAAAGTGAATTATTATTTCTTCGCAAGATCTCATCTGTCTTAACACATTTTTTGATATTAAATTTAGATAATTTTCACGTATAGAAAATTAAAAAAAGCAAAAAATTTTAAGCCTTAAATCAACGTGGAAAATAAGCATATAAATTATCATTTTTTTTGTAATAAAAAAATTTAATTATCCCATCCTTATATTCTTCAGATAATATATAGCCAACAATGTATATTAACCGGTCATTCACTAGTGCATCCACCCCTAGCACTCTTTCTCTCTTTCTTTCTCTCACTTTAGTATATACACAAAATATACATAATACATACGCACGATGCACAAGGCGAACACGTCTGCGAGAGACGAAGGGAAATTCCATCACCCTTCCGTAAAAAAGGCGGGAAGCCCTTCGGCAACGCGCGCGCGCGCGCGCTTCATCCCTCTCGTTCGCCGAGGTGCGCTTCGTCGTCGTACACCACGCCTTTTACCCCCGTGCCCATTGCGAGGCGATTGTATATCGGACGAGCCACCCGGTGCTCGTTCCCATGACAAGTGCGATGGGTATTTTCACTCGTGAATCTTTAATTCCACCGTGGGAATCGAGTCTAGATCGGCCGGAGATCCGCGCGTATTACGAGACTAGGCGCGGAAATGCACGCCATATATGTCCCGTGATCCGATTAGATTACATCTTTCATAGACGAATTATTATACACAATGCGGTCCTTTGTGTCGCTGAGCGGGAGGAATATGTGTAAATCTCGCGGAAATTATCCCTTAGCTGAGCGAATACCTCTCGTGCGATATGTTCTTAAACTATAAGCGCATAGGACTGATGACGTAAGAGATAAAAATTTATCCTTATCTAAAATGTATATAAAAAAGAAACGCGAGAAAGGAATATATATATCACAAAATAAAATAAAAAATGTGTATAGTCATAATATATAATATAATAATAATATAATAACTGAAAGAAGCAATTCGTTGGAATAAAATAAATGATTCTATTGAAAAGTGAAGAAAGGCTGTCCGATTTTGCGAGTGCAATTAGCAATCGCGATTAGCGAACATAGTATAAAATAATACACATCAATAATGAGCACATTAGCTGATTCTTACATCTTTTTGAATACTTAACATTTAGTCCTTTCTTATATATTTGAACATGACAAATACAAAGCCATTTCGTTAATCTTCCCCCTCCCCCCGTCCCCGTCCCCCCTCTGAAAATTGATACTTCAGTACTTATTAGACAGGATTATTTCGAAGCATTCTTATTCTCGAGGCAGATGCTGAAAATCAAGTTCGCCCTTATGTACATCCCGCCGATCAGCGTCGTCGACCCCGAGTACGCTAAATCGATATCGAGACATAATGAAAAGGAAAGAAGAACGGGCTGCGAGAGCAGTCCAAGGGCCGCGGTCCGTCCCATCTTGAAAGAAATCTCTTCAAGGGGCCCGGGCGCGAATCTTGTCGGTAACCCCCTTCGAAATTTGTTATTTGACGTTTTAGGGTGGCTTTTTCTGGTTCGCCCTACATACTCTGATTCGATGGAATTTTAGGGTAACGACTGGCAGCTGTCCAGACGTTGACTCGATTCAGTTTTAAATTCGAGTTACTTTAAAACTCGAGAAACTTAATCGTATGTCTGAGATCGACGCGACTTTTTGTATGAAGGAACGTCCCTTCGTACATTAACTTCAATTCTAATGACTGAGTGAATAATTCACGGATCTCACAGACACTGTTATTCCCGCATAAATCCCGAGAACGCGCCAAAGGACAGCTCTCCGGTGAGAGACCACACAGGAATACAATAATACACGTTCTATTTATATAGCTATCAATGTGCGCGAGTGATGTGTGATTAACGAGAATTCGAAATTTATGAAATGTTGTAACACTTCAAGAAAAAAAATTCATGACTTTACTTTTAATAACAACTACTATATTAAAAAGTAGCAATATTAAACAATAAAATAATCAAAATTTTAAAAAATATAATATTATTCTTTTTTACAATAAATTTAAAAATACGAAAACCAATTATATAAAAATATAAAATTCTAAGAAAAAAATTTATTCTTGTATGTACTTTAATGATTATAAACGAGGTAAGTCCATCACGAATTGAGCGACTTACATATTTCGGAAAGGGAGACTCAAATCATTATCATAAGCATCGAAGAATCAATGACTATCCCAATTCTCCTTGGCGATTTCCTTGCCATGTGGAAATCTATAGAGAATCGAGGGACAATAAATCCTAAAAACACATCTCGATTTCACTGTGAACTGCGACTATTCATATATATCACTCTGTATCCATAAAGCTAGCACATCTTTCCGTTCGCCGATTGTTGTTATATTAGTCTATGCTAATATAAAGTGACCTTCCAATGGTATTCACAAACTTAATGATCTTTCTAAGACTTCGTCTGAGTGTAAAATTGCGGAATGACTAAAGGATACCTTTGTAATTGCTATGCTATGTGTTACCAAGTGAAATTTTTGCACGATTTTTCATACTTTGTACTTCTTAACAACGGGATATTAAACAGATGCTGTACAATAATGCGCATCATTGTACGGTTGTCCAATATCCCATTGTTAAGAAAAATACAAAAATAAGAACGAAGATATTTAAAAATTTCTCTAAATTTTTATAAACTTTGCTTAATTTTTTATATTGTATCCCTAAATTTATATTTAAAATTAATAAAGAACAAAAATATAAAAAATAGAGATAATAAAGAAATACATATGACTCTCTTGAATGGAAAAAATGCAAGACAAAATAAAAAAGAATTTTTTTTTACATAAATAAATAAACAATATTTACAATCCATTCTTTACAATTAACATAATTAATATAATTTATGCAAAGAATATTATTTTATTAAAAATTTGAGTTCGAAGAGATCCACCGGATGCGACAAAGATCGTCGAATCAAGAGGATACAGAGACTTATTTTTATATTTTCATGTTAGATGTATAATACTAATTTCGAGATAAATGTAAGAGAAGCCCGCGAGACATATAAATATTGCAGTATATCGCGAAATTCGTAATAACATCTAATCAAAACAAAAGCAATCCCAATCCTTCGCAAGGAATATGCATTTGAATAAAAGAATACAATGAGTTCCGGTGGAGATGCAAAATAAACGATGCAAGAAATTCTTAGCAGAATTGGCCTGAAACCGGGTTTAAATCTCCTTAGTCAACCTAGTCCCCTGTCTATATTCTCCCTTCCTTTTTGTCTTGTCGAGGCTGTAGACCTGCGAGGACGACCGGCCGGAAAAAGACGAATAGTCTCGTCGTTTCTTTTGGCTTTGAGTAGTCCGCTAAGCGACTAGCACTGAAAAGCGCGCGTATAGCTGTAACTTGAATGAGAGAGATACCATGCTGCGAATGGCTACGAAGAAGCCGGATTTCTTGTCTGTCGTCCATCCGCTCGTTTGGACGTTTATTCTCTCTTTCTCTCTTTCTATACCTGGGGAGAAAATACTACTCGACCAAACTACGCACGGTCGGAGTAATCTTGGTCGGGAAAATTACTTTGCCTTTTTCCTTTGCCTCAGTCAAATTCCAGAATCTCAATGAAAACAATTACAATTGTTGTTATTCAAAGGGTGATTGTTCAAATATGTTTTTGAACAACAAAAGAGCAAGCCTGAAGGATTCAATACGTCAAGCGTGACGACAAAATTAATTTATAACATCGTAGATTGTTTAAAATAGTTTTAAATATTTTTTAAGATATTTTTTGTCATCCTTATATTTTTATCTATAAAAATATTCCTTAAAAATATATGTATAAGATGAAAAAATTTTTTAATGCTATTTGAGCATCTTAAACTATTTGAGAGGCATGGAAAGATGACAATAGAAAGTTTTCAGCATTTCTTTCCTGGAGAGTAAAATTTATGCATTCTTGAACAACTAAAAATTATTGCATACGCAATGTTTAAATTGGTCAAATTTACGTTACGCGCTATTCAAATTTATCCTCTTCTATCCTATGTCAAATCTAGCAAATAAATATTTGAAAGTGTTCTAGAACCAATTAAAATTATTTTTTAATAGTTTTCAAGTAATTAATAACTAACAATAAAAGGCTTTTCGCGCATAATAAGAAAGCAAATAAATTAATAATTTTGTGAAAAGCAAATAAATAATGAAACTTTAGAATTAATATACAGTGAACTTTAAGAGAATCTTAATTGAAAGCTTAATTATAACATTATATATATGTATAATGCCGAAAATTGAGGGGCTGCGACAAATAGTGACTTCCCCCGACTGCTTTGCTAATTGTAAGAAAGAATTTGCAAAAAAATAAATTAGCCGAACGGAACCAAAGAATTTCGGAAGAATATCTGAATACAGTTCCCATATTATGATATATTGTTAAATATTCATAAGACATCAATTAAGTTACTTAACAAGATATTTGAGAATATTAGTCGTGTTATTATAAACATAAATTCCACGAGAATTAAATTATGACAATTAAATTTATTTTCATAATTTAATATATTTTTAAATAATATTTTAATAAAAAAATCTATACTGTAATTTTTGAATTATCAATTTACAAAATATAATGAATCTCGTAGAATTATTGACTATAATAGCTTAGAGATGTACTGTTGCAGAATTATCAAGTGATAAAAAAATACACGAAGTTATCAAAATATGCATGAGAGCATATAATTTTAATTGATAGTCTTTTATTGCTAATAAATATAGAGAGGAAATCGTACAATACAAATAAAATTTATCAAACTTTAAAATTTGAGTTTCCATAAATTAGTAAAGTATGCACTTAATGCCTGTGCTCCTAAAATATATTAAATAAATATACAATATAATAAATCTATTAAATAATTATACAAATATAATAAATATACAAATATATATATCTTAAAAGAGTTTGAAAATTTATCTTGAACATAAATTCGATATAAAAACCAAGATAATTGTAATTTCATAAATTCAGTAATAATTGTCTAATAATTATCTAATAATTAAAATAATAATAATAATTGTTAAATAATCACAATAAAGGAAATAAAAATATTAATAATATTACCAAAAAATACATAAATGAGATATAATCGTGATAATCTTCGTCTGCTTTACGTGTTTTTTTTCCTATCACAAATATTTAATTTAAATTCAAATATTGACTTTTTCCAGATACTAGCAATATTACTTGAAGATTTATATAGGCCTAATGAGAGAACAAGGGAGATGATCAGCTTCTCACTTGCTCGCTTTTGCGATAACGCCGCATTCTTTGATATCAACATTACGCCATATAACTTCCGTCGTCGGAAGTATATACTGCGTATACACATTTCCTTACTATTTTCACGCGCGATATCACTGATACGACCGACCTCAGTTCTCTCAATTGAATATTTGAACCAAGCGACTTTGAACATGTCGAAATATCCGCTCTGCTTAACTCTTCACGCGGTCTAAGAGAATTTCGAAAGAAACGTGGATGTTAAATCTACTGTTTTGTATCCTGTACATATTTATATTAACAATGAAAGAGATTGAGAAAATCGTGAAATTTAAACATGTTAAGAGATCAATACAATTTATTTAAAAATAAAGATAAATCGGAGCAGTAGCATTAAGTGCAAATTCATATACAGATTTTATTTCGAAGCAAAGATGTTGCGCGCGTGACAGCAACAAATTTTTGTAATTTCTAATGTACTAAAAAAATATAAAAAATAAAGATAGAAAAATATGGTCATTCTTGCTCTAGTATTTGATTTTTATGAACTGACATCTCGAATTCATATGTTGATTCAGAGAAGTAAAAAATTAGATAAACGAGTAGACAAAATTATGTATTTAAATTATCCGATTATGAGAAATAATTTATAAAAAAATAATAAAAATTCAAAGATTAATTTCATATAAATAATTTGAGAATTATAAATGCCTATCCTATAATTTTCAAACGTGAAGAACGCAATAGTTTAAAAGATATGGATCCACAATATCTCTAAAATATTTAAAATTGTATGACTCGCGTATTTTATTTTAAAAAAATCTCTCTCTCTCCTGGATATAATAAATCTTCAATTGATAATAATTAAAAATAAGTCGCTATATCGCCCCTCATCTCGATATAGATCTGCGTAATAGGTCACAAGTATTCATTGGCGCTTCAGATGTGTGCCATCTTTATAAAAAAAAACAGTAAATAAATAAATAAAGGCGATTTATGAGAATTTTCGCAAGAGATTACTTACGCTTCTGTAGGCGGTGAGTAAACGGACGAATGATAGGATACGTTAATCGGCAATCCACTCACGAACAATTCATTCGATATCATATCCATCATATATACAAGTAGTGCACGATTCTTGTGGGAGGACGCAAACGAGTGAGAGTCAAGAGAGCGCCAGAGCACGAAGTATATCCAGCGAGTGTACGTAAATAGATCCTGCGAACCTTCCCGTAAAGATGCTCCGAAGCGTTCTCCGATTCACGAGTACTATCTACACGCGGCGCCAGATCACTGTGTGTGAATTTCTCCGAAAGAATATACCGCCACGAGAGAGATATCTATACGGCTACGTTTACGCTTGGCCTCTAATTTCTTCCTCTCTTTGATTTCTTCCTGCCCTCTTGTCCGTCTTCTCACAAAGTAATGAACCCTACAAACGGTAGAGCGTGACGCGCATTCCTTCTCTATAGTTTTTTCTTCCTTTTTCCTTCTCTCCACCCTTTCGATCTTATGTTTTCTGTGTATCTCACTTCTTTAAGTAGTCGACTAGATAATATCGCTCGTTATCAATCGATTCGCGTATTGCAAGAAAGAGGATAATGAAGTAGCGCACGAAAACATTCGCGTTGACAACGAGAAGAAAAGAAACCGCCTACCACGTGTTCACGCGTTAAAATATTTTTTTCGTCGTCCCGAGTCGAGTATACCGCACCGCGGCAACTCTCGTGGACCGAATGCAAAAGCGTCCTCTTTGAACGGCGGTTGAGCTCAGACTGGCGAGATGGTATTCGAAGGGTTCGCACCAGCAGAGCGGCACAGTGGAAGGTCTAACACTGGATCCTGCGGTGGACAAGTAGAGAGGGAAAGAGTCGCCCAGGGAGAGAGAAAGAGACAAAGATGGAATGAGAAAGAGAGAGAGAGAAAACGGACGCACACGGGGGAACCGGGATCTCGACTCGTAGAGAAACGAAGGGCGAGGTGGAGCGGAGGCGCCGGTCGTCCCTACGAGACCTTCCAATTCCAATGCGTACCGCCTGGTATGTACGTACATATACATATACAAGAGAATCACCGTCCCAGCTAAAGACGATCGACCGAGAAAAGGCGGCAAAATACGACGCGACCGCGGTCCACGGTTTAATGCCTGCGTGGAATAACAATCGAGACGAGGAAAAGGAGGCCCACGTGGAGAGAGAAAAATTTAGGCCCGCTGTATCAACTAGCTAAATTTGAAATTGAATTTTATATATATATATATATATGTCTAATGTTTCTTATAAACTTTGTAGAAGGGACACATTAATTAAATGTAAAATTAATTCGCCTAAAACATCATTGAAAATTGTTTACAATTGTTAAATAAATTTTTGAAAATTTTCACGGAAAACATATCTTTGACAGAATTTAATCTTTTACTTGTGTGTGAGATATTAGAGAGTTTCTTTTTAATTCCACTTAATATTACTCGAAAATTGCTATTATCACAAATTGTCTAATTTTACAAAAAAGCTATAATAAAACGAAAAGACTCTGATATATAAATACAAATTCAGGTAGGAATAACGGGCTAATAAGAGCCAACCGCAGAAATTAGGCGCAACAAACTTATTTTATAAAATCTTCGACACATGAATTTTTTTATTAATCGATCCGCTGAAGATGTCCAAAGAAAGAATCAAAACATTCAAATTAAATAAAGAAGATTTTAAAACAAATTTATTGTGTCTAAAAAATTTCTACGCCTGATTTTTATTAGCCCGTTTCCTACCTGAATTTGTAATTTTAGAGAAAAATTACTTTTAATAATATAATTTATATAATTATATAATTTATATAATTTCTTTTAGAATTTCTTTTTAACGCCAAGTCTCTCTAATGCTAATTATTTTATGAGTATTCTTTTTTCTATGGATACTTTCTCTTTTGAAAAATTTCTTTTAACTTTGAAAAAGTGGAAAAATCGACTACTTTCAATAGCGGTACTTTTAAATAAAACAGAAGGAACGCTTTGTTTGTGAGAATGCAATAGCGATGGATACCTCACCCGGGACCCGGGACCTTCAGAGACTCAATACATGGCTTAAGTTTAAGTTACACCTACACTACTGCTCGCGTAAATGTCTCTCGACGTGAAAATTACAAAACTGAATTACGTGAAACCGAATAATAAATATAATAAAATAATAGCTGACGTTAATGAGCAAGCAAATAATTTATGATACAAAAATAATGTTTGATATTTATTAAATAAAACTTAGTTACGTATTGAATAATCTCGTCAGTTACAGTATAAACTACGCTTAACGTCATATAAAAAATAACATTTGCTTTTATAATATAAATTAATGTAAATTGATGACGAACCATGAAAGCGAAGATTGTATTTATTCCACATTTAGATATTAAAATGTTGAGATTTGCTAAATTTTATGTGTAATTTAACTGTAATGTGAATGAGACTTTAAGTCGCTTAACCCACCAGGGGGGAGATACAGTGAGAAAAAATAAGTGAAGAGAAGGAAGATGAGAAGGAGAGAGATTGGAAGAAAGAGAAGATGCGAAGAGCAAGAGGAAGCGGAGGAGGAGGTTGCGGCGAGGCTGACGAGGAACAGGAACGTGAGAAAGACGAGGAAATGAGAGGAAGGGCTGCGGGACTCCGGAATAAGCCGCAAGGTCTCGGCGGTATCACGCCGATGTGTTCTGGGAACCGATCGAATCCTTGATGAACCGCGGCAAAAGAATTACGAACCGATAGCGCAAAATCATCATCGAATCCTTCTACGGGTCACGCTTCTAAGAACACCCGTGATCAAAATACGACTGAAAAAAAAAAATTTCGACGAGTCCCAAATTCTTTTCTTTCAAACATTAAATTAAACTTACGAAAGATTATAGAAGAAGAAAATTTTAATTTTATCAAGAACAATATTTTTTCTTTGTGACCCTTTTTTTATCTATAATAGATTAACGACGAAAATATAATAATAGCATAGCTTTTTGATCTTCGTAGGAGAGTTTCGATATAAATTGAAATAGAAGATCTCTAAGGCGACCAAAAGAAAATACCTTGCTCTCTCTATTAGTTCCTCTTTAAATATATTAAAGTTCTCACGCGCTCTCTTTAATATGATCGAAAGAAATCTGTAAAAAGGCAGAGATACATCGCGCAGAAGAGGCAACGTTGCGTGACTCGTCTCAGAGAGACCGCTTCAAAATTGAGAGCGGCATATGTCGAAGTTGAAAGGATATGCAAAATCTGGAAGAAAGGACTTCCTGCACGACGTACGAAACCGCGAGAACGGAGCGCGTCCCGGCGACTAACATTCTTCGTAGCCGATTCTAGGAAGAAACGTGACGTCGCGAAGACGCCGGAGGAAAAGAGTGAAGACGAAGAACGACGCACAGGTGATACGTCGGTGGATTGGATGCAGGCGGATTCGTCTCGTGATGAACAGACAGGTTTTTCTCGCCGGAGCACACGAGGGCAGCGCCTTCCGGGTTCTCAATTTGGATAAAAAGAAGAGTGCCGGCCAAGCGTGTCGGCGGTTCAGCTCAGGCTACACTGAGAATCGCCCCTGCGGCCATCCTCTTGCTTGACAAAAAATATCCCGAGAAAAACTTCGCGAATAACGGACAATTTCCCGGCATTGTCACGCGCGCCAAATCGTGCGTTTTGCGGATCAGCTACTGTTATTTTTGAGAGACTACTTTTCGGCATGAAGGCTTGATGCGTCAGATTTTGTACACCCGGTATTTTTAAAAGATTGTCGCATGATTTTTGCAATTGTTGAGTACTAAATGGCTTCGTATTTAGTTAAAAAAAAAGAGAGAGAGAGAAAGGAACAGAGAAGAGAGAAAATTGTAATAATATGTCAGAAATACTAACATATATATTTAAGACATATATCTCGAATAAGAGTACAATTATTTTTCGCTATGTATAGCTTTTTTCAAATAATCATTACTTTAGAAAGTTTTTAAATATATATATTTTTAATGTTTATGACCTCTCTTTTCTATACGAAAATTTATTACTGGGTAAAGTGCAGAGAAAGTATCGAAATGGGCCTCTGCAGGTACAAAAGCGTGAAATTTACAGTTATTCGAGATCCTTGAAGAAACTTTATGAATTTTTGCTTTAGAAATAATAAATGCGAACGATTCTCTATAGAAATAAAGAGAAAAGTTTCTGGAATTCACATTCTTTACCAGAGCACATCTTATCATAATTTAACAGAAAGATTTCATCATCCAAGTATATCAGCAATGTCAGGTATATAAATATTTTGTTTGACATTGTTTTGATATTATAATAAAATACATAAACATAGTTAGATACCAAATAATGATAGAAGAATGGTAGAGCGTCAATGTTGTTACGTTATATTCTCGCGACACACTGTGTGTTTGCTAATATTATATATCATTTTTTTCCTATCTTTTCATAGTTATTCTGATTTTTATATGCATACATAAATTTATCTAATTCTACCAATTTCTTGCTGCATATTTATTCAAATTAAAATTACAACAATGATAAGATGTTATCAATTTCGTTGATGAGAAATCGGAATCTGCAAGAAAATTATTGTTACATCATTGTTCACAAAATTATCAATATTGTGTGAATATTGAAAAGCCATATTGTGATTAATATAATTAATATAATATTCGATGCAGTCCAAAAAATTATATTAATCACTATATGGCTCCTCAATATTCCCACATTATATTCATCATTTTCAATGATAATGTAATCATTTTCTTGCATTCTGATGTCCGATTTCTTGTCAATGAAATCATTGTCGTAAATTTAATTTGAATAAATAAGCAGCAAGAAATTGGAAGAATTATATATATGTATATATATAATTAAATTATTAACTGTGTGTATATATATATATATATATATATATATATATATATATATATAATTAAATTATTATTCTAATCTTAATTTAAGACCTTTATATATATATATATATATATATATATATATATATATATATATGTACAGGAAGAGAGAGAGAGAGAGGTCCCGGCGTATAAACTTAAAGAGCCACATGCGCCGGGTGTCGATCCCTGCCCTACGTAGGCTCTCGAACTGCCGCCGTGCGCTGAATAGCGGCGCATCCACGACGGATGAAAGAGATGGGGCCCGCGCCGCGATCAAGCCGGGAGGGGTTCGTCGCCACGCTCGTTCGCCTCTGTTCCTATGAACGGGGGGCAGCTGTCTCTCGTTTGTTTCCGCGCGCGCGAGTGCGAGATGACCGCCGACGTCGCCGGCGACCGAGGTCACCTAGCCGAGAGCATTTCTGTACACTGTCTGTGTGTGTGCGAATCTCTCCGATAAAGAACACTCAAAATGTGCAAAATTTTCCATTGATCCACTAACGACCACAACTCATTTTTCGACAAGAAATTATTTAATTAATTTTTTATTTTTAAGTAAGTACTTGCATAATGTAAACAAATATATGTAATTGAAATTACGAAATATGATATAGACTAAAAATACACAGGCAAACTATTTGGAATAGTACCGGAAACAGACGAACAGAGCAGCAAGATTAAGAGCACAATCTTCGAATCATAGCAATATGCAAATAACGAGTAGAGCACGAAACACGTGAACAGACGAGGGGGACGATCAAAGCAAGCGGCGAGAAAGGAGAAGAGAGACGTGGGAGGTGCAGGAGGGCACGACAGGACGACAAGCATACACACAGGGGCGTGTTCGCGACTACGACGAGAGACCAGCAGGCGATGCACGCGCGCGCTGTGTTTGTCCTCGTCTGGCAGTTGCCATGCGGGGCACCGGAGAACCCGCGGGTTGACGTCACCCTATCTCTCCCAACGGGCAACTTAATATTGATAAGTGGAAGCGTGTAGCGTTCCGGGATACGAGAAAAAAAAATCGCTTTGTTAGGCGGGTGTCCCGGGGTAACGCGCGCGTGACTGACTTTGACTGACTACAATACTACGTATTCGCGCGCGATAGAAATGAAAGCGCAAAAGAGACGCGCATATACAATATAATTACGCATAGCAATTGTAGTTTGAGTTGATGAAACTATGTATCTTTTTCCAAATCTAATGCTGAAAATATTCAAGTACAATTGTACATAATATCAAATTGTTGGTTAATCAGAAATTGTGATAAAAATATTAATGTGATTGAGAGAGAGCCCCCCCCCCCCCCGGAAAGGGGGGCGATCTTTCTGTATCAAAACAATTGTCAAGAAAATCATGTGGTTCGTCATATCAAAAAATGTCACATAGAAAAAGAATATTTCAAGTCAGTATTTTTTTTTTTTTTTTTTGTTAAAATACTTTAAATATATATTAATTTTTAAATTTATGCGAATAAGAACTTTCATCAATATTCTTATACATCGTCTTTTGGACCTCCCAGCTATTTTCATCAAATATTTTATCCCCGAAAAAAAAGGGTTGACCCTTTTTTATGACCCTTTTATGAGTTATTCTCTCTCGGTTATCGGATACAAAAATGAGAAAAACAATAGATATTGATGCAAATGGAAAAATAATACAAAAAACAAGTGTCACTGAACGAAGAACAAGTAAAACCGGAATTTTTACATCACATTTAGAAAAAGTTTATATATAAAAGAAAAAAAAGATATAATACAATAAATAATTTTTTAAAAAAATATGTCAATTATAATAAAATATTATGTAATAAAATTCATAGATATATATACAGAAAATTAAATAAAAAATACCCCAGAATGCGCGTATATACATATATATAAATTGTTATGAGCAGCGGCGTATAAATACGTCACTGGTTATGAGAGTGTTTTAATTAAGAAAAACTTTCCTAATAATGCAACAATCATACAGTATATTAATCCGAATATGAATGTGCGACTTTTGACAAGATCTGCTCTTAATTTTGCTTTATAAACAAAAAAGATTGTTTATCGCTACTTGTGTATACATACACACATAAAAAAAGAAGCAAATACTTATATAATATAAAAAAAAAACAAATATCAGATCAATATCAGATGTAATCTACACCCTGAAATATCCTATATAGATATTGAATACCTTCTTAACAATATAAAAAAATTATTTGACTAGGGACAAGTGATACATAACAATGATAATCAATACAGCAAATCAATAACAAATAGACCTTTCTCATATTGACAAACGGCGCCGAGTTCACCTCGAAATAGGAATGTCATTGTTGTTCCCAATTGTTCGCATTACATTATAACACATATATATACATAATTAATAATATATAGAAATAAGAAAATAAACAAGAATAAAATCGTGCATCGCGCATCAATGCACGCGAAAAGGTTAGGTGCATCCTACCTTCAAAGATGCATCTCGCGCGCATTTTCGGCTGTCCAGAAGATATTGAGTTAGCATAATAAAGTTTCGACGAAACGAAAACTTGAATGCATGAATCGTCATATCTCTTACTCTTACAATATTGAAAATTGCGCAGCTAAAAAGCATATATATATATATATATATATATATATATATATATATATCTGTCATACGACATGAATATGCTCGACTGCACTTTCCTATTCTTTCTCTTTCCCGCCAAAATATTGCGTTCGAGAAAGGGTTAAGAAGCACAGCCAAGCTGTTCGCTTCGTTGCACTATCTGTATCTTTTTCCCTTCTCTTCTCTCTCTAAAGTCGAAATATAGACTTATATAATTTTAAACATAGAAAGTGCAGAAAGAGAAAGAGAGAGAGAGAGAGAGCAGAATGTGTATCAAAACAATCTCAATAGAGCTTCGGACATCGGAAATACGCGAGAGTCTTTTACGACAGAAAGGCGAAACAGACTCACCTCTTTTTAACCAGATACATATTGTTCAATGCTGCATATCGTTTCAGAGTGAACATTCGTCCTGGATGCGTAACGCGCGAGAAACGGTGGACCCTCAGCAATTTAAACAATATGGCCGGTCGTGCACCCTCGAACAACGCGAATTCGCGATTCTCGAGCGGGAGAACTTTTGTCAGTCTCTCATAACACTACCACGAATCTACGCGAATCACTGCTCGCTCATTCACTCGTCCGCCGCGAACTCGTCCGCTCGATTGTATCCCGATCGCGTCAATCTCGACGAGTTTGACAGACGCGGTTTTACGAGGCGTCTCGCTCTCCCCGCGATACCGCGACACCATTTATCTCGCGTGACGCGCAGGGTAACTTCCTGTGACGATGCGTTATTCTCCTGCATTATCGACAATAACTTGAAATAAGATTCCCCGAATTTCTACGTTATCGACGATGAAGTATCACTTTTTTGTTTTTCAACAATACTTTTCTCATAACACAATTAACACTGCAGGCAGAGGAGAAATGGCTATCTCATTGTTTTTCGTGAGACGCCATTTAGCTCTGTGCTCTAGAACTTTGTAGATCACAAATAATTATTTGTAGATCCGGACAAGAGGGAATATTTCTAGAAATATTAACAGATTCACTACACACAAACAAAGCGACACGATGCCATGTACTTGCGCGAACGTAGTTGCGCACACGATTGTCAAACTTCAAACTTCAAGACTCAGTCGTGACACACGTTGCGATTTTTCGTAGATAAAAAATGTGAACTAATAAATTACTAGAAATGCTGCAGTGCGTTCGAAAAATTACTTGTTGGGTGGAGTAGCTTCTGATTGGCCAATCAGAGAAATTTTTTATCCTGATTGGTCAAACACTAATCTATTGCGAAGAGTATTTAAAAACGCAACTCTCTGTGGTGCGTCTCTAATAATTTATTAGATATATGCCACGGACTTGATTTCAATGTGTATATATATATATATATATATATATATATATATATATATGCTTCTATCCTTACAGGCAGTTTATATCGGAATATAGCTACAAAATAATAATAAATAATATCAAAATTAATATTGATTAATGTCAAATATAATTATCGAATCCAAATTCACATACGAATATATATTAAATTGAGATTAAGATCGAAATAAACTGGAAGATGCAAACTCTTGACTTCACTTTTCTGCACTCTTTGTACTTGTAATACAAAAGATTGCGTACATATATTATGCTTTAAAGGGGGAGAATAAAAAATAGTATACAGAAAATTACTAACTAACGAACAAATCTCACGCCACTTGATATTGACATGCGTAACCGCCGAAGATTTTCGCGCCAATTTCATATTCTGTTGATTAGTTTATTGGTATTTGCAATAAGTGTCAGCAATAAATATATGATTTAATTAAAAATGAGATTCAGATGCAGAATGGTAGATCAAAATATCATGCGGGATTTTACGAGTAAAGTCACAATTTCGTACTTCTAACCTTGTTGAAAATGTTAAAAATAGATCTCACATCGTGTAGTTCTCTCATTTCGTAGTTTTTCGTTTTTACGCCAACTGTATCTCGCCCCTTTACACCAACTGTTCTTTATTAATCATAATTATCTCTTTTTTTTCTCTAGGTATTGTTAACACCATATCCCGAATGGCGAAATATTGCGTTCTGCGATTGACACCAGACGAATTATGTTTCAATATCGGCGACGAGCGAATACCTGTGCTTTGGGCTGTGCTTTCTCAGCAATATCTTTTTACGGAATACATTGTGCACGGAGTGTCTGAGCAGGAAAATGAAATTTATTTAGAGTTTGATGCTTCCATGTTTGCCAGAAGCTTAAATAGTCTAAGAGTAATGGCAAAGAGTGTCAAAATTAAATTGACAAACAAACGGCAACCTTGTCTCACATTTGATATTGACTTATCTTCCCTGTCCATTGATTCGCGACAATGTGTACATGATGTGCCGGTGAGGCTTGTACCACGCAAAGAATGGCTGGAACATAAAATGCCTGATATTCCTGAGTTTGATGTAAGTATAATAATGTAATATTCTATGTATAAATGCACGCATGCATTTGATCATATGTAATGGGAATAAAAAATTTTATTTTAGATATCGCTAGAAATACCACACTTGAAGTACCTACGATATGTTATAGATAGAATGAAAAATATGAGTTCACAATTGATAATAACTGCCAATAAATGCGGTACACTGGTATTAAAAATTGAAATGGACTATGCTACCGTGTCAACTCACTTTAAAGGATTGCAAGTTTGGGAAAGCAGACAAGAAGAGGAATCTAATGATATCTCTGCGACTATTAGCATAAAGAAACTTGCAATGTTTTTGGGTTGGGACATTCTCCATCCAGATAGTGTTAAATGTAACTTATTGCAGGAGAAGATGGTAAAACTGACTTTAGATGTAGGGGAGTATGTTAAAATGCACTATTTTATACCAGCCATTGCTTCCTGAGCACAATGAAAAGAACTTAAATCTATGTATATTAATAATATTGAAATGCAAAATATATTTTTTTATTTCCTACATTTTTTTTTCATTCTTACATCCAATACATTTGCATCATATTCATTCGTACTCTTCACTCCCCAATAAATGGGATAACATGGTATACTAAATTCAAAAAATAATTCTTAAAAGTTTATATGTGTGAAATAAGTTAATTATATGCTAAATGTAAGTTCTGTTCACTTTCTTGTCTAAAATTCTGATGCATCTGATCAATCTGTTGTATTTTCTGATTCAACATAGCTGTTTGCTGATCTAGCCATTGTAAACTATTCATATGTGCATTCAAGATTTTTCCAATTTGAACAATAGGATCGCTGGAATCCTGAGCACGATTCGCTTCATTTAAATGTTCTATTATTTCCTTTAGATCCTCAGACATACGTTTTAATTGAGTATCGAGATTCTCTGACAAACGATAAGTATATTCTCGATCGGAATCCGAAACAGAAAGAGACGCTAATTCTTTTTCTAATGGTACTAAACATTCTTGTAACTCTTTCTGTTGTCCGACCTGAAGGAATATTATTACTTTAGTTTAATTAAAATTCAAAAAATTTTATTTTAATTAATTTACTATCTTAAATTTAAACATATATATCTCGAATATATTAAAAGTATATATTAAGAAATTTATAAATCTATATGTTACAAATATATGTTACTTACGACATAATCCAGTTCATGTTCCAATTGCTGCTGCTCAAGTTTCACTCTTTCAACCTCTTGATTCAATGTTACTATTTTCTCGCCGTTTGTTATTAGCAATTTATCCCACGCATTAATTTGCGTTGCTTGATTCACAAATACCTTTTCTTGCTCTTCCAAATCTAAGGTCCACTTATTAATCGATTCTTCAAGCTGACAGAAATTAATCGTTCCTGACTGAATACCAGTTACAGAACTAACACTGCAATAAAATAGGAAAGAATTTTAGAAGCTTAATAAGTTAAATTGAACTTATTTTATTATTTAATAAGTGTGCAAAAATTGATTGTTATAAACAAAAATTTCATGATTACTGAAGCTACTTGCGTAGTGGTAGTTCCCAAGGAAGTATGTGTAGAAGGTGCTGTTAGACTCGTTGAAATAGCAGCCGAAGTAGTTTTGCTCAAAGGAAATCCTGTGGAACTTGTTGTCGGTGTTCCAACTCCAAAACTAAATCCTGCTGCTGTGGTTGTCGCAAGAGGAAATCCTGTAGTTGCAGTTGTGGTAGCATTACAGCCTGTTTTTGAGGCATCAAATAAAAGTCCTGGTGTCATAGATGTTGGAACTGTACTGCTAGGGAGACTAAAATTTGGAACATTTGCTGCAGTAGACGTTGTTGTTGCAATTGCGTTGCTAAGGCCAAATCCAGTTCCGGCAGGCATAGCGTTCGGAGTACCAAAGGTCAAACCAGTTGGTCCTATAAGCGTAAAATACATGTATTATAATACCTTCCTTACAGCTCATAAAGAACAAATGAAACAAGAAAATTCTTTATATTGCACCAAAAAATACCTGTCATAGGTTTCACTGTTCCAAAACCGAGACCTCCTGGCGTAGTCGTTGCGAGAGGAAATCCTATAGTCGCAGTTGTGGATGTTTTTGCAGGATCAAAGGAGAGTCCTGATGGTGCGGGCATAGGCGTCGTACTGCTCGTCAGATTTGTAAAACTTGGCAGACTCGAGACTGTGGATATAGATGTTGTTGTTGCAGTTATACCACCGCCGAGGCCAAAGCCAGTACCAGTAACCATAGTAGTTGGGATACCAAAGGTCAAACCAGTAATTCCTGATAGGGATATAAAAATTAACATGTCAAAATGCTGATCTCTCTTTTTTTTCGAATTCAAGAAGAAACGAGAAAGACAAGGAAATATTTTATTCGCGCTCCATCGAAGCACGTGCTGTCGATTTTGTACCTGTAGTTGTAGATTTCGGAGTCCCAAAGGACAATCCAGTGTTTTGAGGTGTACTCATCGTTTATACTCTTGACGCACCACGATATGTTCAGCTAATCTGAGAGAAATAATAGTTACTCCTTCTTCACAGACGCACGACTACGAGGTTAAGAACGATTACTAATGAACTATTTAAAATTGTAACCATAGACGTACATAAAGGTAGATGGGCATACCACATATCGTGAAAAAACAAAGTGACGACCAATCCGACAGCGGCCTGCGTATAACGACCAATCCTGTCGCAGGAAAATGCCACTTTTTTCCTCGTCCAATGCTAGAGATAAATATATAAATAGCCAGAGAGAAGAATGAGAGGGGCCAAGCCGCCGTTTTTCGTGAGACCGTTTTCCTAGCCGGTACAGTGGCGCTAACTGGATCCATTTTAGAGCCGGCCGGAACTACATGGCCAAATCCACTTTTCTGCCACGGTAAAACGACCGATTGGTCGTTAGTCTAATTAACTGTTAATCGTGTTACATTTTTACTTGCAGTGGATAAAAACGGTTATATTTTTCGATCTCACCAGAAGCAATCAAAAGTGAATGCGGGGTAAGGGGTACGGTTTAGCTAGTCTACCTCCTAGTGTGCAGAGTTAGCCTTCCATCCTGTACTCTGTCGGTGTACCCCTGGCAATGTCGAGAAGATAGCTAAGTGACTAGCAAAAGTACAACGCGTTAATCCGCGTGTCCTTTCTTTGGACCCTATTTTTGCGTTTCAGGATCAAGTCCACAAGTACTTGATCCAACCATCCAGCAGTATTCCGTTTAGCAGTTGATGGCCGGCTAGAATTGACCACTTGTGGTTACTACAGGCCAATTAAACCCTTAGAAGAAGAAGAAGAGAAGAAAAGTGAATGCTCGAACGAGTAAAAAAAAAAAACTTTATAAATTTTTATGACAATTTATCAGTTTCTCATAACGGAGCATCGTTTGAAGTAATTTACAAATATCTTATCAAAATGTTGAGTTTGAAATATGACATTCGAAGTGTATTAGTCATTTGTATCACGTCTTAAGAAGATATTTTTTTAGCTATAATTGTATATTTTTGTTTATTTGTAGCACAAATCTCACCATTTAGGGTCAGTTTAACGAAAATAAAAAGCAAGCTGAAAAAAGATTTGCATATGCAAAGATAAATCGCCTTTATTATAACCAAGAAATATTTATAATCTAACTTGAGAAGCAGACTATAAGAGATTTTATATAATTGACTTCATGAACGAAATCAGCATTGACAATAAGATGGTCAATAAAAACACCAGTGGCAATCTTCTGCTACCAGCAGAAAAACTACCAGAATGTTGGAATCAAGAAGAGAGAATAAGTGCATTGTTTTCACCGTTTCGCAGTAAATCAGCTAATCCACAAGATTGGACTTCTAAATACAAATTCTGGCATAATTTGATATATGAATGGCTGAAATATACTATGCGATGCAGTTTTTCTATCATCGATTTAAATGAAGCTTTTAAAAGAAGAGGTTGCACACCTCTTTGTCTGGTTACTGTGATTGAAGAGCTTCTCAGGTATTATAGTCTATTAAATATAATATGCAGTAAATTAATTAAATATATCTACTTTAGTTATTATTAGTCAATGATTGTCTTTATTATAATAAAGATAATTATTTGTGTATATGTGTTATTGTCTATATAAATCAGATATATTATTTAATTTGATATGCGCTCTTTAATGTTGTCATATCTTAATATATATATATATATTTTATTAAAATTTTCCAGAAATAATGAAATAATTCAAGAGACTGATTTTTTACAAGAACCATGCGAAACATGGACAGCATGGTCAATTGATATATTTATAAAAAAAAAACAATTAACTGGTCTTTCTCCAAAGTAAAGAATTATATAGTAGGCCAGAATACAAATAACACAGAAGTGAGATACATACATTTGCGAATTGTTCGGGAATTGGGTGATATTATTCTTTCCATTGCTGACATTAAAAAGAACAATGTTTTATTCCCAATCTCTGAAGTAGTACAATATTGCAAGAGCAAAACTAAGAAACAGATTTCAGAGAATACAGTGAGATTAGTATTGGAATGGTTAAGGCATAGAAAAAAGGTTGTTTTCAGAAAAAATTTCAATTCAAGCAGTGAATTACTGGTTAAAATTACTACAGAAAGTAAATGAAATTAGAAGTCGAAGAAGGCACATATAAACTGATGAAGCAAGAAAATGAGCTGATCAAAGAGATAGAACTTATGGAGCAAGAGAAACTTAATATTATCAATGAAGCAAAATCGTATTTGGCGAAAGAACTGCGTCAGATGGCAAAAACATGCTTAAGAAGAAAGATTGAAATGGAAAAAACCATAGAAAAGTGTGCACAAGCTCTTGCAAACCTACGCACTCTAATCACCAATATTGAAAATGCACATTCTAATTCTGCTGTATTGTCTGCTTACAAGACTGCATCTGATGTATTGAAGAAAATAGGACAAAATGGTTTAATGGAATACGATGTTAGAGACATTATTAATGACGATATTAATGAGGTAAGAAATTATTATGCATTATTATACATATTTAGTAAGTGATTGTAACAAAAAAGATACATTAATATCTATTATTCATTGACTAGATTTTAGAAAGGAAACAAGAAATACACGCAATTTTATCTGAGACATTGACTCTCACATACTCGGATGCCGAGTTGGAAAAAGAATTAGCAGAACTATTGAATAAAGACAATGTAGATGTTTCTAATGTAGATGTTTCTGAATCAAATCCAGAAATTAAAAAATTGGAGCAACGTTTGAAAGACTTGCGCATGGAAGGTAAACATTGTGAAATTTATTATCATATTTCATACAAATGGGATATTTATAATATAGGTTTAGTTTCATATAGGTTTAGTTTACAACTAATGGGATATTTGTAATATAGGTTTAGTTTCACTTGGCGAAAATATAGCTGTACAACCAACTGTACCATCCCATATGGAAAGGGCATTAATCAGCTTTAAGACAATCTGTATAAAAAATTCTCCGCGATGAAACATCCGCGAAATATCTTTTGATCTCACATAATTTTATTATAACTTTACTTTAACTGATGTAAAGTCAAGTTATTAATCAATATGGATGGATGAACTACAAAAAATTAGGATAAATATGGGATAAGGTGCTCCTTAGGGTGCTCCTAAGGGTGCTTCCACGGTGAGCCAACGGTGGACTCCTACTCAACCTATGTCAATAACTGGCAATGGCGGTGCCCGAACATGTACAATGGCGGTGCTCGTACCATTTTTTTTTTTTTTTTTTTTTTTGTTTTACGAGGGAGGAGGAAATGCTAATGCACACCTGACGGCCCGTACCGCCGGGTAGTGTGGGACTTTCACCGCACTAAAACCTCCCCCCGTGCCGCGTGCCAGGCAATGGCGTTCGCCGACGTGCCTGGCAGTAGCGTTCGCCGACGTGCCTGGCAGTGGCGTTCGCCGACGTACCTGGCAGTGGCGTTCGCCGACGTGCCTGGCAGTGGCGTTCGCCGACCTGACTGGCAGTGGCGTTCGCCGACGTGACTGGCAGTGGCGTTCGCCGACGTGACTGGCAGTGGCGTTCGCCGAAGTACCTGGCAGTGGCGTTCGTTCGCCGACGTGCCTGGCAGTGGCGTTCGCCGACCTGACTGGCAGTGGCGTTCGCCGACGTACCTGGCAGTGGCGTTCGCCGACGTACCTGGCAGTGGCGTTTGCCGACGTACCTGGCAGTGGCGTTCGCCGAAGTACCTGGCAGTGGCGTTCGTTCGCCGACGTGCCTGGCAGTGGCGTTCGCCGACGTACCTGGCAGTGGCGTTCGCCGAAGTACCTGGCAGTGGCGTTCGTTCGCCGACGTGCCTGGCAGTGGCGTTCGCCGACCTGACTGGCAGTGGCATTCGCCGACGTACCTGGCAGTGGCGTTCGCCGACGTACCTGGCAGTGGCGTTTGCCGACGTACCTGGCAGTGGCGTTCGCCGAAGTACCTGGCAGTGGCGTTCGTTCGCCGACGTGCCTGGCAGTGGCGTTCGCCGACGTACCTGGCAGTAGCGTTTGCCGACGTACCTGGCGGTGGCGTTCGCCGAAGTACCTGGCAGTGGCGTTCGTTCGCCGACGTGCCTGGCAGTGGCGTTCGCCGACGTACCTGGCAGTGGCGTTCGCCGAAGTACCTGGCAGTGGCGTTCGTTCGCCGACGTGCCTGGCAGTGGCGTTCGCCGACCTGACTGGCAGTGGCGTTCGCCGACGTACCTGGCAGTAGCGTTTGCCGACGTACCTGGCAGTGGCGTTTGCCGACGTACCTGGCAGTGGCGTTCGCCGAAGTACCTGGCAGTGGCGTTTGCCGACATACCTGGCAGTGGCGTTCGCCGAAGTACCTGGCAGTGGCGTTTGCCGATATACCTGGCAGTGGCGTTCGCCGACGTGCCTGGCAGTGGCGTTCGTTCGCCGACGTGCCTGGCAGTGGCGTTCGCCGACGTACCTGGCAGTGGCGTTCGCCGAAGTACCTGGCAGTGGCGTTCGCCGAAGTACCTGGCAGTGGCGTTCGTTCGCCGACGTGCCTGGCAGTGGCGTTCGCCGACGTACCTGGCAGTAGCGTTTGCCGACGTACCTGGCAGTGGCGTTTGCCGACGTACCTGGCAGTGGCATTTGCCGACGTACCTGGCAGTGGCGTTCGCCGAAGTACCTGGCAGTGGCGTTTGCCGACGTACCTGGCAGTGGCGTTCGCCGAAGTACCTGGCAGTGGCGTTCGTTCGCCGACGTGCCTGGCAGTGGCGTTCGCCGACCTGACTGGCAGTGGCGTTCGCCGACGTACCTGGCAGTAGCGTTTGCCGACGTACCTGGCAGTGGCGTTTGCCGACGTACCTGGCAGTGGCATTTGCCGACGTACCTGGCAGTGGCGTTCGTTCGCCGACGTGCCTGGCAGTGGCGTTCGCCGACGTACCTGGCAGTGGCGTTCGCCGACCTGACTGGCAGTGGCGTTCGCCGACGCACCTGGCAGTAGCGTTTGCCGACGTACCTGGCAGTGGCGTTTGCCGACGTACCTGGCAGTGGCGTTCGCCGAAGTACCTGGCAGTGGCGTTCGTTCGCCGACGTGCCTGGCAGTGGCGTTCGCCGACCTGACTGGCAGTGGCGTTCGCCGACGTACCTGGCAGTGGCGTTCGCCGAAGTACCTGGCAGTGGCGTTTGCCGACGTACCTGGCAGTGGCGTTCGCCGACGTGCCTGGCAGTGGCGTTCGCCGACGTACCTGGCAGTAGCGTTTGCCGACGTACCTGGCAGTGGCGTTTGCCGACGTACCTGGCAGTGGCGTTCGCCGACGTGCCTGGCAGTGGCGTTCGCCGACGTGCCTGGCAGTGGCGTTCGCCGACGTACCTGGCAGTGGCGTTTGCCGAAGTACCTGGCAGTGGCGTTCGTTCGCCGACGTGCCTGGCAGTGGCGTTCGCCGACCTGACTGGCAGTGGGCGAAGCCCGTGCCTGGCCGAGGAAGTCCTGGAAGGTCTCGAAGTTCTGCAATGGCTGGAAGTTCTGAAAGGTTTTAATTATTCATTTGGAAAAACTATACAATATAAATTATACAATAATATGGAGTAAGTATAATAGATATACAATAAATTTTATTCTAAAGATATTCAATGTTTGATATTTATATAAATAATATTTATGAATAGAAATGTGTATTTTTAAGCTATATTGAAAGAGGATGTAATTTATAATGTACGCAATTAAAGATTTTTTAAATTTCTAATTTGTTCAAAACACCTCAAGATGTATATTACTAAAAGATTTTAACAAATTTAACATTATGGAAACACTGGTGCCAAGTAAAAAATTAATTATGTGACTTATTGTACAATTTTAATTTTTATGTACGTTATGAAAAATGTGTGAAAATTTATTGATAGAAAGTTCATAGAATACAAAATCTTTCAAGAAAAATAGAATAATTCTAACGTAATATAAAAATATATGGTGTATCAAAGGAATATTAATATGTATCTCAAATATGTTTTAAATTTGAGTCACTTATTCACATTTATTCATAAAAAATTGAGTATTTATTGCAAAAGATTTTTTTTTTAAATCACAAAATACTCTATATAGTCGAGTCATTTTATTTTATTAGAAAAGTAACAAATAGTTAAATTCTTACTAATAGTATTAAAAATAATTAATTTTTATTTTAAAATTGACTTTTATTTAACTTTTTGAGTGTATTAATGATATAATTATATCAATCTTTATTTTGATGATATGTTATATTATATATTATATATATTATATTTTGATAATATATATAATAAACTTAAATAACATCAAATAATTAAAATGAAGTCGCCAGTGATGAATAAAAATAAAAAATTTATTAAAAAGCGAACTGACTGGCCAATACAAAAATTTCTACACGACAGCTTGAAAGCAACACTTGATAAGGGCCCGTACCCAAGGGCCGAAACGTCGTGTAGAAATTTTTGTATTGGCCAGTCAGGTCGCTTTTTAATAAATTTTATATTTTTAAATAATATCATCATATAAACGTATAATAAAATCGATAAACGTAATACATAATAATAACCGTAAATAACCAATAAATTCAAAATTTATTTATTGGTTATATTAAACACGCTTCATCATTTATTATCTTTTAAGAAAAAATTGATTAGATAGCAAAATAAATTATAATAACAATGAAATTTTTTAGTGCTTCTGTAACACGTTGTGCTGCACGAATTGGTATTCTGAGTGGATTTGAAAGAATGCCTAATGTTTCTTTTGAAACACCTCTACTTCTTATTTACGCAAAGGTATGAAATACATAATATCTTTTTTATAATATTTATATTATTCTTTTTATATTAAAATAATGTTTAGAGTGGCCGTATACCACATTTAACGATAGATGTCTTTAAAATGATAACGTTGGAGTAACAACTACTCTCCGTCTCATGCACTTCCCTCTACCATATTAATGGCAGATGTTATTAAAGTGTTTAGCACGTCTATCGCTGATTTTGTTAGCATGAAGTTATAATCAAAGATTAATCGACATATTAATATGTATTAAAATTTCAACTTCCACTTATAAAGAATTTTATTTCAGGAATACATAAATTTTTTATCGATACAAGATCCTGCGTATACTACCAACCCTGGCTTTCAGCAATTAGATTCTATTTCTATCTGGCCCAGAACAGAAAGAGTTGTTTTTACTGCTGATAAATATATGGAGCTTGTACAAGCTTATAAACCAGATCTCTATGTTGCTGTATGTGATGGAGATACAAATATTAATAGTAGTGCAGAACGAGTATCAAAGGCAATTCTTCGAAGCAAAACTTAATTAGAACAATGTTTAAATATACGCCTGCACTCGGATACATTAAAATCTAAGGGAATATTAGGACCAGTAGAAGGTGATTGTAATTGGCAAGCCAGAGAGGATTCCATAAATTATCTAAAAGATAAACCTTTGGCAGGATTTGTTATAGATGGATTACATAATAATGGTCCAAGTGCACAGAATATTTCAATAGAACATATTAAACAAATAGTACAGCATACCATTGTAAATACCAGTTTATAAATTTTAAATTTTGTCTAATATTTAAAATACTTCAATATAACGGTGCTATATAATTTTTTACAGAATTTACTGCCTACTGATAAAATAAGAGTATCAATGGGTTGTTGGAAACCACTTGTTACTGTACTTCATCTCATCGAATTAGGAGTGGATGTATTTGATTCATCCTATCCTTATATAATTACCGAACAATCACAGGCTTTGACTTTCATGTGCGATCATGACATTTGTGAGAGGAGTGATCAATATAGAATATCAATAGCAGAAAAAAGGTAAAAAGTATAGAATATAACATACTTTTTAACGTTATAACGATTATAACGTTTTAATACGTCAATGAGATACCGCGAAAAAAATTAGAGAGAAAAAAAGAGAGAGAAGAATATTATTATATTTTACTTTATTTTGTAATTTAAAAAGACGTGTTAGAGCAAAAATAAGACCTTTTATGATTAGCATGAATTAAAAACACGCTGATGTAGCTATCGTGTTACAAAATAGATCTTATAATTGTCATTGCCTACTGAAATATGTATATATGAAATTTAAAGTTGATTAAGATATGCGTGATATATATTTTTGGCAATAAAATATTTAAAAATTTATTCAAAGATTATAAAAAAATTTATTTATATTATTACCATTCTAGTAAAATCTACTCTTTAGTATTAAAAAAATGTTATGAAATTTTATTCGGATATCTCATTTCAAAATGTACAGACCACAGATAATAGAATATTAATATTTATCAATCACTCACCGAATTTCTGCGAACTTAGTCGAATTTCGGCGATAGCCATTAAACGTCCAGACATCAGCCAATATCTATAAAAAAATAATTAATGATATAAGTTACAATATAAAAATCAGAACACAATTATGTAGAATTTCAAGATCAACAAAAATATATGTCGATTAAATCATATTTATATTAAGAAAGCATATCAAGAAATAAATCCTTTATTTTAATAGAGTAATATGCAAATCTAGTTTCAATAATCTTAAAAAGAAGATTAAAAATTGTAATTTGTTTTAACGAAATCAAAATAAAATCCGTGCAATTTTTTTAAGACAAATATTGATAATAATGGTTAAAAAGAATTTGAAAATAATTAATAAAACGCAACATTAAAAGAGTAAACATAATATACAACTTTGGAAAAATCAGAAATTATTAAAAAGTTAAAAAACACATATTTTAATTAATATATCATTCATTTTGTTTACCTGTTGTTTCATTAATAATTAAATTATAAACTTATGCAAATATATATTTTAATAAGAAATGAACAGAAAAGTAGGAGCAAGATTATAATGTTTTATCACATAGAAAATTTTAATTTTGTATTTTAAGCATAATGTGTTGATCTTTTAATCTTTTTTTTTATTTCTTATTTTTTTCAAAATAATTATTTACCTATGTATTATTTTATTATGATCAAATAATTACGATACTTTTTTAAATCCAATACTAAATTAAAATTTATCCAAAATTGAAATTTATTTATATTATACAATGTAATGTTTTTTATTTTATTATATGTTTTTTAATATTAATTTTGTTGGTTAATTATCATTGTTGTGATAAAAGTTAAAATACATTAATTATTAAACAAATTTGAAGATGAGTAATAAAATCTGCGACATCAAAAGCAAATATGCAAAACTTAAAGAAAATCAAAAAATATTTGTAAATTATATAAATTTATATTAATTTGTGTGTGTGTGTGTGTGTGTGTGTGTGTGTGTGTGTGTGTGTGTGTGTGCATGTTTATATAAAAATAATATCTAATATTCTCATGATTGTATTTGTTTACTTTATAAGGGAGACTCCTTCTCTTCTATATAGATACACCATGTAGAGTTTTTGATATCATTTTGAATTTCTAATGATCGCAAAAACGATATTAATTTAAATGTGATATAGGTGTATGATCCTATACGCAATAAAATCTCTAGTGAAATATTTAAGTAACGTAAAATAAATGTTTATGTTAGTTCTCATTGACCATTTTGATGTTGAAACTTGTATAAAAAATTATATTCTACTAACAATTAAATGAATAATAAAAACGCAAAATTGTTAATTAAAATACATTTTTTAGTTAGCTTTCTCTTTCGTATTTAATATAATAATATATTAATAAGTGTTTTTATTATATAAAAATGTAATATAAATATTTTGTTTAATTCTAATAGAATCGTTCAATTCTTTATTCAATCAGAATGAGATACTCTGCTATTAATTCCTATGCAAGATTTTTATGCAAACTTTCGATAAGAATAACATTAGACACAATGTAAACTCGATTATATAAATGTATGTACAAATGTGAATTCGTCACTATAAATGTACAAATACTCGGAAGACCGTTAGGATAAAAGTAATCTAATGGCCCGCGATTATCTGATCCGAAAAAGTCACTTGATTTCTTATTCTTACAATATCTATAAAATATGCTATAAACATATTAAATATAACAATATTACCTCACAATTTATTCAAAAGACAATGGTATTGCGAATAATCACATCTATTTGGCTTGATTATCTCTTTGTCGGCTTACCTGTACAGATATTAACGGAGCACGCAATTTCTGCTTCTGCACGGCACAACGTTTCCGCTGAAAGAGGAAGAAAAATTCGTTGACGCCAGAATTTCATTGTCCTGATTGGTCGAGCTGGTCAAGCTTCGCAGTCGTGATTGGCGGATACTCGTCGAATCGATATATTTCGTTTCAGCCAATCAATTCAAAAATCTCGCACGATATCTATCGAAAACCTTCTATTAGCCCCCAAACAATTTGGCGCGAATATTCAAAATTGTTCGAAGTCACTATGGAAATGAACGTGATACGATAATTAATAAAATAAATAATACATTACTAATAATTAAATAAATAATTTATTACAATTGTATTCATGATTATGAAATTCTTCATTGATTATAATTGTTTAATGCGTATATCTTATTAAAATTATAGAGCAATAATGGAGTTTCAAACTGAGTGTAGCTCGGTGCTGGTTAGAACACGAGGTTAGAACATGCGAGTTCGTGGAATGCATGATTCCTCATGAGAATAATTTCAGTCTACTATTATGTTTCGATCGACGAGGTGTTTGATATCCGCACTGCATCGCGTGAAAGATCGCTATTTGCACACGTACGATCAGCACTTGTCAGACGTCGCCGAGTATGAATGTAAGTTGGGGTACCAAAATCAATGCAATATTTAATCATATTTATATACGTCAAGTGTAATATTTAATAGCGATTATTAATACATTGTAGCTCCTATCACGGACGAATATAAAAAGGGTCCAACGGAGGGTAGATCTTTTTATTTGGACGCTCAAGCTACTACCACGCTGGTAAATTCAAAGCGTGATGTCACATGATGCAATCTATATGCATGTGAAAAACTAAGACGTCGTACTATCACGCAGGATCCTCGGGTATTAGATAAAATGATGCTGTATCTAACAGTATACCATGGCAATCCACATTCCAGAACTCGCATGTATGATTAGGAGTCGGAAGCAGCAGTCGAGCATGCTCGCCAAGTTGGTGCCTTAACTTGTAAAATTTACTTTTGTATTTTATGATCTTATAATTATGAGAAATTATTTGTATACTTTCTTTTTAACAGAAAATTGCAGATTTCATAGGAACAGATAAGTAGGAAGTGATATTTACATCCAGTGCGACAGAGTGTAATAATATAGCTGTGAAAGGTGTAGCAAGGTTCTATAAATCAAGGAAAAATCATGTGACAACTCAGATAGTGAGAAAATTGCGTCTTTATAATAAGTCCTATTTCTTAATAGATATAATGAACTTGTTGAATTTATCTAGGAGCACAAATGTGTATTGGATTCGTGTAGAAGCAGAAGGATATGATGTAACGTATATTTCTGTTAATTCAAATGGTCTTATTTATCTCAACTAATTAGAAGCAACCATTAGTCCATGTACATCGCTCGTTTCTGTAATGATGGTGAATACTGAGATTGGTGTTAAACAGCCTATCGAAGAAGTTGGCGCCATTTGTAGGTGAGTGTTAAGACCTTAACATTATGTTTATTCTATTATAATTCTCTTTTAATTTGTTTTTCTTAATGTTTCAGAAAGAAGAAAGTTTTTCTTAAAATGTTTTTCCAAATGTTACAGAAAGAAGGAAGTTTTTTTCACACAGATGCTGTGCAAGCTATTGGCAAAGTACCAATGTAAATCGTAAATCTGAAAATCGTTAAACGGATAACGACATGTAACGATGTAGTTATCTGTTTAACGAGTAACAGAATCGCTAACTAACTAATTGTTTTGTCATTATCACTTTTAGCAATTTAATATATTCATAGATAAATGAAAACATTTGACATAAAAACTCTCTTTTTTGTGCATGTGCATATAAAGTACATACAGCATTGGAAATATCTCTCGCTATTTCAGGTATCGATTTAACAGTTTTTTTATTGACTTTAAGAATGACAAAATATTTCAGATGATCATAGGATCGGAAATGCATATTTTTCGAATTACAATAATTTTTTCTTTGCGACAGAGTTTTATAAGGACGTCTAAAGATTTATAAAAATTTGATTTTAAAATTAGAAAGATGAAACCTTGCAATTGCTGTTTTCTGCATACATAAAATCATTCTTGGTCTGCCAAAATTGCGTAGAATCACTGGTCGGTCGCATACAAAACACAATTATTCTTAAATCATCGCGTTTAACTCAGAGATAGATAAACGCGCCTGTAGGGCGCGTTAGCTATTCGTTACAGATCGTTTTTTTTTATGTCAAACGTTTTCATTTACCTATGAATATAATAAATTGCTAAAAGTGATAATGACAAAACAACGTATACAGTTGCAGAAAGCCGAAAACATTATGAAGGGAAATAAATCTCATCTACAATAGATATGGACACAATCGAAATGGCCCAAACTAAAGAGAAAAAAAATCTTATATAAGGAAAAGTAAAGTGATGTTTAGAGCACTGCATTATGAATGTTTGCTACTTAGTAGTTACATTGAAAACTCATATGTAATAGATTTAATACAAAGTAAAGATAGCATGGGGTACATCACAATGAAACAACTATATATATCGATCTAGGCCACTAACCTGTACAATAAATTGTTGACGTGACAATAAACGATACCAGATGATGTTTGTGTGAAGATCTCCAAGTCATCCATAGTATCCGCAGTAATTGTCGTATCTGTTAATAAATTAATTTTATGTCAAAAATCATTTCTTTCAAAACAATTAATTTTATAGGATCAGGATTATTATTTGGGTACCATAATGATATATATATTGATGATGGATTAAAGTAATTTTATGTATGTTTTGCTTATCATAATAGAAAATTATCCAGATTATTCCACACTTAAAGTATAAGCAAAAACTTTCAAAATTTTACAAGAGAGTATATAGGAGCAAAAAAAAGAAAAAAATTACTAACATAAGTATTATGTCGATTAAAAATTGTAATTTGTTTTAACGAAATCAAAATAAAATCCGTGCAATTTTTTCAAGACGAATATCTATCAAACCCATTAAAAATTTAGATTTTTAACAAAAATTCATACATATTTAATTTATTAAAAAATATGTAATTAAAAGTAATATATTAAATATTATATATTTATAATTTATATATATTGTCTCTTTTTGCTTATATTAATAGTTTATAATCATTGTTATTATTTTTAACTGTTAAAAATTAATATATTGATAATAATGGTTAAAAAGAATTTGAAAATAATTAATAAAACTTGCAACATTAAAAGAGTAAACATAATATACAACTTTGGAAAAATCAGAAATTATTTAAAAGTTAAAAGACACCTATTTTAATTAATATATCATTCATTTTGTTTACCTGTTGTTTCATTAATAATTAAATTATAAACTTATGCAAATACATATTTTAATAAGAAATGAACAGAAAAGTAGGGGCAAGATTATAATGTCTTATCACATTGAAAATTTTAATTTTGTATTTAAAACATGATGTGTTGATCTTTTAATCTTTCTTTTTATTTCTTATTTTTTCAAAATAATTATTTACATATGTATTATTTTATTATAATCAAATAATTACGATACTTTTTTAAATCCAATACTAAATTAAAATTTATCCAAAATTGAAATTTAGTTATATTATACAATGTGATGTTTTTTATTTTATTTTATGTTTTTTAATATTAATTTTGTTGATTAATTATCATTGTTGTGATAAAAGTTAAAATATATTAATTATTAAACAAATTTGAAGATGATTAATAAAATCTGCGACATCACAAGCAAATATATGCAAAATTTCAAGAAAATAAAAAATTATTTTTAATTTATATAAATTTATATTAATTTATATGTGTGTGTGTGTGTGCATGTTTATATAAAAATAATATCTAATATTCTCATGATTGTATTTGTTTAATTTATAAGGGAGAGTCCTTCTCTCTCTCTTCTATACAGATACACCATGTAGAGTTTTGGTATCATTTTGAATTTCTAATGATCGCAAAAGCGATATTAATTTAAATGTGATATAGATATATGATCCTACGCAATAAAATCTCTAGTGAAATATTTAAGTAATGTAAAATAAATGTTTATGTTAGTTCTCATTTTGATGTTGCAACTTGTGTAAAAAATTATATTCTACTAACAATAAAATGAATAATAAAAACGCAAAATTGTTAATTAGAATACATTTTTTAGTTAAGCTTTCTCTTTCATATTCAATATAATAATATATTAATAAGTGTTTTTATTATATAAAAATGTAATATAAATATTTTGTTTAATTCTAATAGAATCGTTCGATTCTTTATTCAATCAGAATGAGATACTCTGCTATTAATTCCTATGCAAGATTTTTAAGCAAACTTTCAATAAGAATAACATTTGACACAATGTAAACTCGATTATATAAATGTATGTACAAATTTGAATTCGTCACTATAAATGTGCAAATACTCGGAAGACCGTTAGGATAAAAGTAATCTAATGGCCCGCGATTATCTGATCCGAAAAAGTCACTTGATTTCTTATTCTTACAATATCTATAAAATATGCTATAAACATATTAAATATAACAATATTATCTCACAATTTATTCAAAAGACAATGCTATTGCGAATAATCACATCTATTTGGCTTGATTATCTCTTTGTCGGCTTACCTGTACAGATATTAACGGAGCACGCAATTTCTGCTTCTGCACGGCACAACGTTTACGCTGAAAGAGGAAGAAAAATTCGTTGGCGCCAGAATTTCCTTGTCCTGATTGGTCGAGCTGGTCAAGCTTCGCAGTCGTGATTGGCGGATCGTCGAATCGATATATTTCGTTTCAGCCAATCAATTCAAAGATCTCGCACGATATCTATCGAAAACCTTCTAGCAGTCCTCAAACAATTTGGCGCGAAGATTCAAAATCGTTTGAAGTCACTATGCAAATGAACGTGATATGATAATTAATAAAATAAATAATTACTAATAATTAAATAAATAATTTATTACAATTGTATTCATGATTATGAAATTCTTCATTGATTATAATTGTTTAATGCGTATATCTTATTACAATTTTAGAGCAATAATGAAGGAGTTTCAAAATGAGTGTAGCTCGGTGCTGGTTAGAACACGAGGTTAGAACATGCGAGTTCGTGGAATGCATGATTCCTCATGAGAATAATTTCAGTCTACTATTAGAATGTTTCGATCGACGAGGTGTTTGATATCCGCACTGCATCGCGTGAAAGATCGCTATTTGCACACGTACGATCAGCACTTGTCAGACGTCGCCGAGTATGAATGTAAGTTGGGGTACCAAAATCAATGCAATATTTAATCATATTTATATACGTCAAGTGTGATATTTAATAGCGATTATTAATACATTGTAGCTCCTATCACGGACGAATATAAAAAGGGTCCAACGGAGGGTAGATCTTTTTATTTGGACGCTCAAGCTACTACCACGCTGGTAAATTCAAAGCGTGATGTCACATGATGCAATCTATATGCATGTGAAAAACTAAGACGTCGTACTATCACGCAGGATCCTCGGGTATTAGATAAAATGATGCTGTATTTAACAGTGTACCATGGCAATCCACATTCCAGAACTCGCATGTATGGTTGGGAGTCGGAAGCAGCAGTCGAGCATGCTCGCCAAGTTGGTGCCTTAACTTGCAAAATTTACTTTTGTATTTTATGATCTTATAATTATGAGAAATTATTTGTGTACTTTCTTTTCAACAGCAAATTGCAGATTTCATAGGAACAGACAAGTAGGAAGTGATATTTACATCCAGTGCGACAGAGTGTAATAATATAGCTGTGAAAGGTGTAGCAAGGTTCTATAAATCAAGGAAAAATCATGTTATGACGACCCAGATAGTGAGAAATTTGCGTCCTTATAATAAGTCCTATTTCTTAATAGATATAATGAACTTGTTGAACTTATCTAGGAGCTCAAATGTGTATTGGATTCGTGTAGAGCCTTGGAAGCAGAAGGATTTGATGTAACGTATATTTCTGTTAATTCAAATGGTCTTATTGATCTCAACGAGCATAAACCTTAGGATTTATATTTATTGTTTAAGAAACTAGCATCGAGTAATTGAAGTTACAATAAGATGTATCATAATCTGTGCTTTTTTAATAGATTATATATTTAACGCTTTTTACGAGTTGAAGATTTTGCCGCTGTATATACGCAATTATTAATTTATATTGCATTTGTGTTGAAAAATTACAACACAAAATTGACCTTGTCTTTAATGTGTTCATTAGAGTTTCGTGATAATATATTGTGTCTTTAAATACAATAGTCGAAGCACGGCAACATTCCGCAAATCGTGATGGCGATTAAAATTGATTAGTCACGATAAATTATATAGGTATAATAAAAAATCCTCTCAATGCGAGATATTTCTTCCGATCCAAAGTAATGATTCTAAAAGATAAATATTTATTTGCAATTATCTAGTGAATTAAATACCCGGTAAAAAAGTCTATATATATGATCATTCATAAATATATATAAAATATGCTCATATATGTTCTCGATTGTAAAAAATATCTTAATCATAGAAAAATAGTGCAAAATAAACAAAGTAAAACTAAGAAGTTAATGAGAGAGGCACATTGAAAGTTTTTTATCCAAACTCTTGCTCTCATTATAGATAAATACAATGTATTAAATTACACTGTGCAAAAATTATTTATTTGGATAAATTTGATATAAATCACGGAATAATAATAAATAAATAATAAATTATTCACCTCATGGTTGCTCCGCCGTTGCCTGATGCCACCCCAGGCCTCCTTCTCCTCTCTTATTTCACTTTGTCGCTTCTTCGTACACATAGTTGAAATAATCTAATGTCATAGAAGAATATATAAAAAAAATAAAATATCTCTCTCATTTTATGGTTATTTTATAAAGTAACAAAAAAGATTTGTTGCATACATAAAAATAAAAAGTTCTTACATAATTTATAAATGTACAAACTTTTACAAAATATGATAAGCATATACTAGATATCAAAAATGTTCATAAATCTTAGATTCTCTTATATGATCTAAATTACACACATATATCGCGATTATATAATATATATTTTGAGTAAGAGAAACTGTATTCTTTTAATACAATTCAAATAATTAAAATATTTACTTTAATGGAATGTGATCTCTTTAACTATAATTCTAAAAAATAAAATAACGATATAATATATTTAAAAGTTGACCTAATAATGCATAATATGACCCATGTGTCATTGTCATGTATTGTGATATGTTGATCTTTATTGATCATTGTTGTATCTTTATTTATATTTTAAAAACCTGAATTTGACAAATATAATACAAAACTATTTTTATATATATTGTAGAACTTTCTATTATTTGATAAATATAACTTTCTAAAACCGAAGTATATAATATCATTTTATATAATATTACGTGTTTAAATGTATACTTTCATTATCGGTTTCGTCCATAATATTTTCGAAAGCAAAACTAGACTTTTCTATTTGATTGCATATCTGTAAAAGCTTCTTGCTTTCTTCTTTCTATATCCTTTGATTAATTGGAACATACAATTCACTTATATCACCAAATTCATCAAGATCTAATTTCTGTTTTTCATCCTCAGCATAAACATATTTTTCCTTGAATGTCAAAGATTTTAATTCGTCAATTTTATATTCTGGACAATTTTCTGCATTTTCTTGGTTGGTAGATTCCATAGATTGCAAATTTCTTACACTAAATTGAAAGATTCGTTTTTTACATGTATAGTCTATTATATTTGTCACATTTAAATCATTATCTTCATTTTCGCTCGTGAAATCATCGGGAGAAAGTTCATTAAATATCCTATCAATCGTATTATTCAATTTTGAATCTATCTTATCCATCTCCATAACTCTTTCGAATTGTGGTCTACATTTTATTTGTTTTATGTCCGTCGCAACGTTTTCAGGCACATTCTTTATTTCTAATTTATTTACTTTACTCAAAGTATTTTCCTGCTTCGATCTTTTCGGTGTTATTGCTATGTTCTCAAAAGACCCAACTAATTCCGGGTAACATTTTAAAACCAAGTCTTGTGGCTCAATACTCGTTAGTAAACTGTCTTCTACATCATTCTATTATCATTCGACTTTATTTGCTCTTCGTATTCTTTTAACATTTCTACTGCACTATGTTCCTTCTTCCAAATAATTTCATAACTAGCTATAGATCTGATATTACGTATCTTTTTTATTTGATCAGGAATGAATAAGTTTGACGTAGACAAACGTTCATCAAGTGTAAAAAATCTGGCAGATGTAAAAGTTGCCATCTAGTAGTTAGTGTGAATATTTTTTCAAATGCATATTGTGGTTCCCAACATAGATATTTCTCCATAAAGTCCTAATACAAAAAATTATATATATTTAACCATATATTTAACAAAAAAATTATTTTGTAACATGTTATAATATATATGTAACAATATATTTACAACAAATTGATTGACTTGAGGTTGCTTCCATTCTATATCCAATTTAGTTGGAACTGAATCTTTTTTTAATAAGAAATTCTATTAATTCCTGATTTGGGAAATTTTCACCATAATGTGCCTTTTTCCTCAATGATATTTTATTTATCATCAGTATTCTCTTTTCTCTATGTACATTAAAGTACAATATATTTAATTATTAAGTACAATATACAACTCAAAGATACGTAATGCACTAATAATTTACCTGAAGTCATCATTACACTTTCCAACAGTACCACAATCAGCACAACCCGATTTTTTGTTTTTGTAGTTTTCCTTGATGACCACATGCTGTACATAAATCAGAATTTAATAAATCTGACTCAATTCTATCTAAACTTGTGCCAGTTCTCCAATCTTTAATCCTGAAAAGAGAGGAAATAAAAACAATTTAGTTACAATAATTTGATAAATTTGATTAATATATAATCTTTAGATGCATCTAATATTCTAACCTTTGTAAAACATTTTCATCGTCTACAGTCTTGAAAAATTTTAAAGCAGCCTCTTTTCCAGCACCATTCACTCCTTCATTATAGTCACAGCCGCACAATAAAGCCAATGCTATCATTTTATTTGGTCTTATATTCAATGTCTTTTCTATCTTTTCCATATTGTAGATATCTACAGAACCAGCTGTAGCCCCACGATTTCCTTGACTACTTGTACAAAAGTTTCTGTATACTACACCTTTTGCGCCATATAAGAAGCAATCACTGTCTTGACTTATACATCCATCTACAAGCTAAAAATATATTTCTTCTTTATAATTAAGATAATCAGTAATTTGTTTATCAAAGAAAATTAAGTTATAAATGTACCTCATCCTCATTTCAATATGCACATATAGCTTCTGCTTCACCATGGCTCTGTACACAAGCAATACCCATGAATTTCAATATTTCCCTACATTCATTTAAAACTCGATTAAACTGTGTCCTCCCTCCTTTCTTAGCAGCTTTCTTTCTTTCTTCAATCTCTATGCACGTTAACGTTTCATTCATTGTTTAATTCGTCTAGTCTCATTACTAACCAAATATAACATTCGACATCCATAGATTTATGATTTATACGCCAACGCTTTGTCGGCAAATATTGTAACTAAAAAGAGAATTATAAGTCGAAACTACGGATGGTAAAAGACACATTTAAACTGTCGATAAAAATGTCTTATCGACATCTAGTATCTCTACATGACATTAATCAATTTATCAAATTTACAATCTCACTTTAATGTTTCTCACGCATATGTATATTTTTGTTTATTTGTAGCACAAATCTCGCCATTCAGTTTAACGAAAATGAAAAGCAAGCTGAAAAAAGATTTGCATATGCGAAGATAAAACGCCTTTATTATATAGCCAAGCAATATTTATAACCTAACTTGAGAAGCAGACTATAAGAGATTTTATATAATTGACTTCATGAACGAAATCAGCATTGACAATAAGATGGTCAATAAAAACACCAGTGGCAATCTTCTGCTACCAGCAAAAAAACTACCAGAATGTTGGAATCAAGAAGAGAGAATGAGTGCATTGTTTTCACCGTTTCGCGGTAAATCAGCTAATCCACAAGATTGGACTTCTAAATACAAATTCTGGCATAATTTGATATATGAATGGCTGAAATATACTATGCGATGCAGTTTTTCTATCATCGATTTAAATGAAGCTTTTAAAAGAAGAGGTTGCACACCTCTTTGTCCGGTTACTGTGATTGAAGAGCTTCTCAGGTATTATAGTCTATTAAATATAATATGCAGTAAATTAATTAAATATTTCTACTTTAGTTATTATTAGTCAATGATTGTCTTTATTATAATAAAGATAATTATTCGTGTATATGTGTTATTGTCTATATAAATCAGATATATTATTTAATTTGATATGCGCTCTTTAATGTTGTCATATCTTAATATATATATATATATATATATATATATATTTTATTAAAATTTTCCAGAAATAATGAAATAATTCAAGAGACTGATTTTTTACAAGAACCATGCGAAACATGGACAGCATGGTCAATTGATATATTTATAAAAAAAAAAAACAATTAACTGGTCTTTCTCCAAAGTAAAGAATTATATAGTAGGCCAGAATACAAATAACACAGAAGTGAGATACATACACTTGCGAATTGTTCGGGAATTGGGTGATATTCTTTCCATTGCTGACATTAAAAAGAACAATGTTTTATTCCCAATCTCTGAAGTAGTACAATATTGCAAGAGCAAAACTAAGAAACAGATTTCAGAGGATACAGTGAGATTAGTATTGAAATGGTTAAGGCATAGGAAAAAGGTTGTTTTCAGAAAAAATTTCAATTCAAGCAGTGAATTACTGGTTAAAATTACTACAGAAAGTAAATGAAATTAGAAGTCGAAGAAGGCACATATAAACTGATGAAGCAAGAAAATGAGCTGATCAAAGAGATAGAACTTATGGAGCAAGAGAAACTTAATATTATCAATGAAGCAAAATCGTATTTGGCGAAAGAACTGCGTCAGATGGCAAAAACATGCTTAAGAAGAAAGATTGAAATGGAAAAAACCATAGAAAAGCGTGCACAAGCTCTTGCAAACCTACGCACTCTAATCACCAATATTGAAAATGCACATTCTAATTCTGCTGTATTGTCTGCTTACAAGACTGCATCTGATGTATTGAAGAAAATAGGACAAAATGGTTTAATGGAATACGATGTTAGAGACATTATTAATGACGATATTAATGAGGTAAGAAATTATTATGTATTATTATACATATTTAGTAAGTGATTGTAACAAAAAAGATACATTAATATCTATTATTCATTGACTAGATTTTAGAAAGGAAACAAGAAATACACGCAATTTTATCTGAGACATTGACTCTCACATACTCGGATGCCGAGTTGGAAAAAGAATTAGCAGAACTATTGAATAAAGACAATGTAGATGTTTCTAATGTAGATGTTTCTGAATCAAATCCAGAAATTAAAAAATTGGAGCAACGTTTGAAAGACTTGCGCATGGAAGGTAAACATTGTGAAATTTATTATCATATTTCATACAAATGGGATATTTATAATATAGGTTTAGTTTCATATAGGTTTAGTTTACAACTAATGGGATATTTGTAATATAGGTTTAGTTTCACTTGGCGAAAATATAGCTGTACAACCAACTGTACCATCCCATATGGAAAGGGCATTAATCAGCTTTAAGACAATCTGTATAAAAAATTCTCCGCGATGAAACATCCGCGAAATATCTTTTGATCTCACATAATTTTATTATAACTTTACTTTAACTGATGTAAAGTCAAGTTATTAATCAATATGGATGGATGAACTACAAAAAATTAGGATAAATATGGGATAAGGTGCTCCTTAGGGTGCTCCTAAGGGTGCTTCCACGGTGAGCCAACGGTGGACTCCTACTCAACCTATGTCAATAACTGGCAATGGCGGTGCCCGAACATGTACAATGGCGGTGCTCGTACCATTTTTTTTTTTTTTTTTTTTTTGTTTTACGAGGGAGGAGGAAATGCTAATGCACACCTGACGGCCCGTACCGCCGGGTAGTGTGGGACTTTCACCGCACTAAAACCTCCCCCCGTGCCGCGTGCCAGGCAATGGCGTTCGCCGACGTGCCTGGCAGTAGCGTTCGCCGACGTGCCTGGCAGTGGCGTTCGCCGACGTACCTGGCAGTGGCGTTCGCCGACGTGCCTGGCAGTGGCGTTCGCCGACCTGACTGGCAGTGGCGTTCGCCGACGTGACTGGCAGTGGCGTTCGCCGACGTGACTGGCAGTGGCGTTCGCCGAAGTACCTGGCAGTGGCGTTCGTTCGCCGACGTGCCTGGCAGTGGCGTTCGCCGACCTGACTGGCAGTGGCGTTCGCCGACGTACCTGGCAGTGGCGTTCGCCGACGTACCTGGCAGTGGCGTTTGCCGACGTACCTGGCAGTGGCGTTCGCCGAAGTACCTGGCAGTGGCGTTCGTTCGCCGACGTGCCTGGCAGTGGCGTTCGCCGACGTACCTGGCAGTGGCGTTCGCCGAAGTACCTGGCAGTGGCGTTCGTTCGCCGACGTGCCTGGCAGTGGCGTTCGCCGACCTGACTGGCAGTGGCGTTCGCCGACGTACCTGGCAGTGGCGTTCGCCGACGTACCTGGCAGTGGCGTTTGCCGACGTACCTGGCAGTGGCGTTCGCCGAAGTACCTGGCAGTGGCGTTCGTTCGCCGACGTGCCTGGCAGTGGCGTTCGCCGACGTACCTGGCAGTAGCGTTTGCCGACGTACCTGGCAGTGGCGTTTGCCGACGTACCTGGCGGTGGCGTTCGCCGAAGTACCTGGCAGTGGCGTTCGTTCGCCGACGTGCCTGGCAGTGGCGTTCGCCGACGTACCTGGCAGTGGCGTTCGCCGAAGTACCTGGCAGTGGCGTTCGTTCGCCGACGTGCCTGGCAGTGGCGTCCGCCGACCTGACTGGCAGTAGCGTTCGCCGACGTGCCTGGCAGTGGCGTTCGCCGACGTACCTGGCAGTGGCGTTCGCCGACGTGCCTGGCAGTGGCGTTCGCCGACCTGACTGGCAGTGGCGTTCGCCGACGTGACTGGCAGTGGCGTTCGCCGACGTGACTGGCAGTGGCGTTCGCCGAAGTACCTGGCAGTGGCGTTCGTTCGCCGACGTGCCTGGCAGTGGCGTTCGCCGACCTGACTGGCAGTGGCGTTCGCCGACGTACCTGGCAGTGGCGTTCGCCGACGTACCTGGCAGTGGCGTTTGCCGACGTACCTGGCAGTGGCGTTCGCCGAAGTACCTGGCAGTGGCGTTCGTTCGCCGACGTGCCTGGCAGTGGCGTTCGCCGACGTACCTGGCAGTGGCGTTCGCCGAAGTACCTGGCAGTGGCGTTCGTTCGCCGACGTGCCTGGCAGTGGCGTTCGCCGACCTGACTGGCAGTGGCGTTCGCCGACGTACCTGGCAGTGGCGTTCGCCGACGTACCTGGCAGTGGCGTTTGCCGACGTACCTGGCAGTGGCGTTCGCCGAAGTACCTGGCAGTGGCGTTCGTTCGCCGACGTGCCTGGCAGTGGCGTTCGCCGACGTACCTGGCAGTAGCGTTTGCCGACGTACCTGGCAGTGGCGTTTGCCGACGTACCTGGCGGTGGCGTTCGCCGAAGTACCTGGCAGTGGCGTTCGTTCGCCGACGTGCCTGGCAGTGGCGTTCGTCGACGTACCTGGCAGTGGCGTTCGCCGAAGTACCTGGCAGTGGCGTTCGTTCGCCGACGTGCCTGGCAGTGGCGTCCGCCGACCTGACTGGCAGTGGCGTTCGCCGACGTACCTGGCAGTAGCGTTTGCCGACGTACCTGGCAGTGGCGTTTGCCGACGTACCTGGCAGTGGCGTTCGCCGAAGTACCTGGCAGTGGCGTTTGCCGACATACCTGGCAGTGGCGTTCGCCGAAGTACCTGGCAGTGGCGTTTGCCGATATACCTGGCAGTGGCGTTCGCCGACGTGCCTGGCAGTGGCGTTCGTTCGCCGACGTGCCTGGCAGTGGCGTTCGCCGACGTACCTGGCAGTGGCGTTCGCCGAAGTACCTGGCAGTGGCGTTCGCCGAAGTACCTGGCAGTGGCGTTCGTTCGCCGACGTGCCTGGCAGTGGCGTTCGCCGACGTGCCTGGCAGTGGCGTTCGCCGACGTACCTGGCAGTAGCGTTTGCCGACGTACCTGGCAGTGGCGTTCGCCGACGTGCCTGGCAGTGGCGTTCGCCGACGTACCTGGCAGTGGCGTTCGCCGACCTGACTGGCAGTGGCGTTCGCCGACGCACCTGGCAGTAGCGTTTGCCGACGTACCTGGCAGTGGCGTTTGCCGACGTACCTGGCAGTGGCGTTCGCCGAAGTACCTGGCAGTGGCGTTCGTTCGCCGACGTGCCTGGCAGTGGCGTTCGCCGACCTGACTGGCAGTGGCGTTCGCCGACGTACCTGGCAGTGGCGTTCGCCGAAGTACCTGGCAGTGGCGTTTGCCGACGTACCTGGCAGTGGCGTTCGCCGACGTGCCTGGCAGTGGCGTTCGCCGACGTACCTGGCAGTAGCGTTTGCCGACGTACCTGGCAGTGGCGTTCGCCGACGTGCCTGGCAGTGGCGTTCGCCGACGTGCCTGGCAGTGGCGTTCGCCGACGTACCTGGCAGTGGCGTTTGCCGAAGTACCTGGCAGTGGCGTTCGTTCGCCGACGTGCCTGGCAGTGGCGTTCGCCGACCTGACTGGCAGTGGGCGAAGCCCGTGCCTGGCCGAGGAAGTCCTGGAAGGTCTCGAAGTTCTGCAATGGCTGGAAGTTCTGAAAGGTTTTAATTATTCATTTGGAAAAACTATACAATATAAATTATACAATAATATGGAGTAAGTATAATAGATATACAATAAATTTTATTCTAAAGATATTCAATGTTTGATATTTATATAAATAATATTTATGAATAGAAATGTGTATTTTTAAGCTATATTGAAAGAGGATGTAATTTATAATGTACGCAATTAAAGATTTTTTAAATTTCTAATTTGTTCAAAACACCTCAAGATGTATATTACTAAAAGATTTTAACAAATTTAACATTATGGAAACACTGGTGCCAAGTAAAAAATTAATTATGTGACTTATTGTACAATTTTAATTTTTATGTACGTTATGAAAAATGTGTGAAAATTTATTGATAGAAAGTTCATAGAATACAAAATCTTTCAAGAAAAATAGAATAATTCTAACGTAATATAAAAATATATGGTGTATCAAAGGAATATTAATATGTATCTCAAATATGTTTTAAATTTGAGTCACTTATTCACATTTATTCATAAAAAATTGAGTATTTATTGCAAAAGATTTTTTTTTTAAATCACAAAATACTCTATATAGTCGAGTCATTTTATTTTATTAGAAAAGTAACAAATAGTTAAATTCTTACTAATAGTATTAAAAATAATTAATTTTTATTTTAAAATTGACTTTTATTTAACTTTTTGAGTGTATTAATGATATAATTATATCAATCTTTATTTTGATGATATGTTATATTATATATTATATATATTATATTTTGATAATATATATAATAAACTTAAATAACATCAAATAATTAAAATGAAGTCGCCAGTGATGAATAAAAATAAAAAATTTATTAAAAAGCGAACTGACTGGCCAATACAAAAATTTCTACACGACAGCTTGAAAGCAACACTTGATAAGGGCCCGTACCCAAGGGCCGAAACGTCGTGTAGAAATTTTTGTATTGGCCAGTCAGGTCGCTTTTTAATAAATTTTATATTTTTAAATAATATCATCATATAAACGTATAATAAAATCGATAAACGTAATACATAATAATAACCGTAAATAACCAATAAATTCAAAATTTATTTATTGGTTATATTAAACACGCTTCATCATTTATTATCTTTTAAGAAAAAATTGATTAGATAGCAAAATAAATTATAATAACAATGAAATTTTTTAGTGCTTCTGTAACACGTTGTGCTGCACGAATTGGTATTCTGAGTGGATTTGAAAGAATGCCTAATGTTTCTTTTGAAACACCTCTACTTCTTATTTATGCAAAGGTATGAAATACATAATATCTTTTTTATAATATTTATATTATTCTTTTTATATTAAAATAATGTTTAGAGTGGCCGTATACCACATTTAACGATAGATGTCTTTAAAATGATAACGTTGGAGTAACAACTACTCTCCGTCTCATGCACTTCCCTCTACCATATTAATGGCAGATGTTATTAAAGTGTTTAGCACGTCTATCGCTGATTTTGTTAGCATGAAGTTATAATCAAAGATTAATCGACATATTAATATGTATTAAAATTTCAACTTCCACTTATAAAGAATTTTGTTTCAGGAATACATAAATTTTTTATCGATACAAGATCCTGCGTATACTACCAACCCTGGCTTTCAGCAATTAGATTCTATTTCTATCTGGCCCAGAACAGAAAGAGTTGTTTTTACTGCTGATAAATATATGGAGCTTGTACAAGCTTATAAACCAGATCTCTATGTTGCTGTATGTGATGGAGATACAAATATTAATAGTAGTGCAGAACGAGTATCAAAGGCAATTCTTCGAAGCAAAACTTAATTAGAACAATGTTTAAATATACGCCTGCACTCGGATACATTAAAATCTAAGGGAATATTAGGACCAGTAGAAGGTGATTGTAATTGGCAAGCCAGAGAGGATTCCATAAATTATCTAAAAGATAAACCTTTGGCAGGATTTGTTATAGATGGATTACATAATAATGGTCCAAGTGCACAGAATATTTCAATAGAACATATTAAACAAATAGTACAGCATACCATTGTAAATACCAGTTTATAAATTTTAAATTTTGTCTAATATTTAAAATACTTCAATATAACGGTGCTATATAATTTTTTACAGAATTTACTGCCTACTGATAAAATAAGAGTATCAATGGGTTGTTGGAAACCACTTGTTACTGTACTTCATCTCATCGAATTAGGAGTGGATGTATTTGATTCATCCTATCCTTATATAATTACCGAACAATCACAGGCTTTGACTTTCATGTGCGATCATGACATTTGTGAGAGGAGTGATCAATATAGAATATCAATAGCAGAAAAAAGGTAAAAAGTATAGAATATAACATACTTTTTAACGTTATAACGATTATAACGTTTTAATACGTCAATGAGATACCGCGAAAAAAATTAGAGAGAAAAAAAGAGAGAGAAGAATATTATTATATTTTACTTTATTTTGTAATTTAAAAAGACGTGTTAGAGCAAAAATAAGACCTTTTATGATTAGCATGAATTAAAAACACGCTGATGTAGCTATCGTGTTACAAAATAGATCTTATAATTGTCATTGCCTACTGAAATATGTATATATGAAATTTAAAGTTGATTAAGATATGCGTGATATATATTTTTGGCAATAAAATATTTAAAAATTTATTCAAAGATTATAAAAAAATTTATTTATATTATTACCATTCTAGTAAAATCTACTCTTTAGTATTAAAAAAATGTTATGAAATTTTATTCGGATATCTCATTTCAAAATGTACAGACCACAGATAATAGAATATTAATATTTATCAATCACTCACCGAATTTCTGCGAACTTAGTCGAATTTCGGCGATAGCCATTAAACGTCCAGACATCAGCCAATATCTATAAAAAAATAATTAATGATATAAGTTACAATATAAAAATCAGAACACAATTATGTAGAATTTCAAGATCAACAAAAATATATGTCGATTAAATCATATTTATATTAAGAAAGCATATCAAGAAATAAATCCTTTATTTTAATAGAGTAATATGCAAATCTAGTTTCAATAATCTTAAAAAGAAGATTAAAAATTGTAATTTGTTTTAACGAAATCGAAATAAAATCCGTGCAATTTTTTTAAGACAAATATTGATAATAATGGTTAAAAAGAATTTGAAAATAATTAATAAAACGCAACATTAAAAGAGTAAACATAATATACAACTTTGGAAAAATCAGAAATTATTAAAAAGTTAAAAAACACATATTTTAATTAATATATCATTCATTTTGTTTACCTGTTGTTTCATTAATAATTAAATTATAAACTTATGCAAATATATATTTTAATAAGAAATGAACAGAAAAGTAGGAGCAAGATTATAATGTTTTATCACATAGAAAATTTTAATTTTGTATTTTAAGCATAATGTGTTGATCTTTTAATCTTTTTTTTTATTTCTTATTTTTTTCAAAATAATTATTTACCTATGTATTATTTTATTATGATCAAATAATTACGATACTTTTTTAAATCCAATACTAAATTAAAATTTATCCAAAATTGAAATTTATTTATATTATACAATGTAATGTTTTTTATTTTATTATATGTTTTTTAATATTAATTTTGTTGGTTAATTATCATTGTTGTGATAAAAGTTAAAATACATTAATTATTAAACAAATTTGAAGATGAGTAATAAAATCTGCGACATCAAAAGCAAATATGCAAAACTTAAAGAAAATCAAAAAATATTTGTAAATTATATAAATTTATATTAATTTGTGTGTGTGTGTGTGTGTGTGTGTGTGTGTGTGTGTGTGTGTGTGTGTGTGCATGTTTATATAAAAATAATATCTAATATTCTCATGATTGTATTTGTTTACTTTATAAGGGAGACTCCTTCTCTTCTATATAGATACACCATGTAGAGTTTTTGATATCATTTTGAATTTCTAATGATCGCAAAAACGATATTAATTTAAATGTGATATAGGTGTATGATCCTATACGCAATAAAATCTCTAGTGAAATATTTAAGTAACGTAAAATAAATGTTTATGTTAGTTCTCATTGACCATTTTGATGTTGAAACTTGTATAAAAAATTATATTCTACTAACAATTAAATGAATAATAAAAACGCAAAATTGTTAATTAAAATACATTTTTTAGTTAGCTTTCTCTTTCGTATTTAATATAATAATATATTAATAAGTGTTTTTATTATATAAAAATGTAATATAAATATTTTGTTTAATTCTAATAGAATCGTTCAATTCTTTATTCAATCAGAATGAGATACTCTGCTATTAATTCCTATGCAAGATTTTTATGCAAACTTTCGATAAGAATAACATTAGACACAATGTAAACTCGATTATATAAATGTATGTACAAATGTGAATTCGTCACTATAAATGTACAAATACTCGGAAGACCGTTAGGATAAAAGTAATCTAATGGCCCGCGATTATCTGATCCGAAAAAGTCACTTGATTTCTTATTCTTACAATATCTATAAAATATGCTATAAACATATTAAATATAACAATATTACCTCACAATTTATTCAAAAGACAATGGTATTGCGAATAATCACATCTATTTGGCTTGATTATCTCTTTGTCGGCTTACCTGTACAGATATTAACGGAGCACGCAATTTCTGCTTCTGCACGGCACAACGTTTCCGCTGAAAGAGGAAGAAAAATTCGTTGACGCCAGAATTTCATTGTCCTGATTGGTCGAGCTGGTCAAGCTTCGCAGTCGTGATTGGCGGATACTCGTCGAATCGATATATTTCGTTTCAGCCAATCAATTCAAAAATCTCGCACGATATCTATCGAAAACCTTCTATTAGCCCCCAAACAATTTGGCGCGAATATTCAAAATTGTTCGAAGTCACTATGGAAATGAACGTGATACGATAATTAATAAAATAAATAATACATTACTAATAATTAAATAAATAATTTATTACAATTGTATTCATGATTATGAAATTCTTCATTGATTATAATTGTTTAATGCGTATATCTTATTAAAATTATAGAGCAATAATGGAGTTTCAAACTGAGTGTAGCTCGGTGCTGGTTAGAACACGAGGTTAGAACATGCGAGTTCGTGGAATGCATGATTCCTCATGAGAATAATTTCAGTCTACTATTATGTTTCGATCGACGAGGTGTTTGATATCCGCACTGCATCGCGTGAAAGATCGCTATTTGCACACGTACGATCAGCACTTGTCAGACGTCGCCGAGTATGAATGTAAGTTGGGGTACCAAAATCAATGCAATATTTAATCATATTTATATACGTCAAGTGTAATATTTAATAGCGATTATTAATACATTGTAGCTCCTATCACGGACGAATATAAAAAGGGTCCAACGGAGGGTAGATCTTTTTATTTGGACGCTCAAGCTACTACCACGCTGGTAAATTCAAAGCGTGATGTCACATGATGCAATCTATATGCATGTGAAAAACTAAGACGTCGTACTATCACGCAGGATCCTCGGGTATTAGATAAAATGATGCTGTATCTAACAGTATACCATGGCAATCCACATTCCAGAACTCGCATGTATGATTAGGAGTCGGAAGCAGCAGTCGAGCATGCTCGCCAAGTTGGTGCCTTAACTTGTAAAATTTACTTTTGTATTTTATGATCTTATAATTATGAGAAATTATTTGTATACTTTCTTTTTAACAGAAAATTGCAGATTTCATAGGAACAGATAAGTAGGAAGTGATATTTACATCCAGTGCGACAGAGTGTAATAATATAGCTGTGAAAGGTGTAGCAAGGTTCTATAAATCAAGGAAAAATCATGTGACAACTCAGATAGTGAGAAAATTGCGTCTTTATAATAAGTCCTATTTCTTAATAGATATAATGAACTTGTTGAATTTATCTAGGAGCACAAATGTGTATTGGATTCGTGTAGAAGCAGAAGGATATGATGTAACGTATATTTCTCTTAATTCAAATGGTCTTATTTATCTCAACTAATTAGAAGCAACCATTAGTCCATGTACATCGCTCGTTTCTGTAATGATGGTGAATACTGAGATTGGTGTTAAACAGCCTATCGAAGAAGTTGGCGCCATTTGTAGGTGAGTGTTAAGACCTTAACATTATGTTTATTCTATTATAATTCTCTTTTAATTTGTTTTTCTTAATGTTTCAGAAAGAAGAAAGTTTTTCTTAAAATGTTTTTCCAAATGTTACAGAAAGAAGGAAGTTTTTTTCACACAGATGCTGTGCAAGCTATTGGCAAAGTACCAATGTAAATCGTAAATCTGAAAATCGTTAAACGGATAACGACATGTAACGATGTAGTTATCTGTTTAACGAGTAACAGAATCGCTAACTAACTAATTGTTTTGTCATTATCACTTTTAGCAATTTAATATATTCATAGATAAATGAAAACATTTGACATAAAAACTCTCTTTTTTGTGCATGTGCATATAAAGTACATACAGCATTGGAAATATCTCTCGCTATTTCAGGTATCGATTTAACAGTTTTTTTATTGACTTTAAGAATGACAAAATATTTCAGATGATCATAGGATCGGAAATGCATATTTTTCGAATTACAATAATTTTTTCTTTGCGACAGAGTTTTATAAGGACGTCTAAAGATTTATAAAAATTTGATTTTAAAATTAGAAAGATGAAACCTTGCAATTGCTGTTTTCTGCATACATAAAATCATTCTTGGTCTGCCAAAATTGCGTAGAATCACTGGTCGGTCGCATACAAAACACAATTATTCTTAAATCATCGCGTTTAACTCAGAGATAGATAAACGCGCCTGTAGGGCGCGTTAGCTATTCGTTACAGATCGTTTTTTTTTATGTCAAACGTTTTCATTTACCTATGAATATAATAAATTGCTAAAAGTGATAATGACAAAACAACGTATACAGTTGCAGAAAGCCGAAAACATTATGAAGGGAAATAAATCTCATCTACAATAGATATGGACACAATCGAAATGGCCCAAACTAAAGAGAAAAAAAATCTTATATAAGGAAAAGTAAAGTGATGTTTAGAGCACTGCATTATGAATGTTTGCTACTTAGTAGTTACATTGAAAACTCATATGTAATAGATTTAATACAAAGTAAAGATAGCATGGGGTACATCACAATGAAACAACTATATATATCGATCTAGGCCACTAACCTGTACAATAAATTGTTGACGTGACAATAAACGATACCAGATGATGTTTGTGTGAAGATCTCCAAGTCATCCATAGTATCCGCAGTAATTGTCGTATCTGTTAATAAATTAATTTTATGTCAAAAATCATTTCTTTCAAAACAATTAATTTTATAGGATCAGGATTATTATTTGGGTACCATAATGATATATATATTGATGATGGATTAAAGTAATTTTATGTATGTTTTGCTTATCATAATAGAAAATTATCCAGATTATTCCACACTTAAAGTATAAGCAAAAACTTTCAAAATTTTACAAGAGAGTATATAGGAGCAAAAAAAAGAAAAAAATTACTAACATAAGTATTATGTCGATTAAAAATTGTAATTTGTTTTAACGAAATCAAAATAAAATCCGTGCAATTTTTTCAAGACGAATATCTATCAAACCCATTAAAAATTTAGATTTTTAACAAAAATTCATACATATTTAATTTATTAAAAAATATGTAATTAAAAGTAATATATTAAATATTATATATTTATAATTTATATATATTGTCTCTTTTTGCTTATATTAATAGTTTATAATCATTGTTATTATTTTTAACTGTTAAAAATTAATATATTGATAATAATGGTTAAAAAGAATTTGAAAATAATTAATAAAACTTGCAACATTAAAAGAGTAAACATAATATACAACTTTGGAAAAATCAGAAATTATTTAAAAGTTAAAAGACACCTATTTTAATTAATATATCATTCATTTTGTTTACCTGTTGTTTCATTAATAATTAAATTATAAACTTATGCAAATACATATTTTAATAAGAAATGAACAGAAAAGTAGGGGCAAGATTATAATGTCTTATCACATTGAAAATTTTAATTTTGTATTTAAAACATGATGTGTTGATCTTTTAATCTTTCTTTTTATTTCTTATTTTTTCAAAATAATTATTTACATATGTATTATTTTATTATAATCAAATAATTACGATACTTTTTTAAATCCAATACTAAATTAAAATTTATCCAAAATTGAAATTTAGTTATATTATACAATGTGATGTTTTTTATTTTATTTTATGTTTTTTAATATTAATTTTGTTGATTAATTATCATTGTTGTGATAAAAGTTAAAATATATTAATTATTAAACAAATTTGAAGATGATTAATAAAATCTGCGACATCACAAGCAAATATATGCAAAATTTCAAGAAAATAAAAAATTATTTTTAATTTATATAAATTTATATTAATTTATATGTGTGTGTGTGTGTGCATGTTTATATAAAAATAATATCTAATATTCTCATGATTGTATTTGTTTAATTTATAAGGGAGAGTCCTTCTCTCTCTCTTCTATACAGATACACCATGTAGAGTTTTGGTATCATTTTGAATTTCTAATGATCGCAAAAGCGATATTAATTTAAATGTGATATAGATATATGATCCTACGCAATAAAATCTCTAGTGAAATATTTAAGTAATGTAAAATAAATGTTTATGTTAGTTCTCATTTTGATGTTGCAACTTGTGTAAAAAATTATATTCTACTAACAATAAAATGAATAATAAAAACGCAAAATTGTTAATTAGAATACATTTTTTAGTTAAGCTTTCTCTTTCATATTCAATATAATAATATATTAATAAGTGTTTTTATTATATAAAAATGTAATATAAATATTTTGTTTAATTCTAATAGAATCGTTCGATTCTTTATTCAATCAGAATGAGATACTCTGCTATTAATTCCTATGCAAGATTTTTAAGCAAACTTTCAATAAGAATAACATTTGACACAATGTAAACTCGATTATATAAATGTATGTACAAATTTGAATTCGTCACTATAAATGTGCAAATACTCGGAAGACCGTTAGGATAAAAGTAATCTAATGGCCCGCGATTATCTGATCCGAAAAAGTCACTTGATTTCTTATTCTTACAATATCTATAAAATATGCTATAAACATATTAAATATAACAATATTATCTCACAATTTATTCAAAAGACAATGCTATTGCGAATAATCACATCTATTTGGCTTGATTATCTCTTTGTCGGCTTACCTGTACAGATATTAACGGAGCACGCAATTTCTGCTTCTGCACGGCACAACGTTTACGCTGAAAGAGGAAGAAAAATTCGTTGGCGCCAGAATTTCCTTGTCCTGATTGGTCGAGCTGGTCAAGCTTCGCAGTCGTGATTGGCGGATCGTCGAATCGATATATTTCGTTTCAGCCAATCAATTCAAAGATCTCGCACGATATCTATCGAAAACCTTCTAGCAGTCCTCAAACAATTTGGCGCGAAGATTCAAAATCGTTTGAAGTCACTATGCAAATGAACGTGATATGATAATTAATAAAATAAATAATTACTAATAATTAAATAAATAATTTATTACAATTGTATTCATGATTATGAAATTCTTCATTGATTATAATTGTTTAATGCGTATATCTTATTACAATTTTAGAGCAATAATGAAGGAGTTTCAAAATGAGTGTAGCTCGGTGCTGGTTAGAACACGAGGTTAGAACATGCGAGTTCGTGGAATGCATGATTCCTCATGAGAATAATTTCAGTCTACTATTAGAATGTTTCGATCGACGAGGTGTTTGATATCCGCACTGCATCGCGTGAAAGATCGCTATTTGCACACGTACGATCAGCACTTGTCAGACGTCGCCGAGTATGAATGTAAGTTGGGGTACCAAAATCAATGCAATATTTAATCATATTTATATACGTCAAGTGTGATATTTAATAGCGATTATTAATACATTGTAGCTCCTATCACGGACGAATATAAAAAGGGTCCAACGGAGGGTAGATCTTTTTATTTGGACGCTCAAGCTACTACCACGCTGGTAAATTCAAAGCGTGATGTCACATGATGCAATCTATATGCATGTGAAAAACTAAGACGTCGTACTATCACGCAGGATCCTCGGGTATTAGATAAAATGATGCTGTATTTAACAGTGTACCATGGCAATCCACATTCCAGAACTCGCATGTATGGTTGGGAGTCGGAAGCAGCAGTCGAGCATGCTCGCCAAGTTGGTGCCTTAACTTGCAAAATTTACTTTTGTATTTTATGATCTTATAATTATGAGAAATTATTTGTGTACTTTCTTTTCAACAGCAAATTGCAGATTTCATAGGAACAGACAAGTAGGAAGTGATATTTACATCCAGTGCGACAGAGTGTAATAATATAGCTGTGAAAGGTGTAGCAAGGTTCTATAAATCAAGGAAAAATCATGTTATGACGACCCAGATAGTGAGAAATTTGCGTCCTTATAATAAGTCCTATTTCTTAATAGATATAATGAACTTGTTGAACTTATCTAGGAGCTCAAATGTGTATTGGATTCGTGTAGAGCCTTGGAAGCAGAAGGATTTGATGTAACGTATATTTCTGTTAATTCAAATGGTCTTATTGATCTCAACGAGCATAAACCTTAGGATTTATATTTATTGTTTAAGAAACTAGCATCGAGTAATTGAAGTTACAATAAGATGTATCATAATCTGTGCTTTTTTAATAGATTATATATTTAACGCTTTTTACGAGTTGAAGATTTTGCCGCTGTATATACGCAATTATTAATTTATATTGCATTTGTGTTGAAAAATTACAACACAAAATTGACCTTGTCTTTAATGTGTTCATTAGAGTTTCGTGATAATATATTGTGTCTTTAAATACAATAGTCGAAGCACGGCAACATTCCGCAAATCGTGATGGCGATTAAAATTGATTAGTCACGATAAATTATATAGGTATAATAAAAAATCCTCTCAATGCGAGATATTTCTTCCGATCCAAAGTAATGATTCTAAAAGATAAATATTTATTTGCAATTATCTAGTGAATTAAATACCCGGTAAAAAAGTCTATATATATGATCATTCATAAATATATATAAAATATGCTCATATATGTTCTCGATTGTAAAAAATATCTTAATCATAGAAAAATAGTGCAAAATAAACAAAGTAAAACTAAGAAGTTAATGAGAGAGGCACATTGAAAGTTTTTTATCCAAACTCTTGCTCTCATTATAGATAAATACAATGTATTAAATTACACTGTGCAAAAATTATTTATTTGGATAAATTTGATATAAATCACGGAATAATAATAAATAAATAATAAATTATTCACCTCATGGTTGCTCCGCCGTTGCCTGATGCCACCCCAGGCCTCCTTCTCCTCTCTTATTTCACTTTGTCGCTTCTTCGTACACATAGTTGAAATAATCTAATGTCATAGAAGAATATATAAAAAAAATAAAATATCTCTCTCATTTTATGGTTATTTTATAAAGTAACAAAAAAGATTTGTTGCATACATAAAAATAAAAAGTTCTTACATAATTTATAAATGTACAAACTTTTACAAAATATGATAAGCATATACTAGATATCAAAAATGTTCATAAATCTTAGATTCTCTTATATGATCTAAATTACACACATATATCGCGATTATATAATATATATTTTGAGTAAGAGAAACTGTATTCTTTTAATACAATTCAAATAATTAAAATATTTACTTTAATGGAATGTGATCTCTTTAACTATAATTCTAAAAAATAAAATAACGATATAATATATTTAAAAGTTGACCTAATAATGCATAATATGACCCATGTGTCATTGTCATGTATTGTGATATGTTGATCTTTATTGATCATTGTTGTATCTTTATTTATATTTTAAAAACCTGAATTTGACAAATATAATACAAAACTATTTTTATATATATTGTAGAACTTTCTATTATTTGATAAATATAACTTTCTAAAACCGAAGTATATAATATCATTTTATATAATATTACGTGTTTAAATGTATACTTTCATTATCGGTTTCGTCCATAATATTTTCGAAAGCAAAACTAGACTTTTCTATTTGATTGCATATCTGTAAAAGCTTCTTGCTTTCTTCTTTCTATATCCTTTGATTAATTGGAACATACAATTCACTTATATCACCAAATTCATCAAGATCTAATTTCTGTTTTTCATCCTCAGCATAAACATATTTTTCCTTGAATGTCAAAGATTTTAATTCGTCAATTTTATATTCTGGACAATTTTCTGCATTTTCTTGGTTGGTAGATTCCATAGATTGCAAATTTCTTACACTAAATTGAAAGATTCGTTTTTTACATGTATAGTCTATTATATTTGTCACATTTAAATCATTATCTTCATTTTCGCTCGTGAAATCATCGGGAGAAAGTTCATTAAATATCCTATCAATCGTATTATTCAATTTTGAATCTATCTTATCCATCTCCATAACTCTTTCGAATTGTGGTCTACATTTTATTTGTTTTATGTCCGTCGCAACGTTTTCAGGCACATTCTTTATTTCTAATTTATTTACTTTACTCAAAGTATTTTCCTGCTTCGATCTTTTCGGTGTTATTGCTATGTTCTCAAAAGACCCAACTAATTCCGGGTAACATTTTAAAACCAAGTCTTGTGGCTCAATACTCGTTAGTAAACTGTCGTCTACATCATTCTATTATCATTCGACTTTATTTGCTCTTCGTATTCTTTTAACATTTCTACTGCACTATGTTCCTTCTTCCAAATAATTTCATAACTAGCTATAGATCTGATATTACGTATCTTTTTTATTTGATCAGGAATGAATAAGTTTGACGTAGACAAACGTTCATCAAGTGTAAAAAATCTGGCAGATGTAAAAGTTGCCATCTAGTAGTTAGTGTGAATATTTTTTCAAATGCATATTGTGGTTCCCAACATAGATATTTCTCCATAAAGTCCTAATACAAAAAATTATATATATTTAACCATATATTTAACAAAAAAATTATTTTGTAACATGTTATAATATATATGTAACAATATATTTACAACAAATTGATTGACTTGAGGTTGCTTCCATTCTATATCCAATTTAGTTGGAACTGAATCTTTTTTTAATAAGAAATTCTATTAATTCCTGATTTGGGAAATTTTCACCATAATGTGCCTTTTTCCTCAATGATATTTTATTTATCATCAGTATTCTCTTTTCTCTATGTACATTAAAGTACAATATATTTAATTATTAAGTACAATATACAACTCAAAGATACGTAATGCACTAATAATTTACCTGAAGTCATCATTACACTTTCCAACAGTACCACAATCAGCACAACCCGATTTTTTGTTTTTGTAGTTTTCCTTGATGACCACATGCTGTACATAAATCAGAATTTAATAAATCTGACTCAATTCTATCTAAACTTGTGCCAGTTCTCCAATCTTTAATCCTGAAAAGAGAGGAAATAAAAACAATTTAGTTACAATAATTTGATAAATTTGATTAATATATAATCTTTAGATGCATCTAATATTCTAACCTTTGTAAAACATTTTCATCGTCTACAGTCTTGAAAAATTTTAAAGCAGCCTCTTTTCCAGCACCATTCACTCCTTCATTATAGTCACAGCCGCACAATAAAGCCAATGCTATCATTTTATTTGGTCTTATATTCAATGTCTTTTCTATCTTTTCCATATTGTAGATATCTACAGAACCAGCTGTAGCCCCACGATTTCCTTGACTACTTGTACAAAAGTTTCTGTATACTACACCTTTTGCGCCATATGAGAAGCAATCACTGTCTTGACTTATACATCCATCTACAAGCTAAAAATATATTTCTTCTTTATAATTAAGATAATCAGTAATTTGTTTATCAAAGAAAATTAAGTTATAAATGTACCTCATCCTCATTTCAATATGCACATATAGCTTCTGCTTCACCATGGCTCTGTACACAAGCAATACCCATGAATTTCAATATGTCCCTACATTCATTTAAAACTCGATTAAACTGTGTCCTCCCTCCTTTCTTAGCAGCTTTCTTTCTTTCTTCAATCTCTATGCACGTTAACGTTTCATTCATTGTTTAATTCGTCTAGTCTCATTACTAACCAAATATAACATTCGACATCCATAGATTTATGATTTATACGCCAACGCTTTGTCGGCAAATATTGTAACTAAAAAGAGAATTATAAGTCGAAACTACGGATGGTAAAAGACACATTTAAACTGTCGATAAAAATGTCTTATCGACATCTAGTATCTCTACATGACATTAATCAATTTATCAAATTTACAATCTCACTTTAATGTTTCTCACGCATATGTATATTTTTGTTTATTTGTAGCACAAATCTCGCCATTCAGTTTAACGAAAATGAAAAGCAAGCTGAAAAAAGATTTGCATATGCGAAGATACAACGCCTAATATTTAATTTATAATACACACATATAATTTTAATTTGCAAAATAAAATATATCATAATCAAAATGTAATGTACAACAGAAGTATATTTCATATAATTTATAAATTTTATATACTATTATAAATACAATGATAATACAATTTTATATAAATTATAATTATAATACATTTATAATTAAAATATATGATATATAGTAAAATAAAATAAAGTCTCTGTTATACTTATGTGTCAGGATAAGTGGAATAGGCAAATGAGAGCCGGGCGCATGAACTCAAGCGTCGGTGGTAATCTTCTTTATTTAAATTTGTATGTTGTTGTTCTTTCTTAGGAGGATCTTCAACATTATGTTTACAGAATGGTGTACAAAATAATACTGAGGGATTGTGAAATTATAACAAATCATAAAGGAGCGAGATGAGTTGTACCAATCAATAACAGATCGTAAATGTATTTTTCGGGTAATCAAAGAGAAAGAAATTATTTAAATTAAATATGTATTGCAAAATTTTAATTATATATCTAGTTAAAAATTATCCGATTCATGTCGTGTTTGATGTCGTTTTAATCGCAAAAATCTCATTAATCCATTAAGATTATTTTCAAAGCGATTAATTGTAAAATAGAAGTTTTAGTTTTATCTCGATTCTCGGATCAGCTTATATTTCCGAGCTGTCTAGCGCGACTCGTCGAGTGTAAGAGCGAGAGCGAAACCGCGAGTAGAGAGCGAGCGAGATGACCTATCATCAAAGAAGTCTCTTACAATGGGCTCTCCCCATCCATAGCAATTCACAAATGTAAACATTTTTGAAATGAAAACTAAAACTTCTATTTTGCATTTAAACAACTTGAAAATAATCTTAATGGATTAATGAGATTTTGGCGATTAAAACGACATCAAACACGACATAAATCGGATAATTTTTAACTAGATAGGGTGAAGAATCTTACAATTAGTCTTCGAAGCGAAAATATAACGTCAAGCGGAGCGCATCTATTATATGTTTATTTTCAAAAGACTACGCATCCAATCGAATTTATAAATAAAAAATTCATTAAATTAATAATAAGTAAAGAATAAATTAGTATAAAAGAATTAATATAAAAAGCTATAAATTAAAATCATAATTTGATTAAAATGCATGATTGCTTAAATGCTTGATACCTTAGTTCCAAGAATAAGAAAAAAGTAAAAGTAATATATTACAGATATTTTCCACATTATATTCAATTAAGACTTATTAAGAAAAATTGATTTAAGAAAATTTATTTCATTGCACATGCGGATATATGTACGTAAAAATACTTTAGTAAAAATTTATATCGCTGTATTTATATCGTATTATGTACTAGAATGCCAAAACGTTACACGCATTTAATAAAACATATTAATAAGTTTATGAAGTTCCGATATATATTTTTGATCCACAATTATATGGATGTAGCACGGACATGAACCAAAAACTTTTGGATCTAGCACGGACATGAACCAATCGGTCGTTTTACCGTGGCAGAAAAGTGAAATTGGCCATGTAGTTCCGGCCGGCTCTAAAATGGATCCAGTTAGCGCCACTGTACCAACTAGGAAAACCGTTTGACGAAAAACGGTGGCGGGGCCCCTCTCATTCTTCTCTCTGATACAGCTAATGTCCAGATTGTCCAGATTTATGCCTACATTATCACGTGGCGCAATAATTAAAATGATATATGCATCCGAATCGAGATTTGCTGTAATGTAGATCTCTCCCTCTTCTCGGCGGCGAAGTCGGGACGCGATCAGCTGATTGTCATCGCTCGCCTGCCAGGCGTTCTGCGTCCAGATGAGAATTATTCATACGCCGCACCGTGCTGTGCTGGCGTTAGAAACAATGTGGAACAGCTTTTCGACTCTAACGTCGAATTTCTGGAGTTCCTATTCCGATTTGATCGGAAATTAAACGAGTGTGTATTTGGAGAAATATTCTGTCAAAGTTTGCGTCGCCTGTGTGTGAATAATTTCGTTTAAAAAATTATACATATATGTCGTTTTTTACATAAGTACGACTCTCGTACACAGTTCATCATGTTGGCTTTAATTAGTTTGTACGCATGTTTTTATTTATTTCGAGCAGCAAGTAGCTCGACGCTGACAAGACCTCCTCTGTCGGCTTTAATAGTCGCGTTTGAGAATGTGTACGATTTATCGTTACTCGCCAATACTTTATCGGATCAAGGGATCGATACGAAGTTGATAATACCATCCTACTCTGCTAACGATCTTTATAATAATCTTATTGACGTTAATGTGTGGCAATTGGACATTAATATTGACAAATTGGTGGAAGTTGATACACGCGCATTAAAAGCCTGCAATAGTCTCTTCAATCCTAGAGACATAATATTTAAAACACAACAATTTCAACCTACATTCATCATATTTCCAGCATTAAGGTATATCGATTTTAAGTTATCAAATTTAATTTTTAGTTTCATGATTCCATCAATCTATATATATATGTACTTGTATGTGTGAAAGGCATTATTAATTCAATAGAATATTAACATTTTAATATGTAACATAATTGTAATAAGTTTTTTTTTTATCTATGTACCTTTACATATACTTTATGTCTGTTTTTTCATTATTTTAGACATGATGGCTGCTTACTTCCATTTACTAAATATATTGGCAAATCCATTCCAGTAATTTGGATACAGAATCCGGATGAAGAATTATATGCGTTTGAATGTACCAGAGTTGCTCTACCGATACACAGTGGTGGATTCTGGTCAAGACTCTCAACGAGTTTTGCAGGCAGATCCATATTCTCTGCTGCTAAAAATGGCTATCTAACTCCTGCCTTAAAATCAGTAGCCAAATATCTACCAGATGTTAATTTAGACTTAGATGATCTTTATTCTGATGTCCGTCTAGTACTTTGGGGAGCTGATACAGTATTACGTTCCAGTTTTGCAGTTTTGACACAATTACTCGTGGAGGTTTATAAAATGCACATTATTCTTTATTTTCCTATTGTCTTGAAATATTTCATTACTTGCCGTCTGTTCCAAAACTATAATAATTTAATATCTGTTTAAAATTGTTTTAAACAGGTCGGCTGCCATCATTGCAGAGGCGTACAGCCCTTATTCGAAGATTTACAACGATTATTGGTTGAATATAAAATGGGTACCATTGTTGCTCTATTAGACGAGAATTATAAGACATTGGTACTAGAATTGGCGAAGAAATTGCCTCAAGATCAAGCTATTGTGCAGAGAAGTAATAACAGACATACAATTCTCGATAGGGTGGAAAATGTTTTTACTTGCGGAAATATTGACCGGCAAGACCTTATAGGTGAGATAATAAAAATAATCAACTTATAGGTGAGATATAATTATTTATGCGTTGATAAAAAAATATCTTTTTCACAAGAATTTGAGAAACATGCAAACTTTGTGTGATACAAAATAAAATATTTTAATATTTAAACGCTGATTATAGATTATAAAGCATAGCATATACATGATACTATAATACCGATATTAAATTTTTTAACGAAATAAACTCTCAAATTTTATGGAAAGAGATTATTATCAGAAGGATCTTTATTTCTCTCCCTCAGTAACACTTAACATTTAACAGTAAAAGGAAACAATGAATCTAGACGTTTACTTTGGTAGAATACGTGTCTAGCGAATGTGCGAGTCTCTCCAAAGCACCATTGAATTGAATAATCGCGCGAGGATAATACAGCAATAGCGTGCGAGCACATTCTCCTACCTTTAATACTTGCTCCATTGTTACAGGTTACAGTCGAACCCGAGTGGTGTTGAGTCATTGTGCCGATACGGAATTGTTGGAAGCCGCCTTTCACGGGACGCCCGTGATATGTCTGCCGAGGGACACGCACGAGTCTCGCAATACCGCTCGTGCGGTCGAGTTGGGCTTCGCGCGCTCCTCGGAGAACAATTATCCCTCGGTCGAGGAGATAGCGAACATCGTGCACGAGATGCACGAGACAGGCGTTTACCGCGAGAACGCGCGAAAGGTTTCCTTGGCGATGCGCGATAGACTCGATCCGGCCATGGACAGGCTCGTTTATTGGCTGGGTTACATCGCGAGGACGAAAGACGATGACAGAAAGTTTCACAGAGCGAAGAGCCAAACGAGGACACTTACGGAGGATATTCAGTTCTTCGTCGGTCTTCTGGTAGGCATGATCTTCGGGATCGTCTTCACGGGCGGCGCGGTGGTCATGCGATACCTAATTGTGGCCAACAAAGTGCAAAAATCAAAGGGGCGGTACACGCGATGAGCATGATGTTACGTCGGGACATGATATACGTATGTATATGTGGACATTTCTGTATATTGTATATTTATATAAATGCACGTAGAATACAGGTACATACGAATACAAATGTTTTACGAACTAGCATTTTACCTAACTAGTTTTACGAACTAGTTGGAGCGCGAAGAGACGTTATTATTACTATTATTATTACGAGAATATACTTTCTCATAATACGATTGAGAAAACTACGAGTATAATGATGTGATGCATTATCGTGAAGAAAATAAATTACAGTTTGTCAATACTGATTTCTGTATGTTGTTGACATGAGCGTATTCCCTCGTGTTTACGTTTATCGCTAAATTCTTACAATATTACGGACGAATCGCGATGTCTACTACGCATTGTTTAAGGCCGTATCCTAAACAAATAAACTATAATAGATATATGCAACCTCGCGAAATAAGTAGTATGTTAATGGCTCATATTCACATGATATAATATTCACTACGCAATATCTTTATCATCGAATTTTCGTCAAATTTCATCCACTAATTAATCGGATTTTTGGAACAATTTTATATATATATACGTGTAGAAATTTACTAATACATTCTAAATACATTTTCCCGTAACTAAATAATACACCAATGTTGTGTAAAGATACTGTATTTGAATATATCATTCTTTTCGATAACTAGTAGTAAACTTATTTCAGTAAATTGTTGGAGACATTGTAGATTCGTGTTCGTAAATATATTATTGCATAATCTTTAATGGCTATAAGTATAAAATAATAATAACAATATACGTCTATATCTTCTGAAATAATAATTGCGCGATGCGTTATGTTACTACGATTTTTTGGCCGAAGAAAATGCGTCAACGTTCGCTGTGAATATGAATATCAGCTGATATGGGTTAGAGAATTTGTGAAATGACTAGACTGCCGACTTAAATTAACGCGGCATACGATAAAGCGGTCATTTATATATAAAGGTATATGTATATTAAATATATAAAAAACGGTGACAGAGTGTGAGATAAAATCGCGGATGGTTTATGTGTTTCGTCTGAAGAATCGCGAAGAACGCAATAATTTTTCTAAACGAAGCCGATACATAACGCTTACGTATATACAACGATGATTACGATCGTAGAGATTACGTCTAGAAAAAACGGTGAGACATTATTTACATTCATTGGCAGAATTGTTCCCGATTCGTGCGAGTCAAGGCGCGAAAATTTGGGGACGTATTTTTTGCTTCGCTCGAAGAAATTTGAGAAGACGCCTCTCGCGTCTCCTTGCGATTCGCATCGTTCATTCTCGTGCCCGACATAGCGAATCTTGCTCTGTACTTGAGCAAAATGAAGATTCTATGCACTAGAGAGCATTGGCATATATCTGTGAGATACACCGTGAAGATCTGTACTTCGACATAAATAGGATACTCGTGTAATCCTATGCGTAATCATACGCAAATGTGTGCAAGAGCGCAAAAAAAAGAAGTAATCTTCGCGTAATCGTGGGCTCTGTACCACGTTTTTGCTTTATATATTCTCTCGCTTGCTCTTTTTCTCTCTTTTTATCTCTCGCTCTATCTTTCATTCTCTCTGTCTTTCTCCCTGTTGTACACGGAAATAGTAAATTGGCACATCAAGGCGCGATATGGAGCGTTGCGAGATACGTAAACATGTCACACAGAGAGAAATCTAGATAAAATTTCGACGAAATCATTTATCACTCGATTCTTGTTAAAAAGAATATATTACTACGCGTATATTAATTACACGAGAGCTATATATATAATAATAATAATAATCGAAAACGAGGGCTGATAAGAACTTGATGCCAAACAATGCGTTCGCATTGTTATTTCAAAACTCGAATCGTCAGATCACGCGACTCCGATGATGCAAAGCGAGCATGCGTGACATGCATGTTAATGTGTTCCTGGAATATATAAATCTCTCCTTTGCGATACGTCCGAGTCGAGATAATATTACGCGATTAAATGTAAATTAAAGTAACACATTGACTTTCAATGCATTAACGTTCGCGTAAGTAATGTGGCACCTGACAGTCAAACCATCATGATAAGCCACGCAACAGCGACTGCGCAAGCATTGCGTTACATTAATAATAATAATAATACCGCACGATAATAATAATACTGAGAATATCTTGATCATTGGGGGACTTTCACTCGAACTTCTTTATAGCGTAGATAGAAACATATCATAGTTGTTTAAAAAAAAAAGATCTTTAAATCGATAGATCATACGTATATATGGCTAACAGTGAAGCAAATGCTTTTAGTAGAATATCATCAAAACATGTTTTTTTTTTTTTTTTAATGAAAACGCGCGCGTACCGAATTATAATATACAATTCGTATTATTTATCGTTCATATTCCTCTCATTTATCATTCACAATTCTTCGCATATATCTCTTATATTCTCTTAAAGAAACAAATACTTCAACGTCAAGCATAAGTGAATGCTCTCGTGTATCGTAATTCGCATTTTTCAAAGTTATTTGCCTCAATAGGAGCGTTTGCTCTGCTTTGTTCACGCAATCAATAGTTGCTGAAGAATCGAACTTACTACGCTTATATCAAGCAGAAACAGCATCGATGTAACGTGTATCGTTGTGTAGCCTCTTGCGGCGTTAACTGACGAGGATATACAACGTAAAGCGTGGCAACAAATAATTAATTCAAACTTAAAGAATGAAACGTGAGCGCGTTGTTCCTATAGATAGGCCGAACGAACTCCTCGGAATGCATTTACGATTCTAGTTACACACATGCTCCTCCCGCGTATGTCGACACAACTCGCACTTCACGTGACAGCACCAGACGAATCGACACTTGCATTTCTCGGTGACGTCTCGCACCCGCGTCTGGTAGCCTCGGCCGCAGCACAGCAGCCGGCATCCGTCAAGACCAAGAGACGTCCGATTGCATACTCTTCCTCGTGTACCGGGAATGCCGAGTCTGCGGAGAGAATAAAATTACGGTGACCGCGTAATAATAATTCATAGAGATAGAAAAATGGACAGCGGCGTCGACGCTAGCAAGAATTTTTTACAATTAATTCCTAAGAAACTCTTGCATTTTTCGACATAAAATTATTTATTATATAATTTATATGATAAAATAATATAATAAAGCGCGAAAGATATGTGATTATACTTTACACAAAATTTTCTTGCATATTTTGTAGTTTATATCATATTTTGACATGTAAGAAAAGCTTAACGTCAGACGTAAAATGATGAAATATACATTTCACTTTTGCATTTTTTTTTTGAAGCTGTAAAATTCGTATAATATGTAATAATATTATATATTTAATTATTACTGTGTTGCAGAATAATATTGTTGGAAGTTTCAAGACGATTAAACTGGCGGTGTTTTTGCACAGCGCGAATTAGACTCACGTGAGATTCCTTTCGCAGTAATCAGGACTGTCCTCGAGATAAACTAGGTCCGTCTTGTTTGGTCGTTTAAGATCAGGACGTGCCGGTCTGAGCCTGGCTGGTCTTCTTCCGCCGCGTTGAGCCAATCGCACCAGAGCGGCACCCTCGTGCAAAGCTGCCAGAGCGACTCCAGCCATCCTGAATGCCGGAAGTCTTCTCCAGCACACACGCACGCTACACGAACCGGACATACCTGTCGTGTTAAGAAAAAAAGGGTAAAAAATAAGAGTAAAGGAGTTACTCGATGAAGAAAGAAAGGTGTAGAGGTCACGGAATGCACTATAATATATTTGTTATGTAAAAAATTATGATATATTTTGTTTGCTGAGGCAATGTATGTGCAAGATCTTTTATTAACGTCTCGTTACACTCACCGTGACACTTGCACACACGCTGCATCCTAGAGCGAATTGCACGTCTACCGGCCTCGCTATCATGTTTCCTCATCAGCTGACCAGCCAGCCCTTTCGGCCCGTGCAGAAGGCCTTCTTTCACCGGTTCTTCTCCACTATCAGACCAGTCTCGCGAAAACTTTTCACCAAAGTGTATATCCTGTGCATAACAAATCATACGTTTTATTAATACATTTTCCTAAATAACGTTAGCAACTTTTCTATGTTAAAAATTTCAGGATAAAAAACATATTGAAACATATTGCCGTCTAACTAATATCGGAAGAAGAAAAATCTCTTAAGAATATCCTTCCAAAATTCTTGTATTCTGAGCTTCAACAATGAGCCAACAATAGCCACAGAGATTAAGAGAATAGATCCTAAACTTGTTGAGGATTTCGCATAAAATATAGCACTTAAAAACCTCCAGAGCTTTGTAACTTCAGAAGCAGCTTTACACACAATTTCATGGTAACAAATGTGCAATATGCGGTTACAAGTTTCGTACAGTTGAATGCATAACTTAAATAAATGCACATATCATCAAAAATTTACGTTATACAATATAAAATTTTGTAGCGTTTTCGTATAGTTAAGTTATGATTTCCTTAAAAAATATCTTATATTAAATATTTTAATATTTCAAGTATATGTGTACTTTAATCTGCTTTCGTCGTTTTCGGATGTTTTCTAATACATGTCAACAAGCTGGAGATTATACGGTGCCCTCTTTGCTTTCGCTGTCAGATGCTGTAAATGTAATCCTTTCCTTGAGTAACGTCACTCTCCCTCCTACGAAAGGCACCACACACGTCGACTTATCGATGACAGCCTTCTATAGTCAAGTCACCGAAGAAGGGCGGTCTTTAATGGTATCTTATTTTTGATAATAAATACATGAGTCTCGAATTTTATTTGTACATCATAAATGTTATAATTACAATGATTAAAACTCGCTATTTCGAGATTGAGCAAAAAATATTTCAATACTTTATTATTATTAATATCGAAAAGTTCTGAATTATGTGAAAGGAACTATTGCAATTCATTATACACTAATTTGGGGGCCCATCATTAATATTTACCGAAAGGATACTTTATTAAATTGTTCTTTTATATTAAATAATTTGCAATTAGTTCGCGCGATGGTTTCGATACTTCAACAATCGCGATGTCGCTTTTAGATTTTGAATTTCGCGGTTAGTCGTGAACGCGTCTAAGCAATCGAATCGTTTTGTACGTCACGCGATTGTTAGTGTAAAAGCTTGCGATTGGTTCGCCGGCGCCGCTTCGATATTTCGAGAGTGGCAATTGCGATTCTCGAATGACCGTTAATAGTATAACGCGCGCGGCCACCGATTCATATCGCTCCGTATTTATCATTGTTAATTGTGTCTAAAAGTAAAATTTCCGCGCGAAAGGTTCTCGCGAACAGTTCTCGTAAAGTGCCGGACATTTCGTCGTAACGGAGTCGTAAGTTAAATCTTGCTGTCGCTTATTATACGGCATTTCGTGATTTCAACATCGACAATCCACTTCTGCGTGTTGCCATATTGCGTTTGTTTGGAAGCCGTTATTTCCTCGTCGAAGTGCAACGAGTGCAAAGTATGTACATACATATCATCGCTTTCTCATTAATTGCATTGATATTATTATGTGCCATCTCTCGCAATAAAAGTAATACTGTTGAATCGCCATTGATAATTTTATCGATTTGATAAGTAGCAGAGTATAAAATCTTCAGTCTTACGCCTTACGCCTCCATATCAAATAATATATTTCACGTGATTATTCTAAATTAATTCTAAATATCCCAATTTAATTATATCAATTATAATATTCTAATAATATCTTCATTAATATTCTAATTTACTCTAAAAATAATGTATATTAAATTTGTATCTCGAGCATCTTGAGCCGATGCAAGCTCATTATCGCGATGTTACCGACGATCGATTATAAAAAATTTTTCAATTATCCTCGAGTTCAGAGGATAATTATAAAAATTTTCCCGGCCTCGGTCGATAGGTCAGTTAAAGCAAGCCATCATGCTGACTCCTCCGAGATATGGCGAGAGTGAGTAACCATCATTACCTCTAAGGATTTGTCACTAGTTATCCGTGATATTTGTTAACACGAACTTACCCTCGTTAAGACATATCCGATTCCCCCACAATTTTTTACGTTTTTTTTTACATCTTAACTTTCATGATTAGATAAGAACTTTTTTTAACGTAATCTTCTTGTGCGCGTTACGCGGTGCTTCCTTGATAAAATAAATACTAGAACGGGAGAAGAAATACGATATTTCGGAAATGTAATAAAAGAAATCATTTTGTTTAATTATTTTCTTCTCGCAATACGAAATGCTTCCACGACCGTCCACTCGGCATAAAGATAGAAAAAGAAAAAACACTAATTATCGCACATAGTTCATGTACAAATTTATGCTATTCAAGTTTGATAATGACGCTTCTAACATTCTTCATGCGAACAGTACGATTAATTCGCAATTAAAAATGATTACGAATCATTGTTATATTCCAAATGTATAATACATTATACGATTTAAAGATATTTAAATTCGTACACCCTGATTATGTGACAGTTTATACGTATTCACATAATTATCTCTGCACGTGTCGTACGTTTACATGAGTACGCGAACTTGTCCTCACGTTCAAGTAAGTTACGTGTCCGGATTGTAGGGGCAAAAGAGCGGTGTGGGTTGTTGCAACTTAACAAGCTTAGCTCCCTTAATCCCCTTGTAAGCCGGCAATGTCTACAAGGGGTCAGCCGTTCGCATGAAACGCATCCGTTTACTGTACCCGAGCTTTGTCTTCAAGCTAGTAGTATTAAAATTCGCGTCGAAGGAAACGCCGGTGAAAGACGACAGGGAAAGAGAGGGAGAATGTCGGAGAATTATCGATGCACGCGTCTTAACCATTTGTAACGCAATCTTGAGACGGAACATGTACAATATTAATCGTATCGAAATCTAAAAAAAACGGTGATATTTAATATTGAATTATTTGTCGAAATCTTTTATACAAAAGAGGGATTAAATTTTGAAGCAATAATGCGAATGGAATATATACCTAGACAAGTAGGTAATTAGATCTCTAATATAAAATATGCGATATAAAAATTGGTAAATCATTATTATATATGATGAAGAAAAGATACATTAATGATTAAACGACAAGAATATAGGTAGATAGAAAGACGTATATTATATAGGATAAATATGTGAAAAAATATATATTCTCACCTCGCTGCATCCTCCCCATTGCCAATTGTTCGGACGTCGTGATCTCACTCGATTGTCACAGGAGCAATCGGTGAGCTCGCCCCTGGAACAAGCTCTCGTGACGCTGTAAGCGACCCCGGCTGCTGATATGGCATATATGAACGCGGCCTCTCGACTATCTGCGAAACGTGCGCATTTTTTTGTATTGCATGCTATATAAGTCAACCACTCGTGCAGGCACTTGACGTTACAAGTGCGAGCATTGCGCAAGTAACTCTAAGAAGCGATACATTCGACACGCGGTCGTCAAGCATCGAACCGTGAGTACTTACTGACTAACGTGACGCCGCCAAACACGTTCTCGGGATTTTCCGGGCTGACGGAACAGTTCCATCTCGCTGATCTAAACTGGTGCTGACACTCCTCTATGGCGAGCCTAGCGCCCGCACTGACTGCCTGCAAGTAAGACGGTGAAAGCGAAGAATATCAAAAGAAATGCCGCTTTCGACACGGGAAAAAAAATTGGCTACCATAGCTAAAAAAAATTTAGGCATGGTAACTAAATTTCGGGTGTAATATAGAGACACCTAAAATTTAGCTAATTTTTTTTCCGTGGAATATTAAAAAAAAAAAGGAAACGTTTTTTCGCGTATCAAACAAGCCAATTTTTAAACAACTTGTTTTAATTTTATATTAAAATTATTAATTTATTTATTAATTTTGCATTTCTAATTCTATAGAATATTGATCGGCAATATAGTTTTGTGTATACGTAAAAAATTAGCATGCGATAAGAAATTTGTTAAAAGTCAATCTCGGAAATTGAGAAATATATTGATACATGAAAAGAAAATATATTATTAAGAATTTGAAAATTTATTATTTAACATAATGATTTCCATAAAAAAAAAATATCTGCTGGCTTTTTATTAGCAATTTTTACCAACCAATACTTTATTTTATCACGAGTGTAATTAACAATTTAAAAGCATATTACTACTAAAAATTACTATTCTAATAACTGACTGTATGTCATAAAATTAATATGCAACTTTCTCGGTTTAAAGTTTTAGTTAAAGAACACATGCAAAAACACGTGCCGGCACGGCGCGCTTTAATGTCCGTATAAATCGTAGCTAGCACATCTAGTAATAACCGTCGATATCAGTGGACATTCCGTAGGAACATCGCTGGGAAGCGTTTAGCCGTCTCTTAACGGGTTTGGTCGCTCGTTAAAAAATTAAACTTCGATAGCCGGATTGACATATGAATATTCATGCTCGGCCCTTTCGTCGGCAAAGCTACACTCGGAAAAGCGGGACCGCGCTGTCGGCAGTGTTCAAAGAGATATATCGTGCCTCGAGTTTCTTCAGGTTTACCTAGGTACACCTAGATAGATTTCTAGACGACCGCTTTCCCTCTCCTCTCTTCATTCTCCTCTGCTCACCCCCGACAAGTTTTGTGCATTAAGGAAAGGTAAATGCGATTTCGGAGCCGCGTGAACCACACAACGTTCGGCTCGCTCGTTTTGTCACGTTCGGTGCCGAAACTAAACCGCATTATAACGATCGGAAACAAATTTGTTCCGTTTAAAAAGTTTGTACCTACCTATCCTACTGTGTCTGTGAATATAGCGGTAATTCTTTGTGTTCTCGGATGCCGCATAATATGTGTCCCGTCGTGGAGCTACTTTCTCTATTCCGCAACGTGCAGAATCACAATTAGATTTACAAAACGTATTGTTTGAGTAAGTAAAAAAATATGTTTGAAAATATACTCGTTGTTTCATTCTTTTATAGGAGTCTAGCCAATGGAAAAATAAGATATCTACTCTTTAACAGCGTGTAAAAATTAACATTGTATTAAATTTTATTGAAACAAGTATTTTTTTGTAAAAATATATAGATATTTTTAACAATAAAATCGAGATAGAAAATTGCAAAAGATATTGAAACAGAAGAACAATAACGGCGTTCTAAATAATTGTGCGCGGTAGTTAAGATTCAATCTCAATAAATTATCTAAAATAAAAAATAGATATTTTTGTATCTTTATGTTTGTTACTTACGCTTGTTCACAATGGCTTTTTCAAATTTCTATTTTTTTTTAATTTACAAAAAAAATTTTCTTTCAAGAAAATTCAATTCCTAAGTTCAGATGTTTAGTTTTGCAAAAAAAAATAAATTTTTTAAAGATCCCTTTCGTGAACCAAAAAAAACATTTGCTTATTCGCTTAAATAAAAATTTTACACGATATTAAAAAGTATCCTATTTTTTTATTCGTTAGATTTTTACAATCCTTTTAATTCGTTTACAACAATAGCAAGAAAGGTAAATTGTTAAATTCCCTAGTAGCAACTCGGTAATTTACACACGCGGAGGTTAAATTCAAGCTTAATAAATTAGTAGAAAGGAAATTATCGCTACACGCGGCACAAAACCTATAATTTTCCCATGATTTCTCTTAGAAATGCCTACTAATGCCCGCTAATCATGACACATTAATCTATTTATTACGCAGAAGTGAAACCTATCTACCGAAAGAGCTTTCTCAGAAGCAATTCGAAAAATTTCGGACAAACGATCGACCGGCGAAGGCCGGCGATACATTCGTTCGGCACGCTGTCGTAGGTCCCGCGAATCGAATTAGCCGCGTGCTTCCCCGGGCATTAATCCGAGATAGAGAGAGAGAGAGGGAGAGAGGGAGAGGGACGGAGGGAAAGAGAAAAAAAGAGCTGCGAGGCTCTTCGGCCCGCGACGAGGTAAATACCTGCAGGACGGGTGGCGAGCGGGAGCATATTGCCTGCTGCTTGGCGGTCAGGTGCGCGTTCTTACAGTTCCTTTCGGCACTCGCTGGACCGATCACACCCGCGCCGGCGATCTGCGTCTGCGGATCGACGCCGCTCCCTTGAATCGAGCCGGATGTCAGCCTCGGCTCCAGCCCCAAATACCTATAAAAACCAGAACACACGCGCCTTGAAATAACATAATGATGCGGCTATATATGTATATATATGTATATATTGAGTGATTAATTTAATTAATTCCCGCTTCATCGCACATGGTCTAGGTGCGCCGCTAAATAGTGGGTCATCGCGAATGAACGTCGCATTAAATCTATGTTGTAATCTTGTTTCTTTCCAACGATATAATGATATTTCGTCCAACACAAAGACACGATACTATTAGATTTTCAATTAATTATGATAACATAATTATTAACAATTAGTCATAATTATATATTGATAGAAAAGCAATGAGAAATCGACAGTCATTTGATGAATTATTCGCTGAATAATTTACGCGCGGTAATTTTATCGCGTAAGGTTAAAACGCGCGACGACAGCATCTTTCGTCGCGAACATTTTAACCACCGACTCTGATTTTGATGCTAAGCAATCGTCCGGATTCAAGGTAAGTCGGCACCGTCCGTTATCGAGACTCGGTGGCCGACGCGCCATGAATCATCTTACGGGATACGATAAAATATCTTACAACGATATATATACATGGCGGAATGGAGAACCGCGTGCGCGAGCTACCGACACCACGAGAAGATACTCACTCTCCGCCGTGACGAACCACCTATAATTAGAGCAGGTATTCGAGTGAAAATTATAGAGAGGAAGAGGGCCCGAGAGGATGAAATCGGGGGGTGAAATGCGGACGGGAAGAAAGGGAACACAGGATACGGGGAGGACGAGAGAAGCCGTAGCCTCGTCGTGAACGAAGTCAGAAGGAAAGCCAAGTAAATGAGTTAGGCTCTTCAACTAAACACTCTCTAAAAAACTATGACTCTATAAAACTAGTTTTACTCTAATCTGCTCTTGAAGCTCCGTCATTTTTATTTCCTCGATTAATCGAGGGACCCCATCACAACCGAATCACGCATTTTCCCGGTTTCTGGATATTTAAAAATATAATTAATAATTGTTTTACAAACTTAATAAAATAAGAAAGAAGGATATTTATCTTTAAATTATATTATTTTAATCATTGAAATGTCACGGATAATATCTCGCGATCTTAATTTTAATGTGATAGATTCTCTATCTAATAAAGCTAAAATTTATTTTTAAAGTCGGTTTTTAACATCAAGTAGTTTTTGACTATGAGCCTTTGAAAATATAGAGGTTTCTACGAATTGAACTTTGACAGAACGAAAAGATAATAAGACCGTATTCTTTAATAATTTCAGCAGAATCTTATTTTGATAGAATATTAACAGTCTACATATTGAATTATATTATATCGAAATTGTCGATTGAGACTCTATAATCTAACAATTAGTCGATTCGTTTAATTTTTAGCGTGTGACTGTAATACGTAATCGTTAACCCGAGCTTGAATTAATTTACTGATAATTGCGTCGGTACCTAATAGCAATTTCATTAAATGTAAATTGACCAGACAACTGCCTCGACTTCCTTGCTTCGATGCCCTTAAACGCCAGGCGATCTCGTTCTCCTAAAAGCCTCGAACGCGACGGCTCCACACTGTTTTCAATTCTTTCGGCTCGAGGGATTCGATTAGTAGCACCGTACGGACACGGACAACGCTCGTTTACACGGTAAATCTTAATGAGAATCGAGGGTGTGGTTTTAGGGCTCGGAAGCGCTCCCAGCTGCCCTTAGGATACCAATGGGAAGCAGACGGTGGTCATGGTGTATCGATATGAGAGAGCGAGGATCGTTCGAAAAGTGGCTAAAACGCATTCGCTATTTGAAATGATAATTAACGTTACCGATACCCGCAACAACTGGAAATGTAATCATGCGTACGATCTTAGAGGCATTATGGTATAAAAAAAAAAACATATCTCTTTAATCACTGTCGAATATTTCTGCAGGAAATTGATTGAAAAAAAGATATCAGATTTTGTTATTCAATATTTTTTATCGTAATAATAATTAAAATAAAAAAACATTCAATTTTTGAAGTGTTCAGAGAATCAGATATAACATTAAAAGATATAAGGTATATACTAAACTATTTTTTTAAATAACGTCTTATAGAAAAAAAATAGCAATCATAAGTTTCAAATTATATTTTCGACAGAAGGATGAGCGTTTAGAAAAGATCACGAAACATGTAACCACTTTATCCGCGAACCGGATACTTTCGTTCTCATCCGTTGGCCGTTTTCTAAAGCACCCGTCAGTCGTAAAGGAGTCGATGATAGTTGGTCCAGGGCGCAGCTTTCGACTAGAGACTAGCGACGGTGCGTGTAACGTTTATTATTTATTTGCGGCCGAGAATACAGACGCGGTGCCGGCTGATGCCGGCATCAGCTAGTCAGCGAGACTCGTCAAGACCCCGAAGTCGGAGTCGACCAGCTATTTCAGGTTTGTTTGGATACGGTTTACGACCCTTCCGAGAGCGCGTTTTACGGATACTCAACGGCGAGATCCCACCCCACCCCTTTTCGTTTTGGTGTGTTATCTTGTGTACTCGGAGATGTCGTGACGCTCCTCGTAACCGGGATTACCCTCCGCGAGAGATCGAAACATTCCTAACAGACGCGTTCGATCTCCATGACGAGCCGCGAGTAACCTGAACGCGGGCGACGTTTCTGTGGCCGCATCGCGAGAAACGGTGTTTACGATAAGGATAAGTCTCTCGTCAAACAGTCGATTCCTCTTCCCGACCGAAACAGTCTCGTCCGATATTGCCGTCAAGATAAAGAGAAGCGGACGCTATTTCGCATAGTGCTCGCGAAGCGCTCGGTATTCAATACTCAATGATACTCTTGTTCTGATATAAAAATGCCAAATATATATCTCTATACTGTCTCGAATATATCTGACATCTAAAAGAAGAAATACAAGTAAAATCTAAGAATAAAAATATCTTTTAAGGATATTGTTGTAGATATCGCATCGTGTCTATCATTATCGTCGTCAGTTTTTAACTGCTTGCGCTTCAGAAGGCTTATCTCCAGTCGCGACTGTTTTAAAATTTTTATGCTTTAATGGCGCTATTATATCTCAGAAATTCCCACTTTAAAACAATCTAGCTTTAAAAATATGCTGGCAATGGTGATCGACAGCACCATAAGCGGAAGCGACTGATTGTTCGGATAACCGATATAGTTTTGCGGTGAGCACTCATAAAATCGATATCGGCCGATCGGTTAAAGCGGTCAAGGACGTAACAGCCGGGGAACGAACGATGGGGAGACCATCACTTTCTGCTTATAATCTTTTGTCCCTACAAGAATTGGCTCATACACACTGATTGAAAAAAATGGAGATTTTCTTCGATATAGCGAACATTTTACAGATCTTTTATAATACGTTCAGCAAGAAAGTACATTCACATTTCATCCTTTATTTGTATCGAGTTTTCTTTTTTATCCTAACAAATTTCGCATCCAAAATTTTTATGCTGTAATCTTTAGCTGTAAATCTCTAAAATGCTTACAAGCTTTAAAAAATTCTTTTGAACAAAGTTACATTTCATTGCAAAATTAATGAGAATGTCATTCTTGAAAATACGCGTGTCTCAAATAGATTTATTTTATCATATGTTTCTCTCTCATCAGAAAACTTGTTTTTAAAAACCAATATTTGCATCGTAAAATATACACAAAAAAATTGCGCGCTCCGAGTATAAAAAGGGATAACGCGCACATCGTAAAGCGCGTATTCAAAGAAGATGGGGGTGGCAGGGATGATAAAAGGGCAAGCAGAGGCAAAATAATTGCACAAAGCGCCGATATGAAAGAAATGAAATCCATATTCAGGTTCGCCAGGATGTATCCGGTATAGCCGCGAAGGAGAGAGCCGTCGTGCAGTTTTCTCCTCTCCTATTCATTGCGCTTGGAACGGAAAGAGAGCTTAGAGACGGAAGGAGGGACGAGGCGATCCCGCGGTTCAACAACGACGAAACAACTGCGATTATTATATTATTACTCGAAAGCGCGGTATCGCGTTGCCGTCATAACCACGTCGGGGCCGTGCTTTGTTCGTGTGACAGTGATAGGGCCCATTTATGTCGAGAACACTCACTCACAGCCGCCGATATAATGGCCGGATAAATCCTACGAAAGCCTACAATACGTCGTAGGTACGTCTCGTCGGTATTAACCCCCTTCCTCCCCCTCCCACCCTGCGGAAGAACGACGGGAATGGAGGGATATGCGTCAGGGTGAACGCGAGCGCGAACCATTGAAGCGAGCGCCAGTACACGATCCGAAACTTTGCCTCATTCTAATTAGTATCGATTACCGAAAGGAGAGTCCCTCGTGCGCTCCCGCGCGTACGCACTCCTCGATCTCACCCTCGTTGCGTAACGGCAACGAGCGAGGGGAACAGGCGGCATACGTGTATATATTCGCCCGAGGATATTTGCCCGCGGTAATTTTTCGACCGCGTCAACGGATTGACTTGACCTCCGCAGACTGCGGTACAGTTAATGTGAGGGGGCACAGGGGGATAACGGAAGGAAACCTATCGTTCCCTCGGGCGTATTAGTTAAGGGAGCGCTAATTAGAGCGGTTAAGATAGGAATGTTGCGGCGGTGTGCCTACAAAGAATTTTTTTATACAACATTTTATAATGAATTGATATATTTGGATATGTATTTTTAATATCCTCTCTTAGAAAAAAAATGTATAATTGAGCAAAATTGCAGATATTTTGAAACTGACTCATTCCTATACGCAAATTTAAATTAAAATATAATTAGACATTTTTTTTTGCAGAAATTTTAACTATGTTCAAATAGAATAATTTTGAATAAATTAAATTTAAAACGCAAGTTTTGTGTTTCCGATTATGTAATATTTTCTTTTTTTAGTTATTTTAGTTTTACATATTATTCGGTTATTCATTATTGCTTATTATCAGTTTTAGAAAGTTTATCAATTCTTTATCGCGATCGCTCGTGTGATAGAACGATCACGCGATCAGCTGACACGCTAATCCTCACGGATCAATCAGCATAGCGCAAGATGTACAGCAACGCGAAACATTCATCCTGCAAAAGTGCTCATTATTTATCCGCCTTCCTCTCGCGTCTTGAATCGCGTAAACAAATGTGCGAGCGTGCAGTGTGTCAGTAAGAGATTGCTTCCGCCAGGCAAACTGCCTCGAAGTTCGTGACAAGGAAACGTTGGCAACGGTCCCTGTTCACGATGAGCTTCGGACATGTAGAGAAGCTTAAAATATAAGACGCATATTTTTTCAGATGTATTTTATCACAGATTTGAGCTTTTTACGGATTAGTGCTTGGAATTAACTCTGATACATCTGATTCTGCTCGATACTCTCACAATCTCTTACATAAAGAAATAAAAAACATATAGGAAAATATCTCTGAAATTTTATGTTTTGTTTATATTAATGATTTTATGATTATATGTATCGAAATTTGAAGACATTTAGCAAAATTTGCGTACAAAAGATTTAATCTTTTCAGAAAATCGAAATATAGGAGAACGAGAAGCGCGCGAATATCTATATCTAGCACTGTAAATAAAATACTGAAACTAAAGTACATTTTACATCACCGTCTACTGAAAAATCCGTCAGACGTCGTCACCGATAAATATCGTTTCGATAAATCTCTCGCGCACGCGATACATCAATCTGGCTTATGTTCTCCAACTCAATACGGATATCTTCATAGCCGTAGTGCGAAAACAGCCCTCCCCCGTGTTGGTTCAGGCTTTCGTTGCGCCGGGTTAAGGGTCGTTCACGCGTGAAACAAGGAGCCGGCGAGAGCCCTAGCAGGATCTTAACGCTCGGTTAGACAAATGTTGTCGGATACCACGATAGTTGCATTAGCATATTGCGCCGCACCGTGCGATTTGCATTTCAGGATGCTCGTGGAATTGGAGGGGAGAAGGGAGCGGAGGAGAAGTAAGATATACTTACATTTTCTAATTACGACGTTGCCAAAAATAAACGTGTTACGTGACAGTGGTTATATGATTAATCGTTGAACTTTAAATTCGCATTCATTAATAAAAAAAAAATCACGAGCAAATAATATCAATATTTTCAACAATTAACATCTTTCGAAAAGTGACCGAAACATTTGTCATTTCTAGATAGCAACAGTATTGTTTTTGCATCCAGAGAGACATTCGTACATATTATATATTTCGAAAAATATATAATTTAAAAACAAAAGATAATTTTAGATTTTTTCTTTCTCTTTGTGCAATTTTTTGTGATTTATGAAATATCAGCTTTTGGCAGAAATATGACATTTCTTCTAAAAAAGAATAACGCCTTGGCGAAATTCGCGCTGCTTCAAAAGAAAAAGAATGTTAAGACGAGGAAAACGTTGTAACGAGCGCTGTAAGCGAGTAATTAACGCTGAAAGATCAGAGTACAAACACGCGTGATGAGGCGCCACGCTGATCTGCAGTGTCCGTATGACAGACACTGCAGACGACTGAAAATAAATTAAGGCATTCTCGTAAAGCGCTTTACATAGAGGCCTTCATTTTCAAAGCAAAGAGGAAGAAAATGTCAGCAATCCTCCATAAATATCCCACCTCTGCGTACCTCTCTCTAGCTATGTCCGAAAATAATCGAGATAGTTCCTGCACATCTCTATAAGTATCTACTTTGAGTATTATTTTGATGAATTATTATCGTGTTTTCATTAATTAATATTATTAATAATTATTCAGTTACATTAATCCGCATCATCCTTTATCACACACACACACACACACACACACACACACACACACACACACACACACAATTATTTATTTATATACAATTATTTATTATATATTTCATTTTTTATGCTATAACAACTATATGTTTAACTATTATTCTTTGCCGGTTTTTATTCAATTAATATCAATTATATATATATATATATATATATATATATATATATATATCAATTATATATTTGATTGTGCTTAAAGATAACATGTTTAACGCTAAATAAAAATTAAAAAATAACATTTTTCGAAATTATTAAGATTTTTGAAAAATTTTTAATTTACCTCTCGATTCATTGCATCTCACTTACAATACACATACATGTTCAAGAATTGTTAAGAATTTTTTCCAATAGTATCATTGCTATCTCTCCTTCTATCTCTCTCTCTCTCTCTCTCTCTCTCTCTTTCTCTCTCTCAAGTTTTGATTTTTCTCTCTCGAAAATTTTGATTTTGCCTGTTTGCCCACGATGATCGTGAACAGTGGGAGCGTTTCCGCCCGTATGATTTTGCCGCTCATCTCGTGCGGACACTAGCTATTTCTGACACACGCGACGACGTCGGCACGTCGATTCCCGGGTTGCGTCAGAAGCGGTCATAGATCCGGTATTCGCGCATCCACGCGCAAATTATCGGGTACAAGTGTGGGTGTCGACGAAGCATCAACGAGAGCGCGCGATTCATTCGTGCGTTCGCATGAAGAAAGAATCGTCGTCTTGTTGGTGATCGTTAATTCTTGTCGCGCGCGTCCTACCGCTTTGATCACGCGAGTATGCTAATTGTCGCTCACCGCCCACTCGCTGCGAAAAAGACGGCGAGAAAAAATCGAGACGAGAGAGAAAGAAGAAAAATTGATAGAATGAAATGAGAGAGAAATAATGATAGAGAGGGCAGCAAGGAAAAAGATTTGATACTACTGCATTAAAGAAGAGAAACAGTGAATAGATTAATTATTGCAATTTAAAAACATTTTATTTGAAATAATGGCATAATGTGTTTTGAAGGTTTAAAATCAATATTTAATATTCAATATTGTGTGTGTGTGTATCATATGTATTGATATAGGTATACGGTAATAAAACGTCTAATTTAAATTTCGATTAAATTTTTTTTGTATTAAAAAGTAAAGTTACATAATTTAAAGCTACATAATTTATTCAAGTAGCAATAAAGCATCGTTTTTAAATTATTTTTTAAACTTATTTCATGAGTTTTATGTCGTACTACACAATGATATAAAGTGAGTTATTATCACAAAGAGAACAATTAATTTTATATGAATAAGAAATAATAAATTAACAATTATAAATTATATTACTCATCTCATGGTTGTTCCGCTGTCGTGAAGTCTGATGCCTCTTCGTGGTCTCTTTCTTGTTTATCCTTTGCTACTTTTTCATGGCACTCACACGTCACATGGCATTTACTCGCGAAAACACAGTTAATTATGATCGCATACGACTAATCACAAGATATACGATGATCGTATCTCACTTTACATTACTCTTACGACATTAATCGCACATCTTACGCACGGAAGAATACGAAAATCACGTACTTTGAAAAATAATACGACACACTGACAATGAGAAGTCTCACTGCTACGTTGCCGCTCGAGTTTTGTCGTGCGAATGATATATAGCGCTTGTTCTTCGCTGCATATCGTGCTATTGTTTACAAAAGATCACTGTTGTCATTCGCGTGGCGAGAGGCGGGACTCGCACGGTACGAGACTTCTTGCGTCAGTGTCATTGTATTATCTCTCGAAGTACGTGATTGTCGCATTTTTTCGTATAGTGTGCGATTAACATCGTAAATGTAATGTAAAGTACATATGAGTGCGTGGTATTCTTGTGATTAGTGCGTGCGCGTTCGTAATTAACCGTTTTCGCGAGTGAGTGTCGTGTGAGTGTCATGAAAGAGCAGCAAAAAATAAACATATAAGAGAGTTGAAGGAAGAAGGATGCCCGGGGAGGCATCGGAGCAACCATGAAGTGAGTAATTTATAATTTTATCGAGTAACTTTTTAATTTATTATTTCTTATTTGTAAAATTAATTGTTTGTTCCCCTTCGCCGAAGTTATTCACTTTATTCATTATGTAATAAGATATAGAATATAAAAGATATATTCTTGAGTTACTTAAAATAATTATAATAAAGTATTTATATATTTAATAATTTTATATATATGTATATGTATCACAGTTCGTAAAACTGAATATCCAATAATGCATATGTTAAATTTTCTGCATTATTTATTCTTAGAATCAGCTTGAGATATGTGCAGTGTTCCAAAATTCGCGAAATTATCTACTATAGCAAAAGAATTATCAAACAATTAAATAATAAAAATATTTAAGTTTTTTTTTATATTAATAAGCACTTTCTGAGATATAAGAGTTTAGAGCTCGCCAATCACAAACTATATTTAGACAATCGTTTATTTGTGAAATGCGATGTGATTGTACGATAATATTAGTTTAGTGATCGCACACTTTGAAACTTTTTTTTAAACCTGTTATTTTTATTACGAAAAATCAAACATATATACGGCATAATTGAGTGCTAATTTATTGAGGTTTTTGAAAAGTATTCACATATTTCATATCGTAGTTAAGAAACAGAATATATAAATTGATGAAAGAACGTTTCACACATTAAAATCATGGGTTATTGTACATCTTACGAATAAGCCCCAATAACATTTCACGTCTCATAATTTATTATTACTCAAATATGGTATTAATATAAAAAAAAAACTCAAAATTATTGCACATGCGCTTTTTTCCTGCAAACAAAGTATCGTTTTTTTGCACAAATAAAATACTCTTATTGAAAGCAATCGCTCTGTTAAAATGAGAAGCGAAAGATTGACTGAAGTGGATGGCTTTGGCACTCTCGACCGCCATGTATATATGACTCCGATGTGAGACAACGTATACAGCCGCCGACACAGTATTTATTCTGTCCCGTATATGTCGCCGTATGTGAAAGTACCATTCATACCTCCTCCTCTCCGTTCTCTTTGCTCTCGCGGTATATACGTATGTATATACCTTCGCTAAGAAGACAATTATCTCGCAGGCAAGGCTCGGCAAGTGGCGGCGCGCTTTGTGCCGCGGCCGTGGTCTTTCGTCGCGTTCCTCAAATCTTCGAAACCATTTCGTTAGTACGGACCCATTATTGGCTTGTGAGGATTTACACGGACCGCATATAAGATGGACTAGAGCCGAGCTCGGGCGTGTATTTCTCGCGTGGGAAGTTATGAGCGAAAAAACGTCGACATCACACTCGAATACTTTAATCATCTAAATTCTGAAAATATTATACATTAATAAATATTTTTTTAGTTTACAAAAAATATAATAGAGATTTCTCTTATATAAATTTTAATAATAGATAATTTATAAATAATATAAAATAGATATAACAAAAAATTTTCACACAATCCATAGATATTATAATGCCTAATATTTCTAGGGTCTGGATTTTATGGAAAAATTTTTGTATTGACAGAGAGAGTGCACTAGAAAGATCCATTTACGAATATTCCACACCATTAGATCGAAATTATTCGGGTTGTTTAAAGATACTGACGGTAATTTCAACGTGTTTGCGAGCACGAAACCACAGCCATGCCATATCTTCGATGTGCAGTTTTTTGTTTGTTTGCCGGGAGGGATCAAAGCGATGCAAGTATGCTGAGAATAATCGTCGACAAATGGGAAAATAACTTTTGCGCATACAGCCGCGCTCGATAAATCTCCGGCATATAACTCGAATAAAATGTAAACGTAAAATAAAATAATATAATATCGTAAATCACATACATCTGTGTCGGACTAAGGTTCAAAGAGGCTTAAAGCGAACAGAATGATTCGCGATTGAATAATTCTACGAATAGCGTTCGAAATAACAAGAGTATCGCGAAATATATCATACATTTAAAGTGTCATCAATATTAGATTACATACCAATATCGCGCACAAGAGCAAAGTGTTATTTATAAAAAAAATCCCAGATCCACCGGATATCTTAAACACCCACGACACATTCAAGATCGATTTTTGTTTATTGAACATTTTGCGATAGCTCGTTAGTCGCGACAATTTTCTATATGTACATATATATCTCTCTCTGTCATAATATCTCCAATTTTTATCTTTTATTTATTCATATTTCTTTATTTTGCGCGATATATAGTTGTGAATATACGAGAAAATATTGATTTCTATACGATGGAGATTTATACGTTTCTAAAATTAAAAAAATTTTTTTATATAGACATTTTTCGTATCGATCATAAACAAATCACAAGCGAATGATTGAAATCGGCGCATTTCCAATATATAAATATATATTCATGCTAATGGAAGTATGTTAATAAAAAGATGACAGCAAAAAGACCGCGCGGCAGAGATCGAACCAGGGAATCTGAAAAATAGAGAGAATAAGAGTTCGGCTTGCGCACTAAATGAAAGAAAGAAAGAAAGAAAAAGAGCTTCGGCTAAAAGACGTAAACATATAGGTACACGGGCCATTGAGCCTCCCCGAGCTGGTACAACATGAGAAAGTCTGATTAGCTCTTTCGTTTCTTATTGGAAAACTTTCATTGCGGCTACGTCGTCGCGTCGGGGAGGCAGGAGCCACTGGGAGAAATTCCATCTCAACGGAAGCGGCTCAATTTAGCAGAAAATTCTTTATGCTTTCTCCCAATTACTCCAATGTTTACCCTCTAAACCGGCCCTTTCCTCGCCCGCCCGACCGCCGCTCGCCCCTTCCTTACGTATGGATTTTCCGCTTATTAAGCCATTGTCTCCCTGATCCGAGAATCTGGCCAATCTAGATCCGCGGAATCGAGAAATCGTGACGTTGTAATTTCTTGCCATTTCGCGAGCGAGTGAGAAGAAAATAAGAAACATAACAATCATATCGTGTTCAATATAATAATAAAAAAGGGGAAACTTATTTATTTATTAAATTTATAATTAAATGTATCTATATTTGTTCTCATTTAAAATATTTTTTATTACACCTTTAAAAAAGCTACAATAAAAGAAACGAAGAATGATCGAATCATCACATCCTGGATTAAAAAAGCTTCATTTAAAACTGTCAAAACACACGATAATAAAAATTTGTGTCGATAGTTTCTTTTACAAAGTTCATTCAGAAAAAAATCTTTAAACCTACCGGTGAAAAAACGTCAGAAAAAACCTTTAAACCTACCGATGTACGAAGGGATGATGGTGATACTTTGTACGTATTACTCCGTGCGTTGTCGTAGCTTGTGTTCTACGTAACGCACGAGACACGAGATAGAGATATGTTTCTCGAAATAAAAATCCGTCTTAGGATGCGTAAACGTACGGCAGCATCGCGCGTGCTTCTAAACGAACGCCCTCGCGTTTGGCGTCACTTCAAAGACGAGATTTTTCGGAAGTGTACTTTATCTTTGACGGTCAGCTTCGCACGAGTCAGAGAACGGCCGGATGTATACGGCGCGTTTTTTTTTCTTGCAGCGCGAGTTCGTTCTTTTATTCTCCGGTAACTCATATCTGAAAAGTGTATATTACTCGTTCCGCAAAAACTAACTTTATCATTATAATTGCAACGGACTAAATTACGGTACGTTTGTGCTAATTTATTTACGAATTTTTTTGCAACGTTGCTTTCGCTGCAGCGTTTCACGCAGCGGTAATTAGACGGTAATTAGAGCGAGATAAGGGGATTGACTTATTTTTGTTACAAAAGAAAATCGTTTATACAACGCTGTTTCGTGTGTAAGCGTTATGATAATTTTTATATCGTAATTTGTGATCATACTGAACGGTCTACTTTATAAATAAGTTACTCTTTTGATACAATAAATTCAGGTTATCGATTTCTGCATTATATAACACTTCTGTGTGTACTAAAACAGTAAGATTCTGTATGTATAATCAGCGTTCACAAATGACTTTATCGATAATAAAAATATAAATAAAATGAACAAATAAAACATGAAAAATATTATAATCAGTTGTGCAATTCATTATTTCGTAGAATACGCTCGAAATGAGTATATTCAAAGCGACAGTAGATCTTTCGCAAGTCGGTACCATCGGTATTTTTTTATCAATCGTGGCCCTTCACGCGTGCCCTATTCAACGAGTTATCATATCGGTCGATCACCCGCGTCATGCTCGATCGCGCTTTCTCTCAAGAATCAATGTCGTAACGGAGAAGCATCGCTATTTGAATCACATGTTCAATCTGGATATAATTATTTTTAAAAAGTACTAAAGAGTATAATAAAATGTGTGTTTTTATTCATCTAGGTATTATCAATGCGATTGTAATGTCATTAAAAAACCATTTGAAATAGAAATAAAAATTCTAATTATCATTTTTGAAACTATTTAAAAATTTAATTTTAATATTATAAATGAATACAATTCATTCCAAATTAATTCAATATTTTATTTTAGACAGAGATTTAAATCATTTATCACGACTTGTAAAAAAAAGCAGAAAAACTATAGCATCACGGCTTCATTAAACAATATTCTTACAAAAAACATATTCGAGAGAGATATTGTTTAATTTATTTAGAAATTTCTGTCATTATACGACATTTAACATTAAGATTTCCCTTCTCTTCCCGTTTTCTCTTTGACAGAATATTCCACGCGAATTTCGTACTGGACAAAACTCGCAATCAGACTCGGTCGCATTCAGTCCTCTCTAAACACATACGTAGCTACAATTTTATCAGTAGGTTTTGCACGCGCGAGTAAACGTGTCGCACGAAACTCGGAGCACGCCTTTAAGCGTGGCTCGGTTGTACGGTAAGAACCCCCCAACGTATGTCGTAGGCACACTGAGCCGAGGTCACGCAGCCCCCAGTGCTCATGGAGACGCGGCATTTTATGGTGAACGCGTTTTATTGCTCACGGCTGCTGCCGCGACCGAGTAGTCGGCGACGTTCAAAGGCCGAGGCGGAACAGTAAAGGCTAGTTTAACGGTGCTAACAGCGACCACAACACGAAATGTATTACTATACCACCGGCGCGATCCCTGCCGCTCCCTTTACCTCGTCCGTTCGCGCCCTCTCCCTTCCCGCGCTCTCGCGCACTCCCACCTGACATCCCTGTCGATAGTGCGATAATTTACAACCACGCGAGTTTAATTAAATTTTCCAACCAAGGCGATCGGACCGGACCTTTCGCAAGTGACTGGCTTCGGATGGAAGCAAAACGCGCGGGCGCGCATTATCGCGAAGACACAGACTTGTGATAACTCTTAAAAAAGAGCAGCGAAAACACAAGGATATGCTTACGAGAGTAATCTTAGCTTACGAGAAAAATCTCCGCTGTATCTTACCTTAGGAAAAAAATAGAATATTCGATTTTGCATTTAGTCTCTTAAATACAGTGTAGAATGTCTCGTAGAGGAAAGTACAATAATACTGATTTCCCATTTTCTTGTAAAATAAAGAATAAATTCGTTATATTGTGGAATAAAGGACAAAACGTTCCCGGCGCAGATCTCCGTACAGGAAACGGATCTCGAGTTTATAAATAAGCACCATTTACGCGCGCGCGAACAGCCGTGCATGTCAGGGATTAAAATTGATTTCGTGTTTATGAGATGTCGCGGATATCTTTCCGCGCGATCCCTTTCAGCGTTGGAACGTCGCGGAGTTCCAAGAGCGCGCATCGCGTCCTCCTCGCGAAGAAACAGGCGAGAGAAAGAAAGAGAAGGGACGTATCTTCCGAAAATAACCGCGATTTAGGATTGCCTTTAATGTGCGCCGTGCTGTGTTGCTGTTGGAGAGTACCATGCTACTGAAAGTACTGAATCGAGATGGCATGCAATTAACATAATAGTCCTTTTCAGACATGAATTTTCTTAAGAGATTCGATGACATATGTATCATGAATTTGAGACGTATGTATCAGTCATATCTTGAATTATGACGTTAGAGGTGAAAATCGTGGTAGCAAGCACGTGCTGCAGATTCTTGAAATTTGCACCATAAGCAGCTTTTTATCAACGAAACTGTCTTGATTGAATAGAGCAAGCTTATAATATGTAGCATGTAACTTATTCGCTCTATCGTCATAATACAGCAAGAATTAAATTATCTAATGATATCTATATCTTAATAACCGGTCATTCAATTGATGCGTTTATACTGCCACCTATTACAACACAATTAGTTTATCTGTAATAACACGTAGAGTAAGAAGATATTGCCTAGCTAATTAAAGAAAATATTTAAAGAAATACAGAGAAATTCAAGCAAAGAGAGATTAATTATTAGGATTGCATTGATTACGAAAGATATTTTAAAAACCCTATTAAAAGCATTTGAGATAGCAGAATATATCGGAGATAAATGGGCGAATGGGATTCCAAGAAAAGTCATAAAATGTTTATCTGAATTTTTCTCGCGTCCAGTTTTTATGTAATAATATACATACTTTGTCCGTTTTTTTCGCGGTTTCGATAACAGCGTTTCTTGTAAAGGATTGCAAATTTTTCCGCCAAACAACTTCTGTGAAATGCTAGGTAAAACACGCTGACAAAATTGCACAAGAAGTATTCCAACAAAATAATTTTTATCCTATCCAAATATCACATTATATAAGGCGCGATCAATTCGATGATCAATTTTCTGACAAATAGGTATAATTTCGCAGATATTGGCGCGATAGATTTTATCGGCGAACGATTCTTTCATGAAATTGTACGTAAACGTCGAGATCGCGATTTTTTCTTTTTTTCTTTTTTTTTTTTGCCAAGACTGAATCGATCGATCCGCGGACGTTCACTTTCATTCTTTCTCCTCTCTTTTTTGGTGGTCCCCGTTGTTTTGCTGTTCTTTCCGTCGTGGTAGAGCCACGTTTCTCGCTCCAAGTTTCATTTCGGTATCCTTCCGCATCTCCGATGGAATCGTTTCCATCCTTCTGGCACCGGCGGTAAAGAGAGCTCTGGGATCGGAGCGGGCGCATGCTAAGTTGGCGAAGAAGCCAATCTCAGAAATGAATATGACTGCTGCAAAATTCACGGAACAATCCGCGGGATGCTGAATGCGGCTTGTTTGTCTGTTTGTTTACACGCCTAGTTCTGGTCTCATTTATATGCACGTGCATCATCGTGCACATACATCATCGTACACATGCAAAAAAGCGACCGAGCGCATTCGCGCGCGCTGGCTTTTTGCTCGGTGAAAAACTTGTCTTCGCATTCGCATCTGCGTGGCTCTATCTGACCAAATAAGCAATAAAGCGTACGGGACCGTGCGAGTCAACACCAAAAATGGAAACTGAAAATGCCCGATGGAAGCAGGGAATAAACACACGGAAAAAAATATTAGCTACCATCGCTGAATTTTAGGTATCCCTATATTACACCTGAAATTTAATTATCATGTCTAAATTTTAGCTATGGTAACTAATATTTTTAAACTATAGTTTAACGGGGAATTCCCCGTTAAATTATAATTAAAAATATTAATTACATAGCTAAAATTTAGACATGATAACTAAATTTCAGACGTAATATAGGGACCCCTAAAATTTAGCTATAGTAGCTAATATTTTTTTTTTCGTAAAAAAACTAAAGAACAGAGAACGTTGCGTTATGCTTACATGTTGTACGCTCTTTTTTTTTCTCTCTATAACGAAAACATTTCCTAACGAATTAAATTAAGTCTTAATCATTTAGATAATTCGGATATCTTCTTTTGGATGATTATTTTTTATTCTGCTTAAATACGCGACATCTTTATTGATTGAAGATTATTGTATCATATTTATTGCATCTCGCACGCTTACGCATCAAAAATGGTGACTACGAAATATACGAGCGAAAAATAAAATTAAAAGAAATCAAATTTGAATTTCAAATATAAATATATATATATATATATATAGAAAAATTTCATGAATATCTAGATTACTTAGATAAAAACGCGATATTGTGCTCGAGAACGGGTAGCACTCCGGTAAATTCGGTCGGAATTGAAAAAGCGCTGTGATATCAGCGAGAATACTAAAACCAGACGAGGAAGAGGATAAAAGCAACAGTAGCTAGGAAGCCAAGAGGCAGCCGAACGAAGCAGAGAGCAGATCCTTCGTGGAGAACATCTGCGCGAGTATACCGGAAGTGGTACGAAGAGATTGTTCGCGAGACGACACGTAGAAAGGGAAATGAAATTTTGAACTGGTCGAACGAACGCATAATGAAAAAACACGATGTATGCACTGGCGGATTGTCATTGGTCGGTCGGGCTAAAAAAGGGTTGGATTTTCGAGTGAACATCGCCGCGTAAAGGGTGGAGCGCTCGAGGACACTCGAGTGTCGATGTAGCGTGCGTGTTATGCAAGAGAGAGAGAGAGAGAGAGAGAGATAAAAGATGCAAAAGAGCTTGAAAAGGGGGCAAGGGACGATCCCGGAAAAGAAGCAGAAAGAGAGAGATGGAGAGAGAGGGAGAGAGAAATAAAAAAAAAAGAAGAAAGTACACGCGTGTGCACGCTCAGCTTTCTCCGCTCGAGTACACTCGAGCAACGAAACCAGCCTCGAGCTTGTTTCCCACAAGTTTTCTCGAAAGCTTGTTAGCGAGATTCGCCATTTTTCTCACCCCCGCTGGCTACCACTGCCCCTGCTACTGCTCTTCTCTTCTCTTTACGTTCCGTGTACCTCCCTCCTATATACGCCGCCCCCATCGTGGTGCCCCTTTTCCACGAGAAACTTGCTCTTGACAAAAGATCGACCGGGAAGATCGAGCTACCGGCAAATCGAGAGCGCTCTCCATTTCGGTCCCCTCTATCCACAGTTTTTCGTGCGCATTACGCCCTAGTTATTGCGATTCGTTCTCTTACCTTATTTTTTTTTTCTTTACAGATACTATGACAAATGTCAGCGACGGGAAGGAGGAAGAACGACGTAGAATGAAAGGTAGGATAACCGAACGAGAGTTCTGTTTATTTTTTTGTTTCCGCTTTCTTCTATGCTTCTCTTCATTTCTGTATGTCTTCTCCATCCGTTCGAGACTAAAAGTAAGTGTTCTTGTCCGAGCGCGGGGTTGATTACAACCTTTATTGATTTAAGAGCACGGAGAGATTGATCTTTAAGAATTCCGATAACGATAGGATTCTTTCATCCATCTATATATATGTATATATCTCGTATCGATATGAATATAATCATTAATGAAAAAACAAAGTCAATAAATGTAGCAATTTCTTAACTGAATCGAAAACTAAAATTCTTAATGTTTGAAGCTATCCTTAAAAGAAAATATAGTGAAAAAATTATTTCAACCGAAAACAAGCCTGCCAATTCTCTAAGCACCTTTTCGAATTTCGACATTTATGTCGGGACCTCGTTAAATACTTTCCGCAACATTAAAACAGCAAGTAGTTTCTCATTAACGCTATATAGAATACTGCACGGTGTGAGAGCCTTTTCAGCTGTTTAATGCATATTGTGCCACGGCAGATGCAAAAACTTTGTTCAGTAATCGTGTCTTTTTGCGAGCGGAGTTTACGAGCTTTTACGACACAGAGTGGTCATTCGACAGATGTTTTAATATAAATTTTGTGGCCGATTAAAGTTTGCGCGCTAGTGATGTATAAGCAGAGAACACACGGTGGACCGCGACGCGGTAATGGAGTTTGCGCGATTGCCTCCGCTTGTTTTAATAGCTACGGGCGTTACGGGATGTTATTACCGAACGGAGAAACGCTACGGCCGTACGCGCAAGTCAAGTATTATTAATTGATCTCGCGTTCGTACCCCACGACTTAATGCTCCAACAGAAACGAGTAATTAAGTAACACGTAATTACCGATCTGATTATGTGTCCGATAAGCAATTGCAAAGGCGATGAAACAGCACGATGCAAAGGGAACGGAAATCTTTCAACAGTCGTTAATATCCGCCGGCGGATTAACAAAGTTAATGATAGAAACGCGCGCTCACCACACTCTCTTTTTTTTTACCTTTCACGTAGCATATTTATTCATAGAATATTTTTACGTTCGTAAATGTGAACTATAGTTAGTATGCTAAAATTGGATTCGGAAGAGAGAGAGAGAGAGAGGGGGGGGGGGTAGGTATTTTTTATCTAATGTTTATTTAGCTTTTGAACAAGATCTCGGGATTTCTCGTCTCCGAGCAGATTTGAAACAAGAATGCGTTAAAACGCAAGGCGGATTGTAGAGACTCTAGAGAGGCATATTCGCCTCTATTCACCTGCTGATTCGATACATACATATACACGAACGTGGGACGCGTATGCAGTATATTCGTAGGCGGCACCGGCGCCCATCATCGACGTCATTATACCTCGGGAAAGAGAGGGTGTCTACTAACTTGTCCATTAATATTAAAGATCCCGGGACTCTCGATGGCAGCGTGTATTATGCGACGCAACTATGACTTCGAGTTCGGAATTCAGATAGGGCCATTTAATATTTATTTTTGACAATTAGAATTCGCGATCACGTATCAAATGTATCACTTATTCAGACGCAATTTTTCACGTTGTATTTTCTATATTAATTCTCGAGAATCAACCTCTAGATATTCAGTAAAAATGTCGCATTTACAGAATTTAATTTATATAATTTTAGTACTTCATATATAATATATTGCGTTACGAGATGTTACTCACTTAAATCGATTATCTAGTCACACCTAGCTAACAATCATCGATTATTTTACGTTATTATTATTGCTATTATTATCCAAATAAGACTCTGTGAACGGCGTTTTATTTATTTTTAGAAAATATTTAGATTAGAGAAAAATATGAAAGTATAACGGAAGCAATTTTTGGCAAAATATCCGACTTTATCAAGCGCCTGATCCGAGCAAATAAATCGTCAGAGCAGATTAAAAAACGTCTCGTGTATTTGGCAGGTGGTTAAGCACTATTCGGATATACATGCACACGTATGTATGTGTATATATATATATGTATATATATGTAAATGTATATATGCGCATCAGACGATGCAGCACGTGGGCCGCGATCTTTTCGAAATAATTTAGGGGACGGAATCCCCATGCGCACGCACATGTACACGCATCTGCACGGAGTTATTTATGATGGATTAGACCGGGATTTAAGCCACGACTAATTTATGTCAGGCCACGGGATTGCGATTCTCAACGATTTTCTCTCCCTTCCTCCCTCCCTCCCTCCCACTATTCTCAATTGCGTACGTAGCTCTCGTGATTTGCGTGTCTCGTTAAGACAAAACGCATCGGATAAATGTTAATTCTCGAGACGCATGCCTGTACTGACCGAGGAATCGCGTGAAGTAAAGTTTGCACCATGTTTTTAAAGAGTTTCGTATTTTCAACAAAGTTTCCCGATAAGATCACACGTTTAATTGATCGCTGAAATTGTCGCTGTATTTTATAAAAAAGAAAAAAGAATCATCTTGTTACTAATAATTTACTAACGTATTTAATTCTATATCAATTAATTATTATCTATATTTATTATTAATAATGTTTATTTTCAATTTAACAAAATTTTATATTAAACATTATAAGCTAACTGAAGCTTGCAATATAATTAGTGGAAAATAATTAGTAAAATAATGAGTTCTTTACAATAGAAAACTCTATATAATTTTGAATTAACAATTTTTTAAATCAGGATTGTTAAAATGAACAATACAATTCAATATTTTATATTATATATGTATGTGTGTGTGTGTGTGTTTCTGCCCAACTCTTTAAATTTATCTACTCTTATTTAATTTATTTTGAAATTGTGTACTCTATATATTTTTTTCTGGAAATATTAATTTCTCTGACTTGCATCTTTCTTTTTTTCTCGGATAAAATAAAAAGAAAATTATTATATAGTCATCTTATTTTTTAAGCATGAAATATTATATATAATATAACATGTATACATGTATGTATGTATATGTTATATATAATATTTCATGTTTAGAAGATTTGTTTCATGTTTATAAGTATAGAATACTCTGCCATTTCTGTCTTCAAAAATGACTCCGTGCACATTTCATTTTTATTCCGTCCTCTGGCTATCCCTCTCCTTTTCCATTGTCCTCCTTCCCTCCTTCCTTATTTTACTTTTTCACCCCTTCTGCGGTCCTATCGATATCTCGCCGGCCATAAATTACGCTCCTCCTTTTATTTGTTCGAGCACCAAACTTAAGTAACTAGATCCGAAGTTCACATCGAGGGGTTAAACGCCCACGGTTTCCTCCTTCGGTACGGTTGCGAGTAGTGGACCTACCCCTCTTGCCCACTCTCATTCCGAGCAGATGCAATTGCGTTGTCCCGCGGGGGCGAGAGAGCGTGTCGCACAGTCGGACCAAGGGGTCCAATAATGGCGACTTGAATAATACAGGAATAGGAGCGAGAGAGGAGTAGCTCTGCCCGTCGGGGCTGCTGCTTGCAGAGTCAAATCATTGTCGCCGCCATGTTCCTTCTATTCGTGCGAAATTTCGTACGCACGTTATCGCGATGCACTTTCCACCGAATTGCGGAGACCGAAAATGGATCAAAGATTCGAGGTTCGCCAGTTATCTCGCTTGCGCGGGGGGAGAACGCGTCGGATTTTGAAAGTTTGTAGTACGATAATATCGAGAAGTTTTGTGAAATGAAGATCTGATAATCGGCGAATATTTGAGAAAGTTTCCATCTGACGTAATCGGAGAAGCGGTTGTGCAATTGCACCGAGCAATGCGCGCTTAGAAGAAATGCGTTCATCCTTTTTACAAAAGATACAAAGAATAAAAATGGGATATTTTTAAATTCAAATAAATAATAATACAAAACTTTTAAATAATATATAATTTTCTATCGAAAAATATTGACTTTACATAACCCTTTTTTTTAAATTTTGTATCGATAAAGCTAATAAAAAAAGAGATAACAGAGTCACATATGGAAAATAATTGAATTAGGTATATTTTACATTAAAAAAAAATAATTTCAATATCTCAGTGGTTTTTTACAATATTTCTTACATTTTTCACGTACAATTTCCTCCATATTTTCACAATTTTTTAATCATATCGAAATCCAGAGGAGATACGATAATATTGTATATTCATGTATCATTTAATTTTAAACTGTAAATATTATCATAAAATAAAAATAGAAACATTATTTTTAATAGATTATTCTTGTAAAAAATTTAAATGATATAAATAGTTACGTGACATATTGCACGGTTTGGATGTAATAATATCGCGTTAATCTCAACTGCATCTTCGCGAAATATAGGCAGAAAGACGAATAAGGTGAACAAGGGAAGAGTCACTGGGGAAGACTCGTTAGACTCTGAGTGATCTATAGGCCAAGATAAACCACGCGTTCAACAAGTGTGCGTTGCCGATAGTCTATCTATAGTCTACGGGCATGGCGCGAGGTATACGCGTAGAATATTTGACATTTTTCCCATATTTCGGAAAGTGATGCGCGATTTTAATTATCGGTTATGTGATAGAGAGTCTTAAAAATTATATAAGAGAATCTACGGTATTTGATTTGTAGAATTGCGAATATAGTCGGTTGCAACACAAGGTTGCACATTGCGACCATTGAAATGTACAATGTTTCCGATATTTATCAATCCAATACATCAATCGCGCTATGCCCTCGGGTTATTGTACATTCTATAGAGTTGCGAGTCGACCGCGAGCTAACAAGGTTATTGTTCCTTGATGAATATGAACATTTGCGCAGTTAATTACGCACCGTGAAAAAATGTTACTGGCATACGGGAACAATGAGCGCGCGATCGCAAAAGCGAGTGCAAATAACGAAGCAGCCATGTATATAACTCAAGGAAAAAATGCGCCAACTAGGAAACGGTCGTTATTATATAAAAACAAAAGAATCGCCGAATATGTTCCATCTCTATATGCTGCTCTCTCTGGTTTCGGGGAAAAAAAAAAACTGATTCGTTGGCGAGTACTTTTGACGGTGGGATAAAAAAATCGAGATAATGACATTCTCATAATTTTCATACTTTTCAAGCTTTCCATACTACGTACTTTCTAACAAAATTTAAAAAAAATTATATTCAACTTATCTCGATCTCCATTTCTTTTCGAATCACTTTCTATCCATCTCCAAAACAATCCGGTCTCGAGTAATATTCGAGTAATAATACAGTATTAGTATATATCGAATATCCGCGTATCAGAGCTGACTCCCGAAAAAAGAAGCAGAAATTCGCACATAATGAAAGGAACGATTTTGGAAGATCATAAAGTGAACAAAGGTAAAGGAGATAAAAAAAAAGAGAGAGAAAGAGAATTGGAAAAGAGACGAAGCGGACGACTAAAAGAAAAGTACTCTGTGGCCTAACCTGGGCTCTCTTCGTTATGACAATATATCTGAGGCTGCAGGGAAACATTGCCGAAGGAGTCCCGAAGGCATGCTACCAAAGCTCGCGGCGGCCTCCTTTGTCGGAGATTCTTCGAGCGAGAGGAAGAGATGCGCCGGCAAAAGAAAGGGTCAGAGAAGGTGCGGCTTCTCTTTCTCCCTTCCATATTCTCTCTCTCTCTCTCTCTCTCTCTCTCTCTCTCTCTCTCTCTCTCTCTCTCTCTCTCTCTCTCTCTCTCTCTCTCTCTCTCTCGCTTGCACGCTCTCGACGAGAAATACTAAACAAAACAGGATGCTATTAGGTTTTTGCCGCGCACCATTGAAGCCTCCGTGTGCCGTGCCGTGCCGTGTCTGTCCGATGATCTTCCAGACTTCCAATGTACATCCGCGAGATTAATATTAACGCACCATCGAGCATTCGACGATATCCGAATTTCTAGGAGATTCCGCGGAGAAATTAATCCCGCGCGACATATCGCTCACGAAATTGATTTTGACGGAATAGATTTTACGATGTTATGATCTATATCCGAACTCCACGATCAAAATAATGGAACAAAAAAAATACGCGGTATGTAATCCTAATTTATCCCTTCGGTCGGCAGCGTAGCGCCACCGGAGCTCGGGGTGGCTTTCGCGAGGGGATGACACGTCGCGCCGAAGGGGAACATGTTATCGGCGGCGATGCCGTTTATTTTTACGAGACGGCTAGGTCATATATTACACGGTACTTTTTATACCGGGTCTTATAAAAAAAAAAAGAAGATACGAGCACCCCGGGTAGAGTAGTAACTGAAGTACGACGCGACGCGTCCGTCGACCCTATAAAGCGCTTTCTATACGTCGCGCGCAAACACATAACGACGAAATCGCGCGCCTTTATCCCGTCATCGAATATCGCAAGATACGCGGTTCGGGATTCGACGAACAGCATCTCGATGTTCCAAGTACGACGCGCCGACGACGCGCGTGAGCCTTTATCTTCATAAAGCTGTATGTTCCTTTCGATACGTATATAGAATGCATAGAATGTATATATCCGCGGAATTCGCGAAAAAAAGAAAAAAAAACAAGTCACGTATCGTATTATGGAATAAAATCCTTTTATCGGGAATACGTTTTCTATTTGTCGAATGCGTATCTCGTTGTTTGTCACTTTCATTTCTGTGTAAACATCTTTAAAAATTAATTTCGCATAATTTACTTGTGTGACTTTTTATTTACCGACACACATGCGCGCACGTGTTAAATCAAAAATATTATATTTATACACATATGTGACAATCATTTTTTTTATAAATTATTTCTGCTACGATTTTCCAATCATCTTGTTCTCCATCATACAGAAACATTACTGCGTATCTTATCGAGTTACGATTATCCTTTAAAAAGCGCAATTTACTTATATCTTAAGCGAAACTTATATAACTTACGGCGATGACATGGCCGGCCACCGGTCATCATCGTCGTCGGATATGCGTCGTCCCGATAAAAGTATCCGGGAGATTGCCGCGAAATATAAAGAACAAAATTGTCATTTCGGATCCGGCTTCCCGGATCGTTTCAGGAGGAGCGGTTATGGCCGGCGCGACCTGCCGACAGCGACGGGATCGGGATTATTGCGGAGTAACGTTAGAGTGTTAATACCAATTTTAATCGCTCGTCGTAAAGACGATACGCGCGCGTGCAACTATATAACCGCCACCGACCGGAGATTCGCGTTTGGCAATAAAGATGCTTTTATTAAATCTGCCCCGGCGGCTGCGCGTCGTCTCCCCTTTTTCCGCCTCTCCGCCAAAGCCGGGGCTCTTTCACCCTCTCCCTCTCGTATTCCTCCGCGTGTTGGTTTATGGCTGCGTTCTTTCTGTTTCTTTATGGAGATCGTGACGTCTCAAAAGACAGCGACGTCGTCTTTGTCGCGCTGCTCGTCTCCGTCCATCGAGAACCGAACAGAGATCGTAGACCGGTTGTCGAGAAACGGCGCAGAGGAGGCATTTTTATCAAATTACTACCTAATGACAGGTACGGTCACGATATCTAGATTCATATCGCTCGTGGAAATTTTCATCTCTTCATTTGTCGATTCGCCAATTCGGCCATTGACCAGAGAAAGTGTTATTCGATTAAGTACATAGTTTATTAGACTTTGTATATCTTGGATTTTTTAAATATAAATATAGTTTTTAACTAAATGTTATAGTTAATAACATTTTTTTACAGTTTTATAACACTGTTTGCATCGTTGTTTTGTCAATTACTAAGCGACACTTTGAAATTTCGATATATTTATATCCCGATATTTAAAGTTAATTCGTTTATTATTTACTTTTTACATACTCTTCAACTTTTGTATAATTGTCTATGAATGTTGAGAAATTCAATTTTCTTATATCCTGTTGCGCTTTAAATTACACATCACGACTGAACTTGTTGATCGTAAATACTCGATGTAGAATTTATGACGTAAAATTAAAGCAGGATTTGCAGGATATTACGATTCGAATGTCGTAAACAATGTATACCTAGATTTTTATCGAAAAATTTTACGCGGAAAAAGGAGAAAGACCAATAAATCGTCCCATTTCTCCCTTCGGATAAGCAACTCGAGGGTGCGCGTCTAATTCCGAAGCACGTTAGATTCTATGGACGCGGAGGCAGAAACACGCGAGAGATCGATAAATCGGGAGTCGCTCCAGATGGTAAACAAAAGCTGAAAATAAGAAAGGAAGCCCTCGTTAAACCTCATTAAAACCGGGATAGTTATGCTCGAGGCACCCCCCGGATTAATGCGGCGTACGACGAGGGGCTCGCATTCCCGTAGCGAGAATCGAAAGCCTCGAAAATTCATGACTCGCTTCGAGATACGATCCTCTCTCGTCCACAATGGACATTCATAATGATGACGTGAAATCGACCGCGTTAGTGTGCGGCTTTGAGAACTGTTGTTTGGAGAAAAGCAAAAGAAAACAAACGTCACGTCGCGTCGCGCCGATAAAAACAATAACGCAAATTCGCGGGAAGAAACATCTGATATTATGCGATTCATTATAAAATATTCCATTCTTGAATATAATATTTTGCGCGCGATGAATAGATAATCGCACTGTAATCGCGACGTCTAAGAAGCCATCAATAACGATAATATCAATTGATTAATCTCGTCAATGTACATCCCGCGCAATAGCTATACGCGTCATTAGCTTTCACGATCGAATAAGGATTAATCGGCTCTCCGGAGATATTCTTCAATTTAGTCGATAGGTTACTCTTTAATGATCGTTGATAGATAAGATGTTACCGGTATTCTTTGGATGGATATGATCGACATAATATAATTCATCGATAGCTGACTAATCAGGCAATCACGTCAAGTGGCGCGTTTTTTATTTAAAAAAGTAAGCATAGAATAAAATATGATAAAGAGTAATGAGATAAAAAATATATAGATATAATAGCAAAAGAACGTAAGAATAAAATAAGGAAATACTGAAATGATTAAGCCGGATAAGTGTATTACCATGTATATATATTCGTTTGTCCTCCTTAAATCTGATCTGAATATATCATTACGGTCTTCACACGCAATCAATGCATGTTGAAAGCGAAATAAAAAGTCGCTACTTTCTAATATCAGCGACCCTAATCGGAAGATTCGCCACGCACGCTGATAGCGGACAATTAATCGCCCCCCCCCCCCCCCGGGGGGGATCAGTTTGTCGGAAATAAAATATCTGGATAAAGAAAATCACGACCGTTAAAGAGATCGATGCTCCTTTCTCTCACTTAAGATTGTTGGAGGCAAATTGTCGCTACCTGTATCGTATACACTCACGTATAGCCATTACCGCCGGGGCTTCTCCGATCTCGCCCGATCGAAGGGGATTATTCGCCTATTATGGATTCGTGACTATCGACAACCGGCCAGCGCGTCGATGAACATTCTTCAAATTTACGCCGAAACCGTATCCGTTTTCCATACAATCTCATCTCAGCCGTGTCATCTTAACCCGTTCAGTTAATCTGTTTTTTATCAAAGCGTGATCGTCTCACCTTCTCTTTATTGTTAGAGAACGGCGAGAACGATTTCTCGACCGCAATAATAAACAATATGATTTTGACAGCTCAGCAAATGTTCGAATTAAGACGTGAAATTGAATTCAAAGAGATTCGTGTATATAAATGGAAATGTAATTACTACAGAAAAAATGATTCTCATCTCATGTGTTGATATATTGAATGACGTATTTAGGTAAATGTAACAAAAATAAAAATGTTTACATATTTTTAATAAAATTGCGATCACATAACTTTTTATCGGCGCGAAACGATGTAAGTTTAAGTAGACATTCACGTGCAATCTAGAAAGGGAGAAAATTGAAAAAAGTTTATTAACGATTACACGCGCGCGCGATCCATTCTAATTTAGTATTAAATGAACATTGATACCAGGAATCAATGTAATTATACTATGTTTTTCATTTAAACACAGTTCCTCCCTTACGAACAGAATAAATTGCCATCTCATTTTCTTCCCGGAATGTCAATTAAGGTAAAGGCAAATATTCCGAGATTACGAGACGGTTGCAGTTTCTGATACGTATCCTTGAACCCGCTGTTTGTGAGTGGCGTTTAACATAACTCGCGTAATAACTCGCTACTTATGTACCACTTTGGATCCGCACGGGTATTTCGAGGGATGCTTTCGCTCAAATAATCACGAAGAAAGCCCAGCATCGCGTATTCCTCGTGGACGGATTCTCTCCTCGCGTGAGATGCGTCCGCGGTAATGTATTGCAACGCGAACGCCGCAAAGCGATCGTCTCGTGTCAATAAAAATAATCGACTGTCGAGAACTCGCGTAGGATATTTGTCTGTAGCGGGGAGCGCGCATTTATTTGGCCAGTTCTTGCGAACAGCAAAGTGCTTGGATAATGTGTGTATGAGAGAGAGAGAGAAATTAGACAAGTTTACCTTCGTCTCCCGGAGGAAATTATCGTGGATAGAGATGATACTTGTAGAAGAATATATTCCCTGAGTGCACACGAACGCACGCTAATGATACTATAATTCTCTGGATCGCTTTTCCTTTTTTTTTTACTTTCGAGAAGGTAAACAATATCTTTTAAAGCTTGTGAAAAAATTATGCGTTATTAATTTTTAAACTTCTCTTTCCAACTATATAAGAGACAATTTATCCTTAAAGATCTTCAATCAAGATTTCAGATCGATATAAAATGAGATGATAAAAGAAAGAATTTTCGATTACATTTAGAATTGCTGTAATTTTTCGGTTATATGTGATAGTTTTGTAATTATTTCTTTGCACACACACATATATTTACATTAATTCTTGAATTGCCAAAATAGTCTAAAATCGTTTCTTTATATTATTTTCATTATAGTACATTTTCAGAATAGCAAATGTGTCTGTATATTATTATTTAAAGATTGTGAAGACATACATCGCTACGCGAGTAAAGCGTTCTATCGGTGCCCTCGGCTTTTTCCAAGAAACCGAAGGCCTCGGTAGGCGCTCCGGCAGTGAAAGGATATTGAAGATGTAAAAATATAGAAATATAGAAATATATGTAATGTACGTTTAATAGAAAGTGAGCGTTAGCAAATTTAGTTAAATTCTAACACAATCAAAATTATACCATCTAATATAATATTATAATTCAACATATTTCGCCGAACGATATAAAGATCTAAAAAAACATCCAAAGAACGCCGGAATAACTAAAACAGTTTTTATACTTTACAATTTCTTTTCAATTCATATATTGTCGATATGGCCGGCGTTCTCATCGCGAGATGAAATTACCCGCGATACAAAATAATGCATCAAACTCAGAATCAGAGATTTACTTGTGCACCTTAGGATCTCTTACGAGAATCTCGGTCTCGGTCTCGTTTAATTAATAAATGATATAATGTAACACTGAGACTCACCACCAGTTGGCTTGCGCGCCGCTCTGCCACGCGACGATCAGCAAAGACACGAGCAGGTAGTAGCTCGTTGACATGACGAGCGTGCGTTGCGTGCGGCAAAATCCCGTGGACTCTCTTTTAACCGAACTGCCGAATTCTTTTAACCGAATTCCGAGGTCGAGAGATCTCCCCCGTGGAAGCGCGAAGGAGACGAGACTACGTGCGGCGCGTTTCTTCGTGTGCTCTCGTCCCTTTTTTTAGCCTCGCATTCTTACATGCGCCACCGACGATGGCCCGTGTTGTCTCGCATCGCTTCTCGCGAAACGTGAACGTGAACGATATCGACACGTATTGACGTGCGCGACCGAACCGAAGATCCGGCCGTCGGGTGACGAACAACGATCACAGATCGAGAGAAAAAGAGAGAGAGAGAGAGAGCGTACACCGGGATCGAGCGATCTCAGAGATGCCCGGATACCCGCCACGGCAACGTCGCGGATAACCCACGTTCTCCCTTTCTCGCGTTCCTCGTCTCTCGCGATGCTGCTTGCCTCGAAAGACGCACGACGTTCTCTCCGACTCCGTTCCCTTTCGTCTCGTTTTACATGTTTCCAGTAACGACGCGACGCGACGCGACGCGAAGCGAAGCGGCCGGACGTAAGTCAAGTAAACACGCGGACGGAGCCCTATCAACGGTAAATCGCGCTCGCTCGTCGACCGCTCACCGGTTGGTTCTCACGGTTCTCTCGGGGTTTTTTTTTTGCCGTGTCGCGCTCGTGTATCGACTGTCGCGAACGCGGATCGGCCGATCTCGAGCGTGAGCGTGGAAGAGAGAACGGGAGATAAGAGTATAATAATCCGGAAATATTTAATAAAGCCGGGCGACTTTCGCGTCGCAGAAAAAGTCGCGAGATGAGAGGAGGATCGTCGCGCGGTGAACCGTACGGGAGCCGAGACGACGAACGAGATGACGCTCCGTGAACGTTCGCGTACGGACTACGGTCGGTAGTAGTCACGAGGAAAAGGGCAACGGGGTTCTCGCAATGGGCGGAGTCGTCGCTCGTTCTTGGTTCGCCGATTGGTCGTCGTTGCCGAAGAGCCTCCGAGGCTCCACTCGCGCTAATTAAGCATCTCGGCGCAGCATCCCGTCGCCGGTCCAGAGCGCGTACGTTCGCTCGCTCGCGATTCGTTCCCTCGACTCGTGCTTGTCTCACTCCGAGCGCGACTTGTACGCAAAGTAAGGGGCCGCGGCGGTTTTCCATCGTGCCGCGCCGTGACATACTCTTTGTTACTAGATCGAGATGATTTCGAAATAAAGGATTTTGAGAGAGAGGAAAAAAAACATACTCATATTTCTTTAAATATCGATGTAATAAAAACTGTCGATCTTATAACGGGGGGGGGGGGGGGGGTTATTGTTCCAGATAGTTATGGAAATTATATTTAGAAGCAAAAATTAAAAAAATAACGTCAAGATTTTTGAAATTATCACGCTTGCGTGATGATAGTAAATGAAGATTTATAAATTAAACGATAATAACATTCATATATAGAAAATTGGATAAATTCATAATCTTCTTTGAAGAAGATATATATACTCATAATTATACATATAAAGAAATTTTAAGCAAATTATTATTTTTAAATTTGTCTATGGAAAAATAATTTCTTGACAAAAAAATATTGTTGGCGCAATTACTATTTTCATTTATGTCAAAAACGTGAAAGCTGCGTTAAATCTAACGTTGTGTAAATATCTTCAAACGATGGAGAAGATAAAAAATCGAATAATCTCAAATATTTAATCCTCTATTGTCTATAAATTATTATTTATGCGTTTAAAAAATATTATTATATTTATTATGAAAATATAAATTAAATAAAACAATACAGAGAGCAAAAACTTGTACTTGTAAAAACACAAAAACTAGAAAAATAAAAGTATTCATACTTTAAAATTGTAATTCTTTAAAATTATAATTATTAATCCAAAATTATGTATCTCTCGAAAACATATGTTGTGTGTGCGTGCATTTTGTTACTCGAGTATTATCCAAAAACTACGCTAAAGAATTCTAATACCGTTTAAATACCTCAATCATTACGACAATGAAAATATGAGATATTTATTTCCTTTGAAAAAAAGTAATCATTTCGCTACTTTGTCCTGTCAGTCACGAGAGTCAGTCAAGAGAGTTGTTTAATCGATACTGATATAATACTATCCAAAGCTCTTTTCTTTCGATGCATTTCACTTTTTTTATATGTATAAACATAGTTTCTCGTTTCCGTAAACAGTTTATAATTACATATAACACAATACAAACATATCATGTGTCGAATTGCAATTTTATCAAATTTTTCAAAAATTTTAAATCGATTTGATTTCAATTAAATACATTTTATAACTTGTTACACACGTGTACGTTATATACTGCCAAATAATCGCCATAGTTGATAAAGCGGCTATTTATTATTTCTGTAAGTGTAAATATTGTACTATAATATTTTTTTATAAAATATGGTAAAAACTTTTACATTTCGTAATTGTCTTAAATGCAAACTCCCAAAGGACATTAAAACCATTAAGATTTTATCTTTTACACACACAACAATAGAATGGAAATCTCTTATATTCACTTTTAAATAATACTAATAAAATAATACATAAAAATAATCTTCTAAACGATTCCCCAGCTAGTTCACAGTTCAAATTAATTCCGTTTTACAAAAAATAAATACAAATTAAAAAATAAAATATAGACCCATATTTCGAGTATCAGAACAGTGCAAATAAAGTAGATCACATTTCGTGAACTATTATGCAATTTAAAACTTGTTTTAGATCTTTAGAATACGAAAATATCTATGCTAATCGTGTAAATTTAAATAATTCCACATATATGTAAAAATGAACTTTTGTGTTCATTTTACATATATCACAATTATCGATTATATATAAATTGTAATATTAGCAATTATATATTTCTGTAGCGCTTTTCTAGCGAAGAGGGTATTTTAACATTTATTAATTATGCCAAATTTTTCGATGAATCATTACAAATGAGGCAATGCTGCCATCTGTGAGTCTGATGAAGCAATTTCTAATTAAGCAGTGGTTGATAAAAATTCAGAAACTGTACAATATGCATTTATATTCAATGAAAGTATGTTTTATACTTATACAAATTTAATCATAATAATATAATCATAATAATAATAAATAAATAATCATAAATAAATTGAAATAAATTGTTTTAACATATGCTTAATGACAGATATAATATATATAAAAGAAATATAATATATAAATTTTATTTCTAATAACACCAAAATACAATTCATAAGTTTATTTATTTTTTTGGAGAACTACTATTTTTCGTATAATACATATTTATATATACGCATATATGTACCGATTATCCCTGTTTTTTATTTGCTTATTCAATGAATACACTTTCATCCAATCTTTTGAGGCTATTGTTAATTTTGCGTCATTGTTGCTAATAAATAATAATATAATACATTTTCCAGTATTTTTTAAGGAACAGTTCCATTATTTTTTTGCCGCACAAAGGAATGTATATTATATTCTAAACTTAATTATATATACTTAGCAACATAAGATTTATCTTAATATTCTAGTAAAATTAATATTATTTTAGAATATAGATTTAATAAACGGGAAAATTATCTCTGATTATAAAAATGCTTTGGTAATCTATTATATTGTATCATATATACAAAATTTATGTCCAAGGCACAGTTGCTTCACATTCCGAATTGATATTACACACGACAAACAGAAATAATTCTTAAATTAATGATTTATTAAATTAGTACTTATCAAAGAATCAAAACAACCAGAGATTAGTGCATTATCATATTCATTGTTTGAAAATAATTTATGTAGTCATACAGTTGCAAACTCTGCCTGTCGTTGCGAAGGATTGTGGTACAAACCAGCCATTGCTTCCTGCAATGCTCGTAGACATGCAACGTGTGCCTTAAATCCTCCCGCTCTGTCGACCTCACATTCACTACGTACATGTGAAACATATCCACGAGCTTGGAGCTCTCGCCAGCCAGGTGGTGATGGGCCTTCTATTTGTTGTCGAATAGGTGTATAAGAATAGAGAGGACCTTCTTCTATCTTTGGCATTGATAAATAGTTTTGACTTCCTTGATTACCAAATTTAATTCCCGTACTAAACTGAGTAGCTCTAACGACGGAAGAAACAGAAGCTTTCGCCTCCTTCTTCTGGGTTTGAATCGCGGAAGCAAAAGATTCAACAATATTTTTAGCATTTGCATCAGAGAACGTTAGTTCGTCTATCAGAGCTTCTTTCTCGCGAATCTTTTTCTTCTTTGTTTCCACCTCTTCTCTTGCAAGCTCTATCTTCCTTTCCTCCTCTTTTTGCTTCTCTAATTCTATCATCTCCTCTAATTCGTATTCGTTTCTGCCAAGTTTGGACTTACTTTTTGCTATTTGCTCTCTGTTATCTTTTTTATACTGCTCTATCTTTTTATTTGTTTCAGCTACATCAATATTATTTGCCAAATTATATATTATAGTTTCAATTTCCTCTAAGTAATCATTGTACTCTCTTAATGTAGAAAAGTCCTCTTCCCTTTTATTAAAATCTCGCAGGACGCGTTTCCTTATATTCACTTCCTTTTCAACCATTGAATCTTCGAACATTTGAAGTCGGAAGTTTGCTCTTCTCAGTGGAATTTTGCATTCTGGACAGGACCCGGAACCTAAATCATTTAATTATAAGTATTATTGAAATACGATACAATATTTACATTACATTGGGAATAACAAAAATTATAAGAATAGTAGATCAAACCTTTTAAAAAGAGTAAATCCACACAACTCTCACATAATGTATGGCCACAAACATTTACCATCATTTTTAATGATGGATTTCGATATTTGGTGGTTTTGCATCGTGGACATGCTTGATCATCCATCTTCAAAAAGAAAAAAATAAAATAGTTTGACAAAATATTTCTTTTCAATTTTTCTCTAATTCAAAATAGATCTCACTTGATCTTAACTTACCTTGTGATGATTGATGTTGTGTCCTATTCGTAAATATAAGAAGTCAACTATTTGATACAATCAACTGCTGTTCACAAACTATCTAATATTGTATTCTAACATGATAATTAGATGTTACATAGAGGGAGAAAGAGAGAATTACACATAATTTTAGTTATACACATAACCCCAAAGCTGCTTTTATTGATATCAGTCAGATGTCAGATATCAGTGAATGGCTTCAGTGAATAATCGATCTCGAATACTATCGAATCACCTATCGATAATGAATCGATTATGTATTCGAGAAACATGGCTTCACTTTGAACGAAACGAGTCAGTGCATAAAGATCCATTTTCATTCTTACAATGTATTTTCCTGTGTTTGTGTTGTTTGTTTTCGTTTGTTCACGCATTCCTTACTTTTCAATGATCATGACAGGTAAGACTTAAGTATTGACAATGAATAAATGTGTGAATTTAATGAACAGTATAACTATTTGTCGGCAAAAAATATACGTCATCGATTGTTTTCGATCAAGCTCGTTATATTTATGTATTAAAGAAAAAATTTTACGCTAATATTTTTTAAACTTTGGATTAGTACAGTCTTAGTTTTCTGTATATTCTTTGGAAATAGTATGCAATTTTTAGTGCTAATTTATCATTAATTGACGAAACTTAATATAATTAATTTGTTATACTTAATCTGGAAATGTCCAGACTCTTGTTCACAATCTATTCTCGTTATATGAGAGACTGAAATTTGTAACGAGGGTCTGATTTTAAACTCGTGGATTCGGTACGATTATGTAGTACATATGTATCAATGATGTGTGCTACCGGAAAAAAAAATTAAAACAATATGCATATTTTTCCATGTAAATTCACCACGTTTTACGTTTTCAATTTACAAGAAACTGAACGTGAATTGAATGTTTATTTTATAATAAAAATTACAAAACTGTAATCTATTCCTTTGTTTTCCGCTTTTATATTCTGTTCTCCAATTGTTAAATATTGTTGCTTTATATATATTGTAAAAAAAATGCATAATAGCGAGAAAAGCATAGCGCTAAATGCATTATTAGTCAATCAATCACTGTTTTATGACGCGAATTCTTTATAGAATCGTAATTACGCTTTCTTTACAATTCCATAAACTTCTAAAGTAATTAAATTTATTAACTTTTCACGTTTTATTAAATTTTTTTATTGAATTTGTGTTCAAAGTAATCGTGATAAATTTTTAAATTAATTAATTCATTAATTTATTAATATATAAATTAATATATAAATTATTTGTGTTATTTATTATTTATTATTGTTAATTTTTAAGTTTTACAACAATATTTCTACAGAAGTAAAATCTTAAACGTAACATATAAACGTAATCGACTATCGGTGAGAAAAAAATTAAGTAAATCAATCATTGATCAAGGCATTGAATATTATTGCAATGCGATTGGCGTAACAAAAATGAGTCTTAAACAATTATGAGAAATTTATAACAAAAATATGAGGCATTTGAAAAAAATAAAAGAAAAATGGACCAAGTAATGCATCGGAATTTGTTTGACGCGGCGAAGCCTCGAAATACCTTCAATAATTCGTTTTTATTTATTTGTGGGTTTAAGGAAAATGTAGCGAATATTAAATATCTCGTTTTTATTTCGACGTATCGATATTACGGTACATAACGGCAAATTATTGATACACTTGTAACATTTTATATAAAATGGAAAAAAATACGAATTTTGATATATTAGTTTATAGACACAGACATGGTATATGTGATAATTATTATTGTCTTTTTAATGTCGAAGAAATATTATATGTTTATAGATCTTCTATAAATTACAACAAGTGTTCACCTCGATATTAGAGAGCAAAAAATTACGAATTACCATAATTAACAAAATAAATTTAAAATTAATTTACAATAAAAAATATAAGAAGGAAAAGAGAGAGAGAGAGAGAGAGAAAGAGAAGTATGTGTTAGAATTTAAAAATACGATAAAAAATTTCCATGTTTTCTAAAAGTATAAAAACATCACTGTCGATAAATATAAAAAGCTATAAAAAATTTTATCGAGCAGCGCGCATAATATTTATATTGTTCAAGTTTGTGCCCGTTCAGCCGCTCACTTCTCTGCTATTTACAAAGTAAAATACATTTTCGATAACAAACAGCAAAATGTATACAAATACATGCAACTTTCATAATTGTTAAGAAATTTCAACTGACTGAAAAAACAACATTTTAAATCCGGCAAGAAGTGGCGGCGGGTATGGGAGAGAAAAAAAAAAAAAGCAGAGATGAATCTTATATAGAATCCACTGCCAAGTTTAATCGGCGCCGTGGTATCTTGGGACGGTATATTCGATTCCCGGATTCCCGGCTAGGGATGCTGTGCGCGCGAAGGGGGAGAGAGAGCGGGAGAGAAAGAGTAAAGGCGAGAGCGCGGGAGAGAAAGAGCGTGCGCGCAACGACGACGATAAAACGAAGAGGGATATACGCTTGCGCCAGGAATATCACCCTCATCTCTCCTCGCACATTGCACCCTCGTGAGGGGACGAGAGAGCGGGGCGTGTGCGAGGATAGATGGCAGGGCGTCTCTCCCGGGCAGCGCAGGGCCGCGCAAAGCCGCGTTGCACGCACTGTCAGTTCTGTTCAGTTTCGCTCGGATATCCGTGCAACGAGTGACCTTCGTGCTGATCGGCCCGCCAGCGTCTGTCGAACCGAGATCCCTTATCAAGGGAATCGGCCGCGTGTCGAGACCGGCGGCCGCGCGATCGGCGTCGCGACGCGCCGGAGACACGCCTGTCGTCACGATGGGAAAAAAGGATGCGTGGTTCTTTTACGACACGTTCGTTTTTCCACGGCGGGATTGATTCCTGTCCCCTAATGTCGATGCTCGATGTCCTTAGATCGTAAAGGTCGCAGGAGAATTAAATAGAGCGTGTAAGAGACAGTGAGTTTTGAGAGATTTCGAGTTTCGTATTTATACCGCGAGAGATAATTCGAGGATTAATATGTTGATTTTGTATTTTAAATGACACACGGCGAGCGCGACGATCAAACGGGCGATTTCATCGAGGATGCGATAAGACGAGGGTCGCAAAGGGACGAGGGAGAGACAAAGATCCGGAAGGATGCATGTATCACGCCCCGCCGGTGCTTTTCAATTACGCGAATCTAGATCGCGAGGCTGTTAGCAAATTAAGCGGGCTTGAAAGCGGACTATGCGGGCTGAACGCGATATAGAAAGAGGAGAATAACGACCGGCACGGCCGTCGCGATGAGCAGTCGTCTTGCTATAAATTCGCAGTTACAAAGTAGGGACGTAACGATGCCATGGAGCGTAGAGGCAAGAAAAACCGGAAACCGTCGATTTATTCGATAAACTCTTCGTCTTGATTTCGTTTTCCGGCAAATTTCATTGTGCAAAGCACGCGGAATTCGCGGGCAATTTTTTTTCTACGGCCTGCAGAAGTCATTCATCCTTCAGGATCGCCCGAGATCGGACACAACAGTACACGAGGAAGAAATCGACCAGCACTCCGAAACGACTATGAGAGATAAAAAATGAGGTGCCTAATCTTAACCCTCGGTCTGCTGGTTTCGGGTGAGTCAAAATAAATCGCGCTCGACACCGACAACGCGCCAAATCTCTCCGTAACGCACAATTGCAGCGGAAAAAAACGGATTTAGAAAAATACGATAGATATCCAGCTTCTCTCCAACCTGTACGTAGGATGAATGTACTGGTAAATGTTAGATGACTCAATTTATATATTGCCAGATGAAAATTTCATCCGATAGTTATCCTCCAAATATCAATCAATTATATTGATACAATATTTGCATACGTATTTTCGTTTGAAAAATTCTCTCGGGTTTTATGTAGACTAGTTTAACTAGTGGACATTCTTTTTACACGTGGTTTCGGAATGATGCTGAAAAGAGTGATATCAAAAAATGAAAAATTTAAAACTCGAATACCCCATCAATTTTACTTCAAAAACGTACTATTATAAATCAGAGGAAAAATACCAAACTTGACAAAATTATTGGAAAACGATCAGTAGTTCGTCTAAATAATTATTTCAATTTACAATTACGTGCTAATAAAAAATTATAGTATCATATAAATATCTGCGTACTTTTTTAAAAAATATATGTATTACTTTGTACAATCGCAGAAATAAATATTGATGGTCATTCATCCTACATAAGTGGTTCTTGACTGTTGCATCATCATATTTGTTTCGAGAAAAGTTTCTGGTTCGATTAAAACACAGAATACCGACGGTAAAATTAATTTTACGATTCCAACAAAAGCAAACGTACAAACTTTAACTGCTTTTCTTCTTTTCAAAACAGGTTAATGATATTACGCGAAGCACGTTCAGATCGTGCGGCGCGTAAACTGCCTTTTTATGTCGCGATACGCGTTGAATATTTGCCCCTTTCGCGAGAAATCACGCGGCATAATATTATATATTTAGCGGGGTGGGGAACACTGACATAGTATATTACAGTGGATTTAGTTAGCTTCCAAACTTAGTCTTAACTTTGTAATAACTTGGTCTTAACATTAGCTTTGTCCAAAATACGAGTTTATACAGCAATTAACCCGAAACTTTCATGTATTGCTATGATGTAAAGAGACAAGATCTAATATTGCGCGTAATAGCACAAAGCACAAAAAATACAATTAATAAAATGCAAACATGTAATTTTTTGAATTTTTTTTTTATACAATGTATTGTGTAAAGAATACTCTTTAATTCATTTGTGTGTATTTTTACACACAATAATAAATAATTGCGTGTAAATATGATATTTAATTAATATTTATATATTCATGTTTATATATTTATATATTCAAATCCGCTTTGATTAAATTTTCGCTGTTGTTTAATATTACAGCTTCTTCGCAAAATATTATTCTGCACCATTTCGTACATACGCGTACTATTTTAAAAATTGTTACATATTAATTTTTTTTTTAATTTGTGAATATGTTATACAATATATATAATTTTTTTGTATCTGAATATTCTTTTATCTAATCTATAGTTTTTGCAATACAGAAAGATTATATTGCTTAAAATTATTTTGATTATTTTCACTTCAACGACTTTAATGATTTTGCCTTTACCTTAACTTGACCTTACTGTTCATTCAACAGTAAGCGTACCATAAAGCTCTATATTGAATTTTTGCACTTTGAACAAAAATTTCATCGACCTGCAAACGTTAATTTGACGAGTACGCATCCTCAGGAACACCACTCCTGTTTTCTTATATTATAATCAATATCAATATCAATAAGTATAAAAAAGTAAGAATTTTGTATAAAAATTCTGTTAACAAATAAAATTATTCTTTCTGTTAACGTTCTGTTAACAGGTCAATATTTATTGCGTTTATTAAGAGTTTGGTATAAGGGGCAACATAAAAGGGACAAAACTTATAAAAATTACAAAATAAGAATAAAAAGGAATTATTAAATAAATAAAACTTTCAATAATGTAAGAATTTTTCATATTAAAAGATACGGAATTTTTAGAATGTAATTGTAAACTGATATTTTTCATATGCCAGAGTCATGTTATTGTTTCAAAGTTAAGATAAAATTGAAGGATAGAATATTTTTTTTAAAGCTATTCTCAGGATTAAGGCTAATATTTCTTAAGATGATATAAACGCGCTCTTACGACGTGTCTAACATTAATAGCTTTAGTCTTAACTTAAAATGAAATTAAGATCAAGCTTAAGACTGCAAAACTGACTATATGCATAGTTAGTTGCAAAATGAATCGAATTTATACATGAAAAAGAAGTACGCGAGGAAAATTAAATCCACTGTACGTTGCTGTAAGAGTAACTGTAAAACATGAAGAAAACACAGTTGGAAGGATGAAAATCCTGATATGTATTTTAACGTGGGTTATGCGGGACGGCGCAAATCCCACGAAAGCGCGGTGAGGAAAATATTTACTCGCACAACTACCTGCATCCCTTTAAAGTTACCTTTTTGGAGCCGCATTTATTTTTAACGCACAGTTCTCTGACGACGGTTTTATCGGATTCGAAAATTGTGCGGCCGATATCACGAACGGAATTTTCCTTTTGGGAAAGAGCGCGCGCATATTCTCCATCCCCTGCATCTCGTTTGTTATATATAAGAAGCTCTTTCACGTTGTTACACATTTTCGCTATTAATGTTACGAAGGGTGTACTCACCGTCAAGTTGGCGCTTATATAGAAATGTCTACATATATACGAGTACATCCAACTAAAGTTACAAATTTTCCTGTGAACGATGGACGATTCACAATGTTAGAGAACTTGATAAACGAATAATGGAGAGTTCACTCTGTCAATTTATGATTTTGCTATTTCACGGCTATTTACGGATACAAGCATGTTATGTTACTTGGTATATTGAATCAGAATACACAATCGTGTTTACAATCGTGTTTCAAATGTTAAACATTCAATGTTCCGTGCAAAGCGTGAGAGCACTTTCAGAAGCAAAGACACACAAATATGCGTTTATTAATATTCAATATATACATGAGTTGCTTTCATAAACTTTTTCAAACTTTCTAAAATTGTAAAAGAGAGAAATTTAAGAAGGAAGTTTTAAGGGGAGAAAGATAAAGGAAACTTTGAAATATAAAGCATGTAGTAGAGAAAACATCTTTTTGATAAAAAGACTAAAGCTACTGAAAGTTCAAATGCGAAATAAATCAGAAGAAAAAATGAGAGATCAAAACAAAATGATTATAAAACATCACAAAGGAATGAAGAATTCTTGAGTTGTATAACAAAGGATTTTACACGAATTAAGCTTTAGACGTAAATGGGTAATAAAACATTATTTATCGTTCAATTTAAAATAAATTTTAATTTAAAGAGAATTTTAATTCCAGATTTTCTTATGAAAGATATTAAATATTAATATTTTAAAAGTTGTGGCAGAGAAATATGATAATTTGTTTATGACATTTTTAGAAAGGAAAAATCGATTCTAAATTTTACAAAAAATAATTCTGTGTATATCCATTTCCTGCTAATTTGAGAAAAGTTTACAGAATCAAGTGAAAAATAAAAATAATGAACGTATGATTTCATTGCATTATTTTCCATCATTATAATATTGCACGTAAGAAGTAGATATTTTTGCATATTCTTTATCTCAAATAGTTCTTCTTTTTTTAACAAGCAAGACGTTTCTTTATTCAAGGAAGATGTCCTCATTTTTTAACTGTCATGGGGATTCTAACAGTCTTTCTTTGGTTGCAAGAAAAGAGGGTTTTTACAAAAAGTTATATTCTGATAATGGTGCTAAAAAATTGCAAAGGAGATACTTGATAAAAAATATAGGTTCTATCTTATTTTATGGTTTTGTCTTATCTTAAAACACTTCCTAAGTAACTGAGAGTTCTTAAAGGTTAATTACATTCTGCGGCGATTTAGGTTCGTCTGTAACTACTGAAATATTTATGAAATATTATTTAATTACGTGTATGCGAAAGTGTTGCATAAAATATAATATATAATTTGTTCATATACGGGCACAACACGTTTAATTTTATGTTATCGTGCAACAGGGAGCGAGCAACAAGAATTAAAAGACATCGTTAACCCGAGAATAATACGGCTTTTTATGACGTAAACTACCGCACGGGATATACTGTATACCGCATTAATAAATCGTTTTTGTCTATTATGCAATACATATGAAGACCCAAGCAAAACAAGGGTTAGAAAATGTTTAAAAATAAAGCGCGTTTAAAAAGTGGAATTTCTTTTAACAATTTATTTAGATAATTATTTTCTTTTTTTATTTTCTTTTTTTCGCATTAAGAAGGCATAAAAATCCCATACTTTGATTTGATGAAATTAATTCGTTTAATTGACTGGAACGCTTTCCTGGAACGACTTCTAATGCATTCGAGAAAGAACGGAATGATGATAATATATTTCTTTGAACAGTGTAAATTACATCTCGCGCTATATTAAAAGATGTAATCAGCCTCGCTAAGATATAGTATTGTGTTTGCTTAAAGTGCAAGGACCTATCCGTTGTATGGCCGACCATAGGATATACGAGGATCGCGCATCGGAGCCGCTCGATCGAGGGCCGTATTTTGATGTCTCTGTCTCTCGCAACGTGACAGCCCTCGTCGGCCAAACGGCAACGCTGAAGTGTCGAGTACGAAATTTAGGCGATCGAACGGTACGTAAGATGTTCTCTTTATAAGAAATAATTTCTATTTCTGTAAAAAAAATAACGCAATGACGTATGTTTATGTGTGTGTGTGTGTGTGTGTGTGTGTGTGTGTGTGTGTGTGTGTGTAATTCGTGTTTTTTATTTCAATATCAAGTACGCGTGTGTTATATGTTACTGTGATAATTGAGAGAAAATTTATTTATAAATTTGAATACAGCTCGTTCATCTTTATATTAATACTATACTTTTCAAGATAGAATCAGTAAAAAGATTAAGAACAGAGATGAGAACTGTAATATATAACAATATCCGATAATATCATAATAACGATTCATTCATACCGTTTCATATATTCAATCTAGTTTTATATTCTAATAATATTATCTCGCGCGCGCGTTATACTAAAACTAATAAAGTGTTATATAATGCGATTTTAGTAATATTATAAGTTTGGCGCACACAGAACATATAGATAAGTATCGATAAAGAGAGTTCTCTCCCTGTTTCCTAAAGTTTATTTTAACTTCTTTAAGAATTTGTGAGTGATGAAGTTTTAAGAGATATTCCTTTAGCACATATTCTGAAATCCTTGCAATACCGAAGAAATGTTCAATTTTAGACTCATAATATGCATTCCAGCTGGTGAGTACCACTTTCATCTCCAGTATGTCGAAATTGACTGTCAGCGTTAAAAATATTTCTTAGCAGTAATATTTTTGAAGTAAGAAACATTTTTGCCAGAAATAGATCGATTCAAAGGACATAACTCAGTTTTAGACACTAAACAGCTGTTTAGAAACTTGTTCATTAGATACACGCAATTGTTTTCTTACATATACGTATTGTGTAACTTTTATATCTCTCTTTTCTCTTCTTCTTCTTATACTATCTTTATACTTTTAGAATAAATAAAACATATGACCAAACGATATCAGTGTTATATCGCGAGAGATAAATATGAAAGTACACTATTTGCATTATAGTATCATTTACAGAAGTTTATGAATAGATTATAAAGGAAACGAAGAAAGTGTGACTATCGATGTCGTGAAACTTGTACGAGTTATGAAACTCGATTAGTTTTAAACTTGACACGCAGTTTTATATCCTTGTCGTATACGGTGTTTATTTTTTGTGTCACCACATGTATAATAAAGTTAACTCATCATGAGAGATACTTATTTGAAGAAGTGGAACATCGCAGACGAGGATAGTCAAGAGAGTTGTATAAAAGAGCGTTGTGTATCTCTTTTTCCTTTTTCTTTTTTTTTTTTTAACGTCCAGCTCATGCGCCAGTACGCTTGAAAGAAATTTTAGCAAAAAAGCACACTCTTTCGCATCTTTCGCGTCTGAGTTTTTGCTCGCACTGCTCGTCCCTATTTCGTTAACACCGTTTTTTATATTTCACCGGCACAATCTGTCTCTTTGCTGCGTCCATGCGTAGTTGAATTACATTTTCACAGAGCAATGTAAATTTTGCACGTCCCAGCCTTATACACACTGGCGTTAATTTTTAGGGAAAACTTATTATCTTCAATGACGAATTAATACGAAAATAATAACTAAAATTCTGGCATTTAAAATTATTTACGAGAAACGGAAATACATTTTTAATTTCAACGATATAATCTGCAGCTATGTATGCGTAGGTAGTTAAAATATATTTTATAAAATGATGTACATTTTCCACGATTTATTATATATAAGATTGCATTAATTTTGAAATTTATTATCTCAAATGGGGCGAGTTAACGTAATGCAAATATTTATCTAAAATTATTTGGAAATTACTGAATGTGGAAAAAGAAACATTAATATTATTGTCATTGGATACATGTCAATACAATATTCGATTATTATTCATTAAAATTCAATTGAATCATATTTTGTTAAGAAATGAATATTATTATTATCATGTGATATTAATTTTTACATGTATGCGATTAATGCGATTCTTATTATTATTGTACGTTATTGTACGTTGATCAGAAAAGTACATTCGATACATCGCTTTCGAAGAATTGTGCACTTACAGGCACTATCATTTGAATGAATGCACATATTGACATTTTCAAAATGGATTTCTGAAAGCTTAAGATTATTTGCTTGTGTGACTTTTTACGGATGGTAGTAAATTGTATGCCATAATCACGAAAAGAAAAAGAAAAGAAGAAGCACACGAAGAGTTCTGATGTTATGACTAGCAGAAATATTCGAAAATGTAGAAATTTAACGTAAATTGATAAATCGATCTTTTCACTTCAGTATATAAGTATATCCCGCTTGGGAATCACACATATATGTATATATACAAATATTCCTTCGTACTTCACATTGAAAGTGCATCTATAGGATATAGGAAATATAGGTCGACATGTGCACGCGAGCAAATCTCCATGAATACTGAAGTGGAATGAACAAAGAGCGCTAAATTATTTTAATTACAATCAATATAAGTTAAATTATAATATGACGATTTCGTCCTATATACACATATCCAAAAATATAAATTAATTTTAAACATTTTCTTTTTTTGTTTTTAAATTTATGGTTATATATTTTTTATGAAATATTTTAAATACTATTTATTTTAGCTTAAAGAAAAAATACTTAAAAAATCAAGTTCTAAACGTTATTTTATAAATTAGACCTAGTATTATTGTACTATTAATTTTAACAAAATTTTTTAACAACTTTTTTAGCTAATTATATTTCTTAAATAATAACTTTTAATTGAATTAATTTATAACGTTTAATTATATATTTTTTTAATCGCGTTATTTTTTAATAAGAATCAAAATACAATTACTGAATCTTGAAAATTATTTCAATGATTAACTTTGCATTCGCCGGCAAAGGTATTCTTTTGCGAGCTAAAAGCAAAAATACAATCGTACGACTGTTATTTTTTTTTTTTTTTTTTAAGCTAAAATCGAATATGCGCTTTTCATTAGTGTTGGATCGAACGTAACTGAGCGTCACAGGAACAAAAGCCGCGTCACGGTTCTTGTGCCTGCACCTTTGCCCCTTTTCATCTCAACTTTAGTACGCCAGGCACGCGTGCAAAACTCAATGAAGCCGTTTTTATGGGAGAATACGCATTTTCATTCTACGTGTTCGGTATTTCAATATCGACCGCGTTCCCGCTAATATAATACGCTCGAACGCACACTGCGTTTATGTAAATCAATCACGTGGATCTTTCTCTCTATGCGGTGAAGAGCACGATCCGAATATTATCGACAAAATATGAAATATACGTCGAAATCAGAGACATTGTAATCGGTATGAATTTTTTTGGCGAATTCGATTCCTCGTGTGCTATGAAGGAAAATAAATCTTCCGCTCGTTTCATTGTAAGAAGATCATTTTTACACGTCCGTATTGAAATTCGAATCCATTTACATTATACCGATCGCAATCCCTTAATTGATTGATTTGTGGGTATACTCATTCGGAAGCTCAGCTGTGCAAATTACAGACGAGCAAGGCACGAACAGCTGACGAGAAGGATGCGGGGGTGGTTTTTTTCCAGGTGTCATGGGTGAGACACAGGGACATCCATCTCCTCACCGTGGGTGTCGAGACGTATACATCGGACCAGAGATTCGTCGCGTTACATTTCCCGCACACGGAGGACTGGACGCTACAAGTAAAATACCCTCAACGACGAGATTCTGGCACATACGAGTGTCAAGTATCCACGACGCCGCCCATAGGTCATTCCATGCTCCTTTCTGTCGTCGGTGAGTTCTACCTCTCTCCTGTCTCTCTTTTTATCTCGTTTTTCAACGCGCGAGACCGCCGCGCCGTGCTGATTTCACTGCGACGCGGAAATTCACGCTATATCTATTTACTTGTTGGAAGCTTAATGTGCACCGCACGTGCATCGCGATACTCACGGCATTTGCTACACCACGTCGGTTGATTCATTGTATGACTTAATCATTTGCGGGAAGTGTTTCTCAATGGGACACGCGATTCCTGGATATTTTACTACTACCTTGCCTTCACGATCTGTTTCACATCGCGTCGACGAATTCAACCGGTAGAATTAAATTATCACGCAGGAGATACGGTTTATGAAATCGGGATATCGACTTCGTCCTTTCTCTAGGATTTTTATGAAGCTCGTTGAAGTTTGTACGAAGCTCGTCAGACAGATTGCACAGTTTCCGGGAACTTCGCGAATTATAAATTTCTATCATTATGCATGCTCGCTCGTTCTGCGGATAGTAACTTTAATCAGCTTCTGTAATTTGAACTTAGTATTAACTTAATATATTAACCACTATATATCAATCTCCTCTAAAGATACAGATTAATATAGAAATTAATCCAATAGTTAATACCATGCAAAAATTGACTATCAAAAGTGTTTTGCGACAAGTCTTCTTTTAATATTCTGATAACAGCAATTATTATACAGAGAGAGAAAGAGAGAGAGAAATAAAGTATAATTGTTCACATTGGTGATACATTAATATTAATTTCTATTCGTACTATTATTTATTATTAGAAACATCTGGTATTGTATGTCCGTTTATATACATATAATATTGATGTTTCTAATCATAATAATGACGAGCAAACGAGTAACAAATGGTTTAACACGATTATGATTTATCCATTAATGATTTATCAATTTATTTTAATCTTTATAAATTTTTATTTGCTAAAACAACACAATTTTTTGTCATCAAATTAAGTATTGTAATGAAATAATATAAAATTGTAAAATATATTGCAAGAGAAAGAGTAAAAGCTTTAACACATGGAGGTATGTACAAACCCAATTTTATAATTTTTTTATGTCTGTTTAACTTTTATTGTTTTTTATCAACCTATTATGCCAATGGTTTTTAATTTTATATTCGAATGAGCTACAAAAGAATAAGTCACATACAATAACAAATGTAACTGCAAAATATATATAAATTCTTTATGAATCTAGAATATATTCGCTTCTTTCTTTCCTGGTTTTCATGAAACTCGTGTGTCCGTCGCGCGGATAAATTACAATGTCTATCAATTATAATATTTTAAAATTTAAAATTTAAAATGCTTATTAAAATTACTGTTAAGCGAAATTGGCAGATAGGATCTCTTTTACACACATACTAATATTAGAATCGAAGAGAAAGCATAAAATTGATACCTCTCTTACCAACATATGAAGGTTTTCATAGCGTGTCTAAAGATGTTATTCATTAATTCTACGATAATCTAAATTGAAACTAAGTTTAAGTGAAACTAAGTTTGAGAAGCTGATCAAATTCCCGCCGTATTTCGCAATAATTTAAAAGGAAAAATTCATCTATCGATGTAATATGATTCTCTTTGCGAATTAACATAATTCTTGCGCGAGATATCCGATCAGATTCTTTTTTCTTGCAGATAATTATTTTGCAATAATATTTTTTTGTTATATATATATATATATATATATATATATATATATATATATATTTTTATCCTCATCCACAGAGCCTGTGACGATGATTATTGGAGAACCAGAAATGTATATAAACAAGGATAGCACTATGAACTTGACCTGTATCGTACGACACAGTCCTGAACCACCATTTACCATTAAGTGGACTCACAATAATGAGGTATGTTGTCATTAAGCGCAATTTTGTTTGACTAAATTGAAAGTATTTTCGAGAAGAAAGAGAAACGCCGACAAATTAATTTTCAATCATTATTTCTAAGACGTCACATAAAAGACGTTAACTCTTAAATCCGCATCTTTTCATTTTGCCGTAATTTCTTATCATCTCTTATTCGAATCGCGCTTACTCGATCCGTTCGGTGTGTGATTCATTTTAAACAAGTTTAAGTTTTTAAGTTTAAGATTTCGAGTTTGCAAAAGAGGAAACTTTTAATTTTAATATTACCTGTCTAGAGAGCGTTTCTCCTTGTTCAATTTTTAAATGTACGAACATCGCGATAACTCCATCTCATTTCTCAACTTCAAACCCTATCTCTTATCTTTCTCTTCCTTCTTTGCCGCGTAAAGTTTCTCCAGTATGTGCTTTACTAACCCTGGTCGCATTATATAACATCTATTTCTCCGTGTCTGTCTTTGTATCTTGTGGGCTTCTACTTAGGTCTTATATTCCTACTTTCGAGCTCCACCGACAGTTCATCGCATTAACTCTCTCGCCATTCTCTCGCCGTGTCTTCCATTTCTTCGCGAATATTACGCACTGTATTCTCGTTCCTTTTTACATTTTCAGTCTTTCACTATTGTTTCATCCGTGCTTACTCAATTTAAAATTATAGAGTTCTGATTCTATAAATATATTGTTTAGAAACATCTAGTTTAATTATTCATAACTCAATGCGCCAACTCTCTTATTTTTTTTTTACATACTATTTTCTAGTGCGACTTTTTTTATTGTCATTTATTATTTATTATTATTATATATAGTACAAAAGAATAATCCATTCAAATCTAGATACTAATTAATATCATTCTAGACATAATTATTCTTAAATATCTTCCTCTCCTTTTCTCTTTTTGTTGCCATTTCTTTCGCTTCTTTTACGAGCAAATTCATTTTTTTTTTCACTAGTTATTTATCTCTTTCGTTTCCCCTTATCTTATTCGAAGACCTTTCTCACAATCCGATTATCGCAATCCTCACCTGCGGGTTCAAATCTTCCTCATCCGTCTGTCACGTTATTTCTTACTCTATTTCCCCAAGAATTTGACTTTCTTCCTCCAAACCCCTATCTGTTTTGTAGCTCTCGATCCTGTAAAAGCTTTCGTGTCGTGTACGCAGAGATTTTCTTTCACGTTCTTACTCCGTCTCATCATTCGCTTTCAATCCCGTTTGTGCCATTGCACATCTGTACTAGCCAATCCTATCTTGATCTCGCGCGTTCGTTCGAACTCGGAGTGAAAAATTCGACGCGTAGTATTTCTGCTAGCCCCGTATTTTCCGTCTGTCTCGTCGCACGCATTCCTTCTATCCCTATGACCCAGTTAATCCTGCTGTTTGTAGGGAGAATTATGTCTGTTCAGATATGCAGCATATACATATGTAACATAAATAATCGGTAAACGCGCAATCACGTTACTGTCTTGTTGATATAATTGATTTCGCACAAATATCAGTCTCTGTTAACTTTCTCTATTACGCGTAATTACATGAATTTATCATTATTATGCATCATAATTATAAACGAAATTAAATACAAAAATTAAAAATACCAACACGCGCAAAAGATTTAACAACTATAGCGACGAATGAAATTATCGCTGGCAAAAACTCAAATAACAGTAGTATTCGAGCGAATTTCATTTGCAGCACTTCCATCGACTTGAGCAATCGGTATTATCCATGGTGTAATCCGCTTTATATATCCTCATTAAAAAGGCTTACATAAGATCAACCTAATTCAAGGAGGTTACACCGCAGAAAAAGGTTCGCTTTGGATTATTATTTGATTTCTGAATATCTTCCGACAAACATTTTAACTCGAAAGAATCATACTGGAATTTATCGGACTTTAAAAATCCCGACAAAGTGTGCTCTTCCCCCCCCCCCCCTCCCCCAGTATGACCCCTCTTTGTCCGAAATAATCTCTTTCGGATAAAATAAAATACAGACTGTGTGTGTAACTCGGAAACAAACAATGTTGGATTGAAAGACTAATCCTTGCAGCATTTTTCACATATTAAAATGTATTCTGTATACTAATTGAAAATAACGATTGTAGTGTTGTAAGGTATGTAGAGTAGAAAGATAGCATTATATTTAGATAATCTCGCAATGATATTGGTATTCGAGAATTGCAACAAATATACGAAAATGCAGATATTTATGCTGAGTGGACTTGATATTTTAAATTTTCCAAAATTTCAGAATTTTTGACATTTTGCGGTCTGCCGACAGCACTCAACCGTCGGCATTGTTACATTGGAATTTACTGACGGCATGTAGCTGTAATAATGACATGTAGACGTTGATGCGCACTGGATCGACTCTTATGCGAAATTAACATTATCCATCAAAAGCGCTAAAAATTTGTTTCTAAATTATATTATTAAAATTAAATTTTATATTAAACCAAAGTTTTTAATGGAAGTTACATGTAATCATTTCTTATTTTTTAAATATTTTTGTTATATTGTTTAAGTAATTGGCACACAATTGGTCATGCGGAAAAATAAATTTATTCAATGACATTTCGGCTCACGAACCTGTCGCCTTTCTCAGAAAATGAATAAAAAAGTCTATTGCAATTATCCTTTAATAAACTTTAAAGGTTTATGACATGGAATGTCAGTAAATCCCTTTAAAGGAACAGATTTATTCATTGACGTTTCGGTTCACAGACTTGTGGTTTTCCTCAGAAAATGAATAGAGAACCGCAACCTATTGCAATCACTCCTTAATAAACACTAAAGCTTTGTGACATGAAATGTCAGTAAATTCCTTTTGAGAGATGTAAAAATAAGAAACGTTATTAGAAAAAATATCAATCTGATTAAAGAAGAAACGTACGTAGAGACGAAACGTACATATAAGGATAACGATATCATATATTTATATACAAAAAAGTGACACGTGTACATATATACATTCATACATGTTTTGAATAATGAATTATTTAAAATTCAGTCTTTTTGTACATACGTATTAAAACTTATTAGCTTATTAAAACTCAATTAAATGCAAAAAACTTGTTTTATAATTAGATTTTTGTTTTGATTGAAAAAATCCGAACAAATCATATCTGATTTGTGTAGGAAGAGAGAACGAAAATAGAATATTTTGTTTTCATACCGACTAAAAGCAAATGAAATATTTGTCATTTTTAGTCTTTGGAATAGAAAATGCACGCAGATTCTTTCAAATTTTTGCATGAAACACGCACAAAACGAAGCAGAATTTTTGATATCTCAGACCGTTTCAGAGATATTTGCATGTCACATTTTTCGCGCGAGTCCGAAATACATAAATTAATTCGATCTGTTATGTTGCGAATTAAAGAGGCACAAGCTGTTACCTCTACGGACGAAAGCTTTCGATAAATTAATGTGCGTTACGTAATTGCAATATGCAATATATGGATATATGATATTGCGGATAATAATTAGATATTATGTTGTAAATTTGCAACACAGAAATGTAATAACCAGTATAATTCGATCAAAAAATGTATTTTTGCCTTACTAAACAGACAACACGAGAGAAATAAAATATACTTGCTTAAATTGCAATATAGAGACTACTAAAACTTAACGAGAAAAATTGATAAAAAGAAAATAAACGAAATCAATGGAAGAAACATTAAATTAAAAGCAGATACAAACTCAAAGGAATTATCAGATATCAAAATATCAGATATCGAAATGATACTCAATATAAACTATATCAGGAAGGAAATCAAATATATATAAAAGAGATATTTAATATAAAAAAATATTTAATCTAACAAAGATATTTAATATAAAACAGATAAAATATCCAGTTGTGCAGTTGTATTTTTGGACTTACAGTACCTTCTTGGAAGGTTCTGAAAGTTTTTGAAATCCATTTTGCAACAGTGACATATAAATCGTTTATTTTGAAAGTGTTGTAAGTTCAGCTCTGAAACATTATGAGTTTCAGCGAAATACAGACATAAACTGATACCTGCTATTATCGATTTTACCAAAGTTTCCGAGACTGGATTTCCACCAGTTTCCACAAACCAGGAAATGCGATCGAGTCCGAACAAAGGAGAGTTTTACGCAGTTTTTAATTTGCAGAGGAGATATACTCGTGAAATATAAATATAATATATTTAATTAAATATATTTAATTAAATACAAATTCATGACATGCAAGAAAGAGAAATTTCTCTAATGATTATTATAGGGAATTATTGCATTGTAATTGTATTGTAATTGTATTGTAATTATTGTTATATAGGTTTCGGATAAAAAACTCGCTAAAGATTGATTTCGTATCTGTTACATTCATATTCAGAACGAGAAAGATCCAATTACTTTTTATTACAATAGTTTTTCCTAGTAAATGTCGCCGATCAGTGTCACTACCGATTTTTTCAACTGAAAATTAATCAATCATTTAATTAATAGATTTCCTCGTCGGATTTGATGAATGCTATTGTGCATAAGCGGTGTAGGAAGAAATTTAATTAGAATAACATTTTTCCGGGACCTGCACATGACAGGCGATCAATTATGACAGTCCGAGAGGGGGGGTATCGGTTATCACGGAGAAGGGTGAAGTAACGACATCATACCTTTTAATTCAACGTGCTCAACCGGCGGATAGCGGACAATACACCTGCCATCCCAGTAACGCCAACACAAAGACAGTCTTAGTTCATGTACTTAATGGTATGTATACTTCTTAATCTTATAACGCACCTGCTGTTACGTTGTTATAACGTTTGTACAGCGGCTTAATATACCTAATGGTTATCTCTATGCGTTATTCAGCTCCGATTATTCGTAGTGTATTGCGAGAAAATAAATATTTCCTCGCAAAATTGTGCTACTTAAAAAAAAATAAATAAAGAAAAGGAGATTAATCTTTTGATTTTTGCAGGGGAACATCCGGCTGCGATGCAACACGGCGGGCAGCTAAGATTAGCCAATTTACCTTTTGTAATGATCTCGACGACGCTTCTGACCTTTTTGAATCATCCTTATTAGACGTAGAAGTGGACCATATAAATGTTAGTTGGTAATATTCTCTTCGAGTTCCTTTTTTTTCGTTTTTTTATCATTTAATTGATTCTCGAGAAAAGGTAGCATGACTATATATCATTGAACACTCTACGGAAAAAAAATCGTATGACTAAACGATCGATAAAATAAACTGCACGTTCGAAAGTTTTTTTACGATAAAACGCATGATATATTTGTTTTAATATATTGTATGTTTGAATATATATATATATATATATAAAATGTTGCTATATCATTCTTTATCATTTATTGTTCAAATATTTTTAATCAAATATTTTTCAATTGAATAGTTTTTATAAGTAATATATTTTTCAATTAAATTTTTCCTGTTTTTTTTATATTGAATATTTTTTATAGACTTATAAACGTCACCTGTATTATCTACGTCAATAAGAGCGTACCTCGCAAAAGTCTATAGATGAATATATAATAGAAGGAAAAAATCTTATCTTGGAACGGAAGGCATATTAAATTTCTATTAAAAGAAATATAAGGACGGGGATAACAATAAATCCCCGAAAAAAGTGACAGAACGGTCTTACAACAAGAAAATGTAAAAACGAGGAAGCAGATTTTCGTTGCTGCTAAAACACCGTCAAAATGTGCGATCTGAGTGCAAATGGGCGAAGACAGGGTAACGAAAATCGGATATATTTGTAACAATAATTGTCGATTACATAATTCGGAAGACTCATATCCGAGCAACAGGTAATGTTACATTTGCTTTATCATGGTTTATAAGACAATACGTTATGCTTGCCAAAAAAACGTGTACATGTTACTGTTAATAAACATATTAAACATTTTAACATAGAGATATGTTAAAATCTATCATTATGTTGCGAGGACACGTACGAGAATATATGTAAGGTACGATGTAAAACTGCGCTAAAATAAGAACACACTAAATAACGCATGACTGAGTATGTCACATTGAAATAATGGGGTCATTCGCATCAACAAGTTTTTAAAAGATAATGATTATCTTCGATAAAAAGAAAATGATTTTGATGAATCTCTCTGTTGTTAACGAAAAATTCATTTCGATGACTATCAAATATGAATATTGCGCTACGATCATGTCAGAATTCTATTGATTGAGTCGACATATTTATTCACTCTGATAACATCTCATTTCATATTAAATAATTTATTTGACAGCAAGGATTTGCATCGCTTCGAATGACTGTTGTAAAGCTCTAATGCTAAGGCGATAAGTAATATAAAAAATCATAATTATATAATTTTTTTAATCTGTCGGGAGTATATAATTATAACGTTTGAGATTATCAATTATCGAAAATTTGACCCTGTTTGCTGTACGATATTGTATATTGTACGAACATCGACATGTAATATATCTTCACACACTGTATGTAATACGTTATGTACATATATGTATGTATGTATGTATGTATGTATATATATATATACACACACACACACACACATATATATATACACGTCATGAATATATAATGTTGTGCGACAAAACAACCATGAAGTCTGGATAATCATTTAAGAAGAAACACAAAGCTGCTTGGTTTTTATAATGTTAGATTATATATCTTGAAAACTTTAATTATTTGTATAACGGGTTAAATAAACGGTTTGAGATTTACAGCGTTTTGTCCTCAGGATATGCCTGTATATCGTTGCCGCCATACAAATTAAGATTAGAACGTCAGTGTGTGTGTCGCGCGTTTCGCTGCGGAACTATTCGAATTTATATGAACAATTTGAGACAGTCGTGTCTACTTCTTAATTTGACGAGTCTAGATAATAGCTAATTGTTATTTCGTGCAAATAAATCTATTATGATTAAACCATACGTATCAGTCGTGTGTCATTTAAAGTATGTGTTGCCGTCTTTTTCTAATTTCGTGTATAAATGACATTATATTCAAGGATTGAAAAAAGAGGTTTTGTAGGTTTATTGATATTAAATTCAATCTGAAATAATAACAAGTAGAATATGTGAAAATTAAAATTCTATATTTGGAATCAATCATTTCAGAATGAATAAATGCTAATATGTATATATATTACACCAGAGTGTTTCAGTCGTACGCTTTTTAGGAATTACAGACTTGTTAACGAATTCAAGAGAGAAGTCAATGATCATGGCGTCACAAAATTAAAATTCCATTAAAATAAAGTGTATATAATATCACACAAATAAACATAAGATTTTAAATCAAAGATTTTAAAACCAATGCTTGAAACGTGTCTTTTATATAATACAAAATTCAAGTGCTCTTAAATCAAGTCAAATTAATATAATAAAAAGAAAAATATTCTTTTGTATTTTTTTTCTGTATATGTAGCCGGGATAGAGAACGCGCGTTGATTGAAACATTCTGTAAAACATTTTTCTGTAAAAAAAGAATCTTTTTTTTAGCTGCATTGTATTTACTTCAATATGTTACTTATAAATGCTTTTTAGTTTTAGTACATGACTCATTGAGTTTAAATAAAAATCGAAATAATTCATATTAACAATAAAGAATTCCTTTCATATAAGGTACTGCTTATAATTTATTCGTATCGACTCACATTAAACAATGGATGTAGCAATATATTTTTATATATGGCGAACATCTTTTTATAACGGCTCACACAGTTTGTAATGGATCCCTGTCTGCTTCAGATATACACACTTTGACAGATTCTTGTAAAGCGGAATCTAATATCGAAGCAAATATCTTCAAAAAACCACGTTCTGAATCAGAGTGATTTGTTAATATAACATGGATTCCGCGATGTATGGCATCTAATATATCGTGATGCAACATTTCACCCGTAAGATACAAATCTGCAGGTACTTCTTTCAATACCGAGGCGCCCGATCCAGCACATAGTGCAACGGTATTAATATTACCATCTAAAATATAACAAGAATCATATAAAATAGTATGATTATATACTTTCGTCATTCATTATTTTATTTTTGAACGACATAAATTATTTTTACTAAAACTCACCTGCATCGCGTGCACGCGCTAATCTTACGTGTTTCAGATTTGTACGTTGCTTTATTAAATTCACCGCTTCATCGATAGATATCCGGTTCTTCAAGGTGCACAATCTTCCCATTCCATAAGTCACATTATTCGCATCCGGCTGAATCGGCTTGCTGCTCTCAAGCTCTTAAAATTATATTTTCATAAGCGGTAAGATATTAACATATTAATTAATATTAAATCGATTCAGATGCTGTAATGAATTTTTTTTACCGAAAGCTTCCGCTAACCAGTCGTTTACACCGCCTTTTATGGAATCAAAACTGGTGTGTGGAGAGAAGACAGCGATTTTATTTTCTAGACATCTCGCCACTATTCGCTCCTATATTATATATAGTACAAATTAAAAATTGCAATTTTTTAATAATCTTATAAAGATGATATTTCACAGTACCTTCCAAGATTGAGTTGTAATAGACTTCAATGGAGCAAATATTAGAGGGTGATATGTGATGATTAAGTCAGTTTTTAATTCAATGGCTTCATCCATAACATCTTCGGTTAAATCATTTGTCAGTAAAATGCATGACACAATTTTGGGTTCTGTGGGTTCAATCAATAATCCGACATTGTCCCAGGAAGCTGCGAGTGAGATGTCTGCAAATTTATGTATTGCGCTTACAATCTCCTTCAAAGGTATGCCAATTCTATTTCCTGCGATGTTACTCATCGTTTTATACTGTTTGATATATTTGTACTCTTTAATATATGTGTATCGTAAATTGTTGCAAAATAATCCCACGTTGTATAAGCGCTTCAACATTTATGTGCAGCCCTAAAATGATGATGTGACTGTAGATGATATGACTTATCACATTCGAAAGTGATGTATTAAGGACATAAAATATAATAGTCAGATATTTAAATTTATTATATTTATTTTTATAGTTTATTAACAAAAATGTAAAGATATTGAGTTTTAAGCTGCTGAATATACAGAAAATGATGACTTTTCTCGCGGTATTTTTGAAAAAATTGATTCCCAAATTTATAATTTATTATCCACCATTCTTGGATCTCTCTATTTAAAATTACATGAAATAAAACAAAACTATATTTTTATAGTTTTATTCTTTATGGTTGAAAAACCATATCTTCACTAAACTATCGTCGCTTGCAGAGGCAAGTTGTCCAGGATTTGTAGGATTCCACTGAACACAGTTAACATCTTGAGCATGTGCATTGTCCATTGAACAGATCATTGTAAAATTTGGTTGATGCGGATCACAGTCACTATCCTCCTTAAATATCCTAATTATGTCGTCGCCACATGCAGTCACTAGTAAACCTGTAGTCTTGCACCAGTCGATGTCATAAATAGTTCTCGTATGGTAGCCTGATAGTGTGCAAATACATTTCCAGACAGACTCATTGTTCGGCGTAGGAATGCCTGTTTTGTTTCCAGCTTTGTATTCCCGCCATATCTTTACTGTTTTATCATCGCTGCAGGTTGCTATTCGATTACCAGTCTTATCCCATGAAAGACTCCACACTGTAGAAGTGTGAGATGATAAGGTTGAGACACACGACCAATCACTATCGGCCGCATCTTCTTTAAATATCTTCACTGTATTATCATAGCTGGCAGAAGCCAGAGTCTCTTCATGCGGATGCCATCTCACCTAAAATAAAAAAAAAAGTATACTCTTGTTATATATAAGAAATGTAAAATTTTCCATTTATATATTATTAAAACAAATTGAAATTGATATTTTCTTAATTAAATCTTGAAAAAATGACAAATCTATACTGAAACCATAATTTTTCTTTTTCGACAGATAAGTTTGCATAAACATACCTTTTTTACATCTTGAGTATGAGCATTAATAACAGCAGCACACTCGTATTCATCATCGTTCACTTCCCATACCCACACCGATTTGTCACGACTACATGTAGCGAGTACTTGACCAGAGATTGACCAACTAACGCTTTTCACTTCGTTTTCATGCCCTTCTAATGTCGCATTACATTCAAATTGTCCTGACTTTTTATCCCATACTGCAGTAGTAGCATCAAAACTTCCTGACGCAATATAATTACCACATGGGGACCAAGCTAATTCTCTAATGGTTCTAGAATGTCCTTCGGTAAGGATCATTTTTGTAACCCACTTAAGACCCTCTAATCCCCATATTACAATTGTTTTATCCTCGCCGCAAGATGCTAAATAAGCACCTTTAGGATGCCAGCAAACACTCCATACTCTGCCTCTGTGTCCGGTTAGGCTTTGCTTTAGTTCCAATGTATCCATTGCTACAGTATACTGTATCCTGCAACAGCATAATTTATTTTTCACATGGAAAACGATATTTGTTAAGAATATTTCGTTCATGGAAAATATCTATAATAAAAATTAAATATGTCTTTAATTAACAAAGACAAGTTGTAATATAATTCATCAATAAAATGTATAAAGACTTGAAAAAGAAATTTTTTAAGCACATAAGATATTAAACATGAAACAGAGTGACTTGTTAGGATACATTGGAACTAAACAGCATAGTATATAATTCTCACATCGCAAATACATGAAATATTTATTTTCTTTCTCCAGTTAACCTCTTCACATATAGCTGTATGATATATAAAATTTGCTTATAATGTCTATATAAACGTATGTAACGATAATGAGTGTGAATGTAGAATCAGAATTTGTTACATAATTGCATGAAATTAATTAACAATACTCGATTAAAGTTATATTTTTATTCCAGACAATAATGGAATCGAAAAGTGTTGTGAACTCACCGTTTTGCACAATCTTCAACAATGATGAAGATATTTTTACAGATTACTGGTCACTAATATTGTATGCGTATAAATTTCAGTTGCTAATATGTATAATATGTAATGTAAAATATGTAAAACATTTGTAAAAATATGATAACGGTAACGATGCAATCTCTGGGGTTATATGCGTTGATTTTCTTTATCGGTAGAGATATGTAATTTTGCGAACGTATTGTCAGAGATTATCACAGATGGCGTAGTTAGACAGATTATCGACTGTTTGCTTCAATTCGCGCATGATCGTTGAGAGAGAGAGAGAGAGAGATTCGCGCTTTACAAAATGAAGAAGTTGTGTGGGTAAAGTTTACACAGAATGTTTTCCAAAACCTCAGAATGTCCTTTTAAATAGCAGATTTGGAGTCGATTTTTTCCTAGCAATGGAGAGAGGTCATTTTTTGCAAGTTTCCAATTTTTTCCATCATATATCTTCCTTTTGCCAATTGCTTGTAACTTTCACAATCAGAAACTATCGATACCTCGACATTTTTCGTTAAGAAAACATCTCGTCCCCGAGAATCTGCTAATTAAAAGGACATTCGAAAATTTTGAGAGCGATTCCACAGAGAACAATGCCTAATATTTATTATTGTTAGATATCCCGCCATTTCCGAGATATCGAAATAAACCAGGTTATATTCGATTTTCTTTCATTTCTTAGAAAATAATAGAAGAGTAAAACGAACGAATTCTATTTTCACATGCTATAATAAGAATAATAACTCGCTAATTATTTCTGTGAAAATACAGCGATTTAATCATTATTTTTTAGTTTAATTATAAATATTCGTATCGTCGCGCGTATTTCATAACTTTATTTATGCGCTCGATATTAACTGTATATATATGTACATGTCATTAATCCAATAAAAAATTACTCTCAAAGGCGCTGTTCGAATCATCGGAGCGCGCAATCTCCGTGACGATGCAGAGCAACGCGCATCATCCACCGAAAAGAGGAGCGAGAACCATACGAGGGACAAAAGGTAAGAGACAGTACTTTTTCATCCCTACGCGCGACATACACAGACACATATCTCAAAAGATAAATACCTAAAATATTGAAAAAAGTATATAAATACCTAAAATATTGAAAAGATATATAAATAGCTAAAAAATATTGAAAAAAAATATATATATTAATAAATTGCGTGCGTTTTCGAATTTTTGAGGCCTGTCTGCTGCCGCGGTGCGGAGAGGAGCGTAATCGCGATCGAGCCCGATGGCGATCGACAACACGAGACCGGCGGTCGCTAACTAAAAGTTGCAGGTGGTGAAGTGGAGAAATCGCAAGCAGGAGCGTGGAAAGGAGGAGAGTAGGAGAGTCGTCTCAGGTCTCACGTCTCAGTCGTCGCATTCGCGTGTAATAACATATAACGCCTACTCTGGGTGATATATAAGCGAACTGTCCGCGACAGTCGGCGAGGAGGAGGAGCAGGTGGTGTGCGGTGTGACAGCGACGGTGACAGGGACAGTGACGGCGACGGCGACGGTGGCGGCGTCGACGACCCGCCAGGGGACACGCACGGACGACACCTGCTCGGCGACGAGAGGCAGTACGGTGCATACGTACGTATAGTACATATGCACGAACGTGGATGGACGGCCATACTCAAACAACGGCCGAGCGGAGTGCACGGCGCGAGAGATGAAGTGATAGTAGAGTCGAATCCGACGAGAGAGTGAGAGATCAGAGATCTCCGCGATTGTTCGCGCGCGAAGCTTACGAGGGAGAAGAGACGGGAGACAACAAGCTGAGCTTGGTCGAATCGAGTCGGCGCGAGTGTACCGCGATATATCGGTGCGCGAGAGCGAGCCAGCAGCAGTAGCAATAGCAGCAGCAGCAGCAGTAGCAGTATCCAGCAGCGAGGAGAGGAACACGAAGGAGCGGCCGGAACGGGCGGAAGTGCGGGCCGTGCGTGCCTGCGTGCGGAAAAGCGTAGGAAAAGGGGGGTAGCGGCGTGAGCGGGATCCAGGATCCAGGCCTGAGCGAGGATCCAGTTAGTCGCTGTGAAATGAGCGCCAAGACGGACGTGAACAGGCGGGTCTTGGCGATCCAGGCGAAGAAGAAGCGGCACAAGCCTAGCAAGCGCAAGGGCAAGGCCAATTCCCAGGGTGATCAGGACGCGCAGAGCTCCAAGGAGCCGCGTAGCGGCCAAGAGGCGGCCGCCGCCTCCATCGTCTCCAACGTATGCCGAGAGTCTTACGACTTCCGCATGCAGCGCGCCTTCGCCAACTCCACCGGGATCAGGTAAAATCCGGATCCGCGATCCGAATTCGTAGCAGCCGGCAGCCGGGAATGCATCCGGACTCGTTGTTACGTTACGCATGATGCCATATGATGTTACGAATGATGACACGTTACGATTACGCACATGCACTTTTTATTACAGTCGGAATTATACGCGAGCGGGAGTAACGCGTATTATAATTGCAAATCCGGACGCGTGTTAACGTACTTAACGTTCAGATGACAGTTCGTCGATTGAATCGGCTCGAACTTTTGTTTTAATTTGTTTCCTCGCTGTCTTTCTGAAGTATCTCTAGCGTTACAGGAATTTTAATAAGTGAGTGATGTTATCTTTTATATATATATATATATATATATATATATATTCATAATCGCTGGAGATTATAAATAACAATAATTAATGTAACGTATAATGTAAGATAATTATGCATGATAATCTCTTGAGCGATTATGGACAGTAATATAAATGATTATTCATCATCTACGACGATTACATATAATCTTCAAATTAATCAAAATTTCAGTAACAATTGTCATGCGTCACGTGTAGCGTGCAACTGCTTTCTTGCTTTATTTCATTGGCTTCCCAATTTTCTTGTGTCAAAGTTCTTGCGAGAAGTTAATTGTGGCAAACACATGTCGGTTACATCTTACTTTGTTTGTGTTCATGATATGTATATCGATACATTTGTTGTAGATTGGAGCCGTGTCATAGTTCTAGCAATGAGACGATAGAAGACGATGACGAAGTGTTCAGTAGCGAAGACGAGGAGCAGGAGGACAGCAGTGATTATTGTAAAGGCGGTTACCATCCTGTGAAGATAGGAGATCTCTTTTTAAATCGATATCACGTCACTCGTAAGCTCGGCTGGGGTCACTTCTCCACTGTATGGCTCTGCTGGGATTTACAGGTACGATAATGAATTTGATAATGAGCTTTTTTTTTTATATGCCTACATAAAATACACATATCTGGTTCTGCAGGATAAACGTTTCGTGGCGCTTAAAATCGTGAAATCCGCATCCCATTTTACTGAGACTGCGTTGGATGAAATTAAATTATTAAAAGATGTGCGCGATACAGATCCCATCGATCCTAAGCGCAATAAGACCGTCCAGTTGCTCAATGACTTCAAGATCAGTGGCATTAATGGTCTGCATGTTTGCATGGTATTTGAAGTGCTTGGACATAATCTTCTTAAATTGATTATCAAGTCGAATTACAGAGGTATTCCAAGAAATAATGTAAAACGCATCATCAGACAAGTCCTCGAAGGTCTCGACTATCTTCATAATAAATGTAAGATGATTGTTTAAATCACATTGACATTTATGTATTTAGTTAACTTTATGTTGATGTTGAACAGAATATTATGAATCTGAGATGAAAAGAATATCTACAATTACAATTTATAAGAAATTTACCATTTATATATAGTATATTGAATTTTCTTTCAGGTAAGATTATTCATACAGACATTAAACCCGAAAATGTTCTTGTATGCGTGGATGAGACTTATATACGAAAATTAGCTTGCGAAGCGACAGAATTGCATTCTTTGGGAGCAAAGTTGCCGGTGTCCTTGATTTCCACCGCGCCGAAAGAATTCCAAGAACCCATACCAAATTCTAAAATGTCCAAGAATAAGAAGAAAAAATTAAAGAAGAAAGCCAAGCGCCAGAACGAGCTCTTGAAGAAGCAGATGGAGCAGATCGAGGAATTAGAGGAGCAAAGTAAACTCGCGAATAGCACAAGAGAGAACGGGGAGGTTGAAACGAATAGCCTAGATCAGGATCTTAATACAGAAAGCATAGAGGACAATACGGAAAGCAAAGATTCACCCGACATTTCAGAACCGTCCGCGCCTTCCTTACACATGAACGGAATAGACGGTTTAGCAGGCGGCGAGAAGATATCACAGAATCCGTCGCCCGAACAATCCGAGAAGATGGACAACGTGACTCTGTGCGACGTGGAAAAAAGTTGCGGCGAAGGTGTACTATCACCCGACGCCGAGGACACTGATGAATGTAGCGAAGGTAGGTGTAACGTCGAACAAAGACGCATCAACCTTTGTTTCTTACTGCACAATTTCGTTTGTTATCCGTCATCTTACTTTATAGGTCGTAGGTCATTTAACCCACCGGAAAGTAAGCAGTTGAAACGGGCATTCGTATCGCCTTTGGATCCCGCCATAATGGAGTGCGAGGTCGATGTGAAGATAGCGGATCTCGGAAACGCGTGTTGGGTTCATAAGAAATTTACAGATGACATTCAAACTCGTCAGTACAGGTCGCTCGAGGTTCTATTAGGCTCCGGATATGATACCTCTGCTGATATATGGTCTACCGCTTGCATGGCGTTCGAATTGGCGACTGGTGATTACCTTTTTGAACCGCACAGTGGTAAAGATTATTGCAGGTAACGATTGCAAAGATTCATATGTAGCGGTTGATGCAGTTATATAAACTTCCTAAAAAAATCATTCTTTTACATTATTTTAAATTAAATCAATTATTAACATTTCAGAGATGAAGATCATTTGGCCCATATAATCGAGTTGTTAGGAGAAATACCGAGACGTATTGCTCTTTCGGGAAAGAACTCAAAGATATACTTTAACAAAAAGGGTGAATTGAAGCATATTACCGGGTTGAAACCGTGGGGCCTGTACGAAGTATTGACGGAGAAATATGACTGGACGCCGAGCGAAGCGCGTGAGTTCGCAGAGTTCCTAACACCGATGCTCGAATTTAATCCGAGCATGCGAGCTACTGCAGCCGAGTGCCTGAAGCATCCATGGCTGCAAATCAAAAAGTGATCGCGTTTTTTATTGTTTTATCTGTAATATCCTCCTCCCCTCCCCTGAATTCTCCCCCCCCCCTCCAATCCTACCGGCCCAGTTATCGCGATTGTAAATCGAGAGTGTGATAGGAAGCCGAAAATACCTGCGAACGTCAGGTGTGTTATTTCGCGTACTGAAAATTATAATTCCGCGAGCCAATTTGCGTAACTAAGAGCAAGTGCATCGTTTCAAGAGCGCACACACCCACACACACACAGCAGACACATACATACACACATTAGAAAACTGTTTGATATACGAATTACGGGAACGAATTGTGTATCATATGTTGTTATATTAATCATACGAGTGTGTTTCCGCGTGAGGAATGCTACGAAACCGAAAATGTTTCAAGAAGATTGTTATATATCCTTTACACAAAATGGTGATTTGACAATATCGCGAAAGTCGCCTCAAGGAAATCTTTCGAACGTAACGAGCGAAGTGTCGCAAAATCCGGAAATCGTTGAAGAATTCCGCTGATTTCCATATATAAACGGCCACGCGCGTGCTTCCTAATACAACACTCTCAACATCTCATCGGCTGATCATTTGTGTAATTGTACACTTGTTAAATCATGTTTTTAATTAGTGATGAGAAAACTTAAATTAAAAAAAAAATTTCATAGTACTTTACATATATATATATATATATTATACTTTTCGTATTCTCGTGTCGCATTCTTCGTACTCGTCATTTAATTTATCTATTTAATATTCCAAGAATCGTGGGATCTACTCGTAATGCACTGTGAAATGGGCTATTAGTGGACTCGATAACGTGTTTGGTTTAAAATTAGGACTCATTACCTTGACTCAGTTATCTGTATGTATATACTTTTATATATTGCACACACCGGTCGCTGTAAATTCTTGCCAACAAACTTGTCGAGAAATCGCAACAGGACAGATATGACTATTTAATTAATATTTTACGTCTACCTCAATATACGTGAATCGGTTAGAAATACTCATAAACACAGATATGCATGCAATGCGAGGAACTGTATTCATGTATAAATTGAAATAGATTGATTTGTATATTGTAGATAATTAAGAGTTGGTCGCTAGATTCTTGGGATATTATAATTAACTTGGGCACTAATTGGAATAAGACAATATGTATTCACTCATATTCAATGACACATTTTCAAACCGTTTAATTTATAAAATTCGTATTTAAAATTCGATGTATATTAAAAAATATTACTTTTATTTATCGACAATGAAAAATTGTGAAAATTAAAAACTAAATTTTTTTTAGCAATAAGCATCAATATAGGGCTGTGTGTCATATAATATATGTTACATAGTAATATTTATATTAGAAATAATGTGAAAATATACTTACTGTAAGCATGGCTTACATATATGTGGCAATAAAACTAACGTCATTATATGTATATAGTATGCGATTTACACGTGAAAAAAAATGCAATTTGTCTTATTCCATTGTGCCCTGCAATAACGATACACATTTCTAATAAACATTTCTGTTATAAACTTGTTTATGTCGCTTTAATGCGAACACCATATACATAATGTACAACTACGAAAAGAGAGTATCTATATCACAGATAAGTTCTCGGTGAACATATAATGAACGATCAAGAGTAAGTAACGTTGATTTTCGTGCGAACCCCCTTACTACGTGAATACTGACTGACTACTGAAGCTCTCTGCCGATAATAATTGTCTTCTATTTTATAAACGAGAAAGCGAAGCAGTACGTTCCACCGGACCCTCTGAACGTCGCGCATACTCTCTACTATGTCGACGAATTCAATTCATGCTTCCCGCAGAATGTTCTGTTTCGCTTCGCCTGCCAGTCTAAGGTCATTTCATAGAAAAAAAGAAATCTCGAACTGTGTATGAAGATGCGTGCGTATGTGGAAATCATCACAATGTATAAATATTTTGTCACTCACTGCAGTTATATATCTCTTCTCGGGTAAAAGAGGAAAATACTTCCGTGAAAATACATTATCTATTTTTTAACATTATGCATTTTTTATTTATTTTTTATTATTTTTGATTAGCGCATGATGTCTCTTTATTTATTTTATTACGCGGATATATGAAATTATGTAGAAAAGGCGCAATTTTTAATTTTAATTTATTAAAAATTGACAATATATTCTTATGAAATTTGTTTACTGATTTCTATTACATTTTCGGATTCGTCGTTCGGGCATTGTTTAATTTAACAAGATCATTTCTTGCGATTTTGAGAAAAATTTAAAAGCAGACACCCACGATTAGATATCCTAAAGTTTACAATATAAATATACGGGTGTACGATACGCGTGAGAGATTTAATCAGAAAGTGCCTCTTCTACCCGCGTTACAATTAATGTCGGATACAGAACGATGCGTTTATATTGCAATTTTATCCCAGCAATGCAAACCTGATGCATTTTAGTTCGTAACACATTATTTATTACCCCCCCCCCCCCCCGCAATTTTCGTGCAATTGCGTGGATCGTTCGCAAATCTCATGTGGTCTTCGACGACGGCAATCGTGACGAATTTGTATATAGCTAAAATTTTAGCGGATAATATTCGAAATATATATGGCCAGTGAAATTTATTCCGAGGAGGAAGGCAGCGATCACGACGATTTAATAATGAATTTTTTTTCGTTGTTCATTATTTAATAGAGAGAAACGCTTCTAATCAATATCGAGCTCTTGCTCGATCCCATTTCACTCGTCATTCCATAATGTCATTCATAAGATTTCATAAGGTAGTCTCCTAAAAGAAGCTATATAGAGACCTGTCAAAATTCAAAGATTCGTTCGTATCGTTGAGAATAATCTGAAACTAATATAATTTTAGCGAACTCACACACTTTTGCTATAAGCACGTGAAGAAGACTACTTATAATTATATAAATAGAGCAATTATAAACTCATACTTAATATTGCCATTAAAGACATTCATAATAAGAGAGAAAAAGATTCAATTTCGTCGCTTGATTATTTTATTACCACTTCTCACAAAAAAAAAAAAACAGAAACGAAATTCTTATTGAGAATCGAAAAGAAAATCTTACGCGAATAAAGATTATAAAAATAAAAATTGAAATAATTTTCACGTGTTTATAGCATTGAATTTTTTTAGCAATATATATATTTCGGATTAAAAGATTACAAAGAAAAAGGTATCAATCGCGAAGCACATTAATAAGAATACACACTTTCGTGAATCGATATACTACAAAAAAAAAAAATTATTAATGCGGATCTCATTACCTCGAGTTAATGAATTTGTTAGACGAGTCGATATAGATATCAAAATCGCGCCGATCGTCGTTAGGATCAATCGAAGCTCAATAATAATACTATGTTGTCCGTACGTCGTCGCATTTGGAGATCGTTCACACATTGATCATAGATAACGTTTTATCACATATTAATATATCATATGTATTATACATATATATATTAATATTTCTAGTGCTCTATAAATATAAATATAAATATATATATATCTATATATATATAGATATATATATATATATATAGTACATAAAAACATGAATCTATTAAAAAACGATAACTTACGTAGGTAGGTGTGACTCGCTGCTTGGCGTTAGGATATATATAGTTAGGAGAAAATTAACAAACAATAAGTAAATTGTGTATAGCTCTTGATGTACAAGATATCCCTCTCCCCTTTATTCCTCTTCCGACTTTTCGAGTGCATAATTTTATTTGTGCAAAGTAGGTAGAAGAAAAGAAGAGAAGAAATGAAAGACAATGACCTTTGAAGCGCTTCGTTTCTTTTTTTTGCGATAAACAGGCTTCTCGCGTATAATATATATAAATAAATAAATATATATATATATATATATATTTATACATATATATAAATGTAAGATTCACGGATGTGGATTAGGGATGGTTGGATGAAAGGGGAAATGGTACATAATATACAGGGACCCGATATTAAAATTTATACCAGGGACTCATGTTCCAATCGGTAGATTCTAAACGTTATTTCGATCGAAACAGATCCGTTTAATCGGGTATATTAATCGCATTGTGAAAATTTCGAGGGAGTATTATACCATACACCAATATTTACGAATTATAATACTTTGGGATTAGAGCGACTATAATAATATTATACTCTAATTCGGCTCAGAAATGCACAGATCCTGCACGAGGATCGCAAAAGTAAAGTAACATACACGTGTACTTGAAAAATAAGTTTCTTGGCATTTCCTTTCTTTTGCAGCCGCAAGCTGCGATGCGATATCGATTGCTATCCCGTTTCAAAAACGATTGATAATACACGTTATCTGACGCTAAACGCACAGCGAAACTCCACTTGTGTGAGTCGTTCCTAATTAATAATCATTATCGAAACATACCGTTGTGGAAACCTGTCTCTCTGTTCAATCTTCGTGGACGAGTATCGGTTACTGCACAACGTTAAAGTGTGAATTGAGTATGCGAGGAATATGGCCTTGATCGAGGAGCAAAAATTACGTCGATGTAAAAGTTACGGAAAAATTGATATTGTGCGATCTTCTCTTTTAATCTTAAGAAATTGATTTTGTCGAGGATGCAATGTAAGAAAGAGAGAGAGAGAGAATGGCGAGAGCGGAAATCATGCGATATTCGACGAGAGAAAGAAAAGAAAAAAAGAAGCTTTGCTATCAAACACCAAGTTTTATTACATGTAAGTCGCAAATGCGCGCGAGATACTGTAAATATTGCGAGATAAACCTGGCGCGGGGTTTTGCACATTTTTAGAAGAGCGTTCGCGTGTGTTAGGATTCTATTCGGTGATTGAATTGCGCGGAGAGGTGGCAGAGACCCTTCTGAGAGAGTGGATCTCTCATAACAGTAAAATGTACAGCGATTATATATATCGGAATATAATGGATCGCGAAAAAAGACGCATTGAGTAAGTGTTAATAAGCAAGAGAGAAAGGGAGACGCGCGCGCTATAAAGTCGGCATATGATAATATTATTATCTCACTGATTGGTACATAGTCATACTGGTCTTGTAGCGTTTATAGAGAGCCATTTAACTCTGCATGCTTAACCAATTTTGTGCTCGCCGGTATTAAGTCCGTATGAGGACCCTCCCCCGCGATGGACACTTTTAATAAGGATGTAAAAAACTATCTATAGATGCGCGTGTAGGCGCCTGCGATATGTGACGATCATCTTTAGAAGTTCATCGAGCCGAAACGGGACATGCAAGTTAATAACGGATTAAACACCTGGCTGTTACAAGAAAAACGACTGGAGCATCGGGACAAGGAAAGCAAAGAAAGCAGGGCGTTTTGTTGTGCACACTCCTCTCCTGGATAATATCCCAGATTAGCGCGATAAAAATATGCCCTTTGTCACTGCTGGCTGAGCGATCGAATCACGAGAGGACCGGAGTGGTTAAGTTCGCTTGATTGATCAATTAATTCGCCTGATCGCGTCGCACGAGTTTGCATATGTCTGTATGATGCGAAGGAATAGGAGGCATATTATTCGTGCACGTGTCGTTGGATTTCCTATAATTAATAGAATTAATTAAACAATTTTAATTATATTCGATTTGGCAGGAAAAGAGAATCGAGACATGTTAAAGAGAGAGCTTCCTTCTATTCGGTATTTAGTTGCATGAAACTATTCGACTTTAAAAATTGAAAAATTATAGAAAAGATGGTTTTACTTTCGATTTACTTTTACAAGAGAATGCAAATTCTTATTGATATTTTTGTTATAATTCTTATCAGAATTTCTACCTTTCAATTATAAAAAATATTTAAAAAAATATATCAAATCGCTTTCATTTTCGTTCGAGCGTATCGTATAATGAAAGTCGCGCACTTTTCGAAATCTCTGTACGAATTAGGATGCTGCAGAAAGGAAAGCTTATAAGAGAGAACATCGAATAATTAAAATAGTCGCTGATCTATTGTCTCGTGCTCCAGTCGCTCGATGCACGATCATTATGCGAGACGTTAAGAACTCTAGAACATAATAAAATAGCGATAACGAATCGAACGAATAAATGGATTTGATGTTTAGACGCTGCCTCCGTTATGTGCCCTGCCGCAAAGAGTAAATTAACACAGACAACCATGTACACCCACCTCCCGAGAGAGATTGATATATATAATATGAGAAATAAATTCGCAACAAAATAAATTGTTCTCTTTTCACTCGTCATCCATTGTCTGAAAGAAAAGAAAAAGTGACAGACTGTCATGAGATCACGAGATTTACAATCACGAGAATTACAGATTTTTTTTTTATTATGTATATCACAAAATTATATCACCTTTATTGTCCCTGAATGAGATTACAGTCATTATAAAGTGTAGGGTACAATGTCATATTCACATCTTTCCAAATATATGTTTTTCAGATATCGGACGAAAAAAAAGAGTGAGAACTTCATAGAATTCGTCGCGTATAATTAACTGTTAATACTTGTCCGTTTCTATTATCAAAATGTGTATGTTACCTGTCGAACGCAATATTAATTATAAATTTTATTCCATTTTAGAGTACAGTACGTAATACTTGTGTTTATAACTTTCGACAGCTGATTTTTAACTATGAAACTTGTACGATGGGTTAATGTTCGGCCTCGAGAAAGCAAGATAAGATAGTCGTATATCCACCTACGAATATGATAACGAAACATATGCTTGCAAGTATTTACGACACAATATATATATAATTTTTTTTTTTTACAATACCGTCGCAGGTATTTAATAACTAGAAAACAAATCTCTTTTTAATTTTAATATATGTTTTACTCATTATGTGTATTCGTTCAATCGTCATAATTTTAAATTACTTTCAACGCTATTCGTATTTAGCAAGCCCAAACGTACAATTAATTTTACATTATCCAAATATTATTATTGTAATAAAAAGGCATTTTTCTTTATAGCATAAATATACAATTCGACAATTTTGTGAGAATAATAATAATTAGGTATTATAAATTATTTAAATCAATTTGCTATAAATACTATTGCTAATTTTTTTATCAAGTTTGTTTAAATAACTTATGACTTGTTAAAATCACAATGGTTACAACTATTACATAATTGAATCAAATAATACTAGATATAATACAATATTAGACTACTGTTATTATATATTCCTGTAACAGATTTTTCTTCGTTGTGTTTTTACTGAATATCGTACACACACATAATTATTTTAATATGATTAAGAATAATTTTGAATATTACACATAAAATTAACAAGTAGAGCAATCTGCTATTTGTACATATCTCTAATACCAAAAAAAATATCAGATTGTATAAATAATATTTTCTCTCACATCCATATTCAACAAGTATATATTACATAATTAAAATATTATATGAAATAAAATTAATACAAGTAAATATAATCCGTAACATTAGTGGGAACAAGTTGGACTTTAATCAGACCAATCCTCCTCAGTTCTGCAAATTAATAGTAACTCTGTTAATATTTTAAGATCTCTTCCTGAAATCAATTTACTGCCCATCACCGTCGCCAAGCTGCTTTGAATAAAGCAAACATACTGGACAATATATTGCTATAATAAACAACAATATAATAATGCTTATTATTATTACAGATGCATATAAAGAAGAAACAAATAACAAAAATGGTAAAAGAGAGTTATGAATATCTTAGAAGAAATTCACTCGTATATCGTAATTGCATAGAAATTAGTGTGCAAACTGATAATTTCCCTTACTCTTTTTATCCATTTTCTATTTCCACACTTGTTCATTTAATCTCTCCATCCACAAACTATAGAAATGATTATAGCAAATTATATGGAATATATATATATATAAGATTTTATATAAGATTCTAAAATTTCATAATATAGAAATATATCAATGAAGCAGATTAGTAAGACGTATACAAGTTAATATTAAACCTATTTTAGATGATTTACGATTTGTGACAGAATTCAAGAAATCTATTTATAGTTTTAAGTGTTGCATATTCTAGTATATGTGTGTGTATCCTGATATGTATTTTGTATACACGTGTTTTATTTCTTCAAATATGTTATATTACACAATACATAAAATTATCAATTCTGTCAATTTTATCAATTATAGATCATCTAAAGTAGGCTTTAGGCACAAACAGCGAATTAAAAGCTCTCCCTCCATTTATTAAAGCGGAACAATATTATGTTTTGCAGCTTTAATAAAAATAATTTTCATTCTTTAAAAGAGAGATCTACGTTATATTATAAATTCAATATTATTAATAAATATATATGTGTGTATGTATCTACACCATTTACAAACAATATATTTAAAAGCATGTAATTCAGCACACTTAAAGACACACATCACTCACATAAAGTAAATTAAATACTTAATATAGACCCGTGTCTAGGACGTCCGTTCTTCTCCTTTCCATGTGATTGCTCCTTGGCCGTTTTAGTAATATTCAGATTTAATTGGGCGGTCGATGCCGTGGTTGCCTCGTCGTCCGATTCTATTGGACTGATTCTGATAGCTTGGTACCATTGATTCGTCAAATCTGTCATCTGCGACTTGCAGTCTTTCAGCTCCTGTTGCGTGAACCGCCTTGTGAAGAACGGAATAAAAAATTTCAGATCCCATCTAGCAAAACCACGAATCCGTGATTGCAGAAAAGATACTTCCATTTCCTCCTCTGTGAGTTCCGACAAGTGTTCGGAATCTATAGTTTGTCCCTAAAAAAAAAAAATATTGTATATCATTTATTTATATCAAAAAATTTTGTATATAAATTATTTGTATAACTTTTTTTAATTACCCATTCTCTGGTTTTACTCAATGAAACTTCCTTATCCTTCTTCTTTCTCCTGCTATTGCTTTTCTGTTTCTTTTCGGCCCTCAAGAATTTCAACAGAGGCATAGTAGAACCGCCGAATATTAAAGTCGTAAACAATACGATTATGAGTGTCGTTGTTATAATAACATGGCGCGTTTCGTCACTGAAATCTAAATGAAGCGATAGTGCGTATGATATAGCACCGCGCAGGCCACTAAACCACATGATAAACATCATTTTCTTCGTGATTTGATGCTCGCGGAAACGATTAACAAGTAAGGCCAATGGAAAGATGTTGGCAGCTCTTCCAATTAGACACAAGATTAAGGACCAAACGACCAATGCTGGCTCAAACTGTTGCAGAAAAAAAGATTTCAACCAAAAAATTTAAAGACTTAATTGTACAATAGAAGCATACACATGTGATATACTTACCCTGTGTCTAAAACTAAACAATGCTAATCCCAAGTACGCAAAAACGCAAGTCTCAGCTATAAAGGCTAGTGTTCGCATTGTTTGCTGCATTGTAATCTGCGTAACAGTCGATAAGTTGAAATGTGTATAGTGCGACATGACTATTCCGTTGAATAGAATTGCCATAATTCCTGTAACAATAATACAATATGTAACAATAATACAATATATAACAAATAAGCAATAATAATTGTACAATAAAGAAATTTATCGTATATTTAAAATAAATGTTTACCTGACAATTGTATGCCTTCTGCTAAAACGTACGGGGCGTACGTGAACACTAACATTATGCCAAACTCTAAAGATGGATTCTTCCTGAGATCCACATGCTTTAACAGTAGTGCACTTATTAAAGCAAAGACAACACCAATCCCGGCTGATGCAAAGAACATGAGGCAAAATCGATTCAAGCCAAGTATTATAGCTTCGCTGGTCGTTGTCGCATTGTTGGATTCCAGAACGGAAGTCGTCAATACAATGGAAATAGCGTCATTCAGAATCGATTCTCCGAAGACCAACATGTTCAAAACTGGATCGACATCAAGAGCATGAAAAATTGCAACCGTGGCGACAGGATCCACCGCCGATATCAGCGATCCAAACGCAAAACTCTCGACGAAACTGAGCTTGTATGCCACTTGCGCCAGACCTAAGAGATATATCCCGGCGCCGATGACGAACGCCGAGATAGCCGTGCCAAAGATGGCAAATACCAAAATACTGCCAATGTTTTGGAAGAAGTTTCCCTTATGCAGATTGTATCCCGATTCGAATATAATAGGCGGAAGTAGGACCAGAAAGAACGCGGTCGGTGAGAAGGCCTCCTCCTTCCTCCAATTGGCTATATTCTGATGCGACATGAGATTTATAATCATGCCGATTGCAGCTCCCAAGAAGACGATCACCACTGACTCAGGAAGGTACTGGAAATTGGTCTGCAGCATCAGGTGTATCAGTAATATTCCCAGCGCCAGGACGCACAGTACGAAGAATATGGACATCGAGCTGTTGTGCTCCTCCTCGGCGGAACCCTTGTCGGGAAGGACCGGTTCTGCCGGGGCGACGGTGGTCGTGCTGGTGTTCGTTGCGTTGATGACGACATCCGGACTTGGCGATGGTACGGAGACGTCCGTTGCGTTCTTATCGTTGACAGGACTCGGCGACGCCGGACCGATGCTCTTCTCGGTCGTCCGATCGCTGATAACATTGTCAGTCCGTACAGGCGTATTTACAGATGTGACAGGAAGAGGTTTTACGGTGGAGGTTGTACTAGCGTTGTGACTATCGATGACATTTGTACTGTTGTTCGCGAATCGCGTTGTGCTAGACGATTCCGCCAAAATACTGACGTTTAAGGTACTCGGACTGTTCGTCACCGCGAACGTGATCCTGTTATCGGTGACATTCTCATTTTTAAGGTTAATCGTTTCTATCCCATGCGACACGTTACACAGTAATAAGATCCCGACGACGAGACTCCACTTGCGCAAGGATACGAAATGTGCCTGAAACGCTCGCAACATCTTTCAACGACGAAGCATTATTTCGCAGGTAGCAGAGTCGAATTCGCAGGTTTTCTTTTCGTCTTGCGAATATTTTGCTACAGCTCGGTGTCGCGTGACGTCGCGAAAAATGAGAATTTAGGGACGTGGACAGTTCAAGAACAGGTGCGCTCATTTGACGTTACAAGTACGTTGAGAAACACTTGGCCGACCAATCGGAATAAAGAAATTTTTGTCCTTTTTATCGTAATTGGTCAAGAAAACTTTAGTTAAACGGAACGCACCCTACAATTGATTCATGTGCACCAACCTATAGAAGGTAAAAAAAACTCCCTAGAATTTATCATTATGTGAAACTTGGAATTAAAAATACTTTAACGTATTTTTAAAAATATCATATTTATTCTATTTATATATTATGTTTATCTATTTCTAATGATTCATTCATATATTCCCATGCTAGTCCAGCGCGACCGATTTCTGCCGATTGCACAACATCTTCGCCTAATCTTTGTTCAACACCTTTCCAGGATCTCTCTTGTAGATATTGAGCTCCAGCCTTACCAATGGCAATAGTACCTAATGAAAGAATTGCTATGCTAATCATTCTAATGTAAAATAATTTAAATCTGTTAAACTATTTGCACAAAAATACAAAAATGTACATAAAATATTAATTGTTAAAAAAAGACATGATTTTAGAGAATCGCAGATTTTTAAAGTATTTTAGTTTTTTGAATAAATTTCTTTCAATAAATCAGATACGATCTACCTGATGAACGAACTGTTAGAGCATTCATTTGATCTGTACATGAAGTGTCATCCTCACAGTTTCTAACACTGCTACTAATAAGGGAAACATCTGAGTCAGTTGATGGTTTAAAACTGACATAGTGAGAGCCGCCAGGCAATATTTGCCGAAAGTCCATAAAATATTGTAGGCAAAACTCCCTTGCACTATTAAATGCCAATTCAACTTCGTACGGCGTGAGCATAGGCTTTAAAAAATCTCTCGAGTCAAATACTTCGTTCTCTGGGCAAGCTATTACAACAAAAGCATCAATCTGTAATAAATATAAAAAAATATATTAATACAATTGTATACAAAGAAGCCAAGCCAAATATCTCTTTTGTACAATATTATACAGTTTGACATACCTCTGGGAAATTTGCAAGTTTTTCAGGATTAATTTTTCCTACACTAAGAATATAAGATTTTTTATTTTTTTGTTTAAGAATCCTTTTCACTGTGCTTATAGCTGTTAGATATTCTTTAATGCCCAATGTAGCCACTACAATTCCCACAACTTTGGCATCCTTTAGCTTTTCTATTAAAAATCTCCTTCGTCTTAGCCAGGGTGTATTCAATGCTTTAAATTCATGAATCTCACTATTTGCAAAAGAATACCATCTTTTGACAACTATACTCATTGCTAATATCGAGAAAGTTTTTCCTTCCTCTCCCAAAAAAAACCCCTCGTAATCTTGTATATTATATCCATTTTCTAATATATAACTTCTGCCTAAGACAGTTGAGCCACTGGTTGTTTTTGTATCAGTATATTCCACGTTTGATGTACAATTTAATTTAGACAAGATTAAATGTTTATATATAGGTTTCAATATATCATATACATGCTCTGTAAAATTAGTGTAAATATGTATTACATTTCTATTACGCAAAGCAGTTTTCTCTCTCTCTTTTCTTAATAATATTTTAAACATTTACCAATTTTATGCGCGTAGGCCACATCATAGAAGAATAAAATTTTCTTTGAGCAATCTGAGAAGACTCGCTTGAATTCATTACTGAGTTCCGTTGTATCAAATTGCTTTTTTGGCAAAATGTGAAAAACCGGTAAGCGAGCGGTGGGATTAAGGCAGGCATGTCCAAAATGTATTATACCATCTGCATTAATGTGTTGAGCTGCTATTTCATCGACGCAACAGCTACCGCAAGTTGTATCTCCTAAGATATATACTTTCTGCCCTATACTTTTTTCCAAATGTAGTGCAATTTCTACAGACTCTGGTAATAAACTATCTGGGAATTGTAGACATACCTGTAAAAAAAAATTACAGCTCCATATAAACATTTATTTAATAATAGAGTAATTTGTTTAGTCTACTGCTACTTTTAATAATAATTATAACTGCTCTCGTATCAAATATATATATATATATATATATATATATATATATAATGCACATAAATGAAAAGTTAAACTAACCTAATTTTATCTGTCATTTATAAGCAATCTCAAGACGTAATTATTACTATATTAAATCGTTTTTAAAGATAATCGTCTACTTAAAATTAGTGTTTTGTTTGTAATGGATTAAATATTAAAACGAAGTTCTTTCCAAGGAAAAAGGAAGATTATTTATTAACATATAACCTCCATTTTTACAGTCCAGTAAGAGAAGACGATCTTCATATATAAAAAACTAAATCTTTTAAGAAAAATCTTTAATTATGATTTTATTAATGTGTGTATAAGATATTTTTAAAAACGTATATGTTTTCAAACCTGTTTTAATGCATTCGTCTGGATCCACCGAGCACACTTTTCTATATCGTATACAGAATACACAAACTCCATCTTGAAACGTGAGACTAGTTTCAGCGCCGTCCTCGGACTCGGATATGAACTAAAATCAGTCACGTGACAAGAAATGCGCTTCGCTTGACGTTTCGAAGCGCAAAATTCTTCGCCCTGATTGGCCCATTAAACGCTTCAAAGCGAAAATAGCATTAAATGGAATGCACCCAAGAAATAGGCGCCAAATATATACATATATGTATATATTTTATATATATTTTATGAATTTGAAATGTGACTACACACACACTAACGATGTCCTACACTCTTTTGTGCTTTCTAAATATTTTCTCTGAAAAAAACACAAAAAATATGTTTATACATTTTAAATATGTTTTTATATAATTATTATTTTAAGTATACGCAAAAAGTAAAAGAAAAAAAAAGATAAAATATTAAATTTATTATTCTTAGTGACACTTTCTTGCATGTCTTCTCTACTCAACTAAATTAAGAATATATATGGACATATACACTTTGGGAAAAGAGATAGAAAGAAAAAAATATAATTTAGAAGAATAATTTTTAATACTGAAATATACTTATTTACTTTGTAGTATTGTGATTGAATTGTATAGCAAAGTCTCTTTTTGAAAGTATGATAAAATCATAATACTATTGTGGAAATTATTTCTAATCTTTATTTGGCATGGAAAATATTTTATTGTAAATATTGTAAATATTTTATTGTAAATATTCGAGTATTTCTATATAATGATAGATAAATGAAAAAGAGAAAGGTGATTAAAATTTTTTAAATATATAACAATTCTTTCAAACAATTGAATAAAATGTAATATTTAGCATAAGATTTCTTTCCATATTTATATATTGCGAGAAAAAATTAAACTTCATCAAAAATTAAACTTATCAAAATTATACTATTTTGATTTTTGACTCTTAGGCACTGCTGTTATTCTTCATATTCAGAACCCAGAGTATTAGTCCAATAAAAAATAATCTAAAAGAATACTTACAAAGAATAAAATGGTAACAATTTATATATACATGAGATGCATGGAATTTTATCAGCTTTAAAAAGTTATACACTTTTAAAAATATACAGTATCGTTTTTTTATGTAGAATTGTCTTCTCTTGCAAGATATGAAATAAGTATAAGATTTATCATTTGATTATTTACTCGTATATTATCTTATTATTCTTTTATACAAGATATATGATTCTGCAACACAGAAGACACTGTACTATTACATAAAAATAACGATACTCTTTTTGGGTATACTGATAACAATTAAAATAAAATCCTTTAAATTATATTTATATATATTATCACTGTACCATTTGTCTTCACTCTCGTCAGCGGTTGTATTGTTACATCTCGTTGTTAATGCTTAATAATTGCAGCTTGCAAAATATGTGATATTCGCTCAAACGCAGCACACAGATAGGGATATAAGATAATCTATATACGTACTCGTGAAATATCGGCAATTTATTAGGATCAAAAGAACTTTAGTATATCCAAACTTTTAAATCTGTGAAGAATTCTTATTAAGTCACGATTGCCGTCGAGAGTGTAATTGAACATTATGTATGTACAAACGATTATTATTTCTTACTGTAATACATTACATAGTTTTGCTTGTTTTTCTCTGTATATACGTCAGTCTTGGATTGCTTTTGCCAGAAAACGCTTCATTTCCACTGTGCATAGAATCGTTCTTGATATATGTAGAAAAAGAATATGCAAACGCGCGAGTTCACATAATAAAATTTTATCTGCAAAAAATATTATGACCACGTTTTTCAGTATTGTAAAAGCATCTCTTAAAAATCGGAATAATTTCAGATCTCGATTTTCTCATAATTTTGGGACATATGTATAAATCTTGCACACGTATTACGATAAAATAAAGAATAAAAACATACATTGGTACGGGAATGTATCTGTCGCTGATCAATTTCGGGATAATTATAGACTTTCTCAAAGATTCCAATGATTATTACGTGATTATTCTTTTTCCACACACATGCACTCTCTAATATACATCCATCAATTACTCACATATGTATTGTGAGTTTGTATGTGATGCCAAAAAAAAAAAAGAAGTCATGAAATACTATACACTGTTTAGAAACAGTTTGTTTCTTTGATTTTGCGTCATAACATTGAGACTGTATATATATATCATAAATAGAAATTAATCTAAAGTAATATCCATAAAAGTTGTATGTTGCCTTTTCTTCTACATATACAATTTGTTATTGGTGATACAAACACAATTTTGGAAAAAAAGGTAAACCTATATACATGAACAAAATAAGTTAAATATACGAAATAAAGATATTTTAATAAAATATTTTATTCTACATTTTTATCAAAGCTTTTTCTTAAAAAAATAAAACCTAAAGTAAATGAGAATTTTACTCAACATATTCGACATTTTTCATGTGGAATTCATTATTTTTATGTGGAATCATAACCCTACTCTCCCTTTTTTCCCAATTGTATCATCGATAACATTTTGTTTTGAATACATTTGCATTTCACATTTTTATGATTTTATATATCAGTCTCTTATGCTCTTTTCTTTTTGTTTTTCTCATATGCTCACCGTCGAGACCAATGATGATGCGTTGTTAATTAATAGTAATAATAATTCTGAGATGAATCTCAATAACAATAATACAAATAATAGTCACAGTAATAATATTAATAATATACCTTAAGGTATATTAATAATATACCTTAAAAACACGTATGTACAATATTCACCGACCCATTTTAAGTATCAATAAGATTCTTTTACAAGTACTACCGATAAAGTGGAATAAGTTGCTTTAAATAATTACTTTTTACAAAATTACATTACAAAGTGGCATATTGTAAAATCTGAGCGAGTCATCTATCTAATCTATTCACATGTACAGCTGCTGCTATAATTAAATTTACGCGGTGGCTTTATTACAGCTAGACTACTGGAAAGTATACATGTTTGTATATTATGAATAATTATTGCCATTGCAAAACTGAATCTTTGATAAACTGAAATGTTCAATATACATAAATGGATATATATATATCATACTGCACCACATGTATATATAATCCAGTTTGTCTCTGCTGAATAATGTATAAATAAAATAATATAAAGTCATATTTATACAAATAATTTAATAACTATCTCTGTGTATGTGTGTATGTGTGCGCGCGCGCACGCTTCAGGACATGCAGTATTGGAAACAATCTTCCTGAAGATTATTGTATCAGTGATCTTAAAACAGAGTTCTCATGACAGATAGATCCACGATATCGACAAAAAAACCATGAAAAATCGACTTACAGTTCCTCTAAAATTCTTAAGACGCGTAATTTTAGCTTGATATTCACTATAAACTTTCACTTCTTAACATACTTTACTAAAGGAGGGTCACGAGCCTAAAATGCTGCGGACTGCTTGATCCAACGCAGTGTCTTTCGAATCGCCGGACTGCGATGACGTACTACCGCTACTACTGCCGGACAATGTATTCGCGGGACGTTTCTTAAGATTGAGAATGCTGTCAATGGCAGATTGTACTTGCGCGGTAATTTCATCGTGCTCGTTGCCGGCATTACCACTCTCGCTACTCGTTACATGTACAGTACTACTTGGACATTGCGTTTGCGAATGCAAAGCCAATCCGTCCAAGCTGTCAGCATCCTCTAATAAATCTCGCTCGAGATCAGTGGCACTACTCCAACGCCTATCAAAAGGCGTTGGAGTTACATCTTGCTCACAATCGTCCTTCATGATACTTGAGACACTAGGTACATTCGCACGAAGACACTCGCCGTTCGCTCGTGTTCTTTCAATTTTCGATGATCTCGTAACAGCCGTAACAGCACACGCACTATTACCACCACTACCGTTATTACTGTTTTTACACCTCAAGGTGTCCGTAGTGGATGGATACACTCCCAGTTCTTTCTGGATTTCCAGCCACTCATCGTAATCACCACTGGTACTGCTTGTCGTCTTAATAACTGGTTTACATTCCATTTCGTCACTCGGGAAGTCATCCTCCAGTTCGCGTTTTACAGATACGTTCACTAGAGGTGGTGATGTTGTTAATGTCGATTTGTCCTCTTCTATAAGGCCAGGTTCAACTTTTGGCACCAATGGTTTTTCTTCTTTCTTGAATTCTTCTAAAATTTTATTTGCATTACACATATATCGCAACACACACACACACACACACACACAAAATACGTATATATAAGATGTTAAAAACAAATTTTTTTTTAATAAGAGAAAGATGTGACAAAAAAAAAGAAAGAGAAAGTTAGCGGCGTTTTGTTGGAAATGTAAGTAACATAGAAACAGTATGGCATGCGTGTACATTTGTAGTTTTGAATATATATAATCGAAGTGTGAAATAAGAGATGTAACAAAATGGAAGATTTTGTAATCTCAGAAGGAACAAATACATGTATATATGCAATATTTGCTTTTATAATTGTATTAATTTAAAGATAATAAAAAATATATATATAATTACCATTAACTTTTGCCTCCTGTTCTCGTAACCTATTGAGAATATTTTGTTCTTCAGCCACAAAAGTCCTATCAATCATCATCAATTCTGACGTCCTCACTTCACGCTATAATTTCAAAGATGTTAGTTCAATTATTTATTCGAAAAGGAATATTTAGAATATTTCTTGAATATAAGGAGAGTTGAATAGTAATAATTAATATAAACAATTTAAGTATTTTAATTGTCAAGTTGGAACATTTTCGATTAATGCATAAATTAAAATTTGTATCAGAAATTAAATTGAACATATATAATTATTCATTAAATTATATTATAAGTAAGTCATTATTCATACCATGCTTTCCATTAAAAGGAGGTATGTGTATTTATTCATCATAGCGCTGAATTTGCCCAACAGATGTTTTGCCGTCTCCTCAAATCTTTCATCTGCTTTTGCCAAATCCTTGGGACTTAGTACTTGCTCATTTAAACAATGATATCTTACTAAACGTTTGCAAGCGTCACGCTTGTTCGAGAATGGTGTATTCATATCCGGATTGGTTGCACCATTTTGGTCGATTTTTAGCTGTTGTTCCATTCTGCAAGTAATAATATAATTAAATGTATCAATATATACCATTGTGAATCTTCAAGAAAATAATTTATTAAATGTAACAGAAGTTTATATATAAATACGTACAAATCGCTGCGATTCAACTGCCTACAAATCGGACTAGTCGCACGCCTCTTTACGCCTTGCCTCGGGCTTATTAAAGGACTGGAGTTGCTATTGGGAGAGATGAGTTGCTTCGTCGTATTTCCACCGGTGTTTACAGGACTCTGAATCCTCTGTGTTCCCTTGCCCATCATTCTAGGCGAGGTTACTTGTCCTGCAGGAGAACCACTTTGAATCTGAACTTGAATAGGAGACGAGAGTTCCTGTTTCACAGGACTTGGTGTTTGTATATTCGGTTTTATATCCAATGGATCTGTTTGACATTGCGTGGATTGTTGCATGCTCGACTGCTGTTGCTGTGTTTGAACTTGGGTCAATTGTTGTGCGTTGCTTTGTATTTGCAGAGCTGCTGTTGTGGAGGTAATCGGCGGCGAGAAGATTTGCATGTTCGTGGAGGACGGATTTAGCATCTGATTCCCATGATTTTGATAAAACTTGTGCTGCTTGGTGTGCGTACTCTGATGTATATTTTGTGTCGCAGTGTTCGATATAGTTGGCTGTTGTCCTTGCATATTCGGCGGAGTGCATGTAATGCTCTGTAATAATTATGATTATCATATGTGTGTATAACAAAATATATAATATAATCCAAAAATATATAACTATTCATAGCAATATTCTACTTACTGTAATATTAATGTAATTAATATTAGTGTTACTCGGCATTGTTGCAGACGTAGTTGGATTTAAGCTTTGAGATGTTACTGGCATAGCAATGGTGGAGGTCTGAGTCTGCGTTTGAGCTGCCGACGTCTGATTTTTGAATGAATTTTGTAAATGTACATTTGACGCAACTGTTGAAACCAAACTTACGTTGAATGTTGGTTCAGCAGCCTAAAATGGAACAAGTATTGTTTATTAAATACACGAATTTAAATAAAAATTTCGTTATTCTTACTATTTTTTTACGCGCCTCGCGCGCGAAAAAATTGAGGTTATTGACTTTTGTATTTATATTATTGTCATAATATACTTACACTATTGACAGGATGAGTGGTGCTGCTGACAATTTTCCCACTAGCTAATATTCTCGCTTGTTCCTCATATAATTTCCTTAATGTCGGATTATTTGGCGTGACAGGTTTTCGAGATAAAATAGATTGGATCTGTGACTGAATGTTTTTCAGCATTTGCTGCTTTTGAGCAGGAAGCTGAATAGTTTGTATTCTTTGTACCATTTGACCATTTGAAGGAACTGATACATGACTGCTGGTAGAGGACGAAACCAAAGGACCATTTGCTATAACTTGAGTTGGTTCGCTCTTAGCAGGATTTGTATTTTGCGATACCATAGTGTTTGTCTTATTTGAATTGTCAACTTTTTGTGAATTAGACGTATTCGCCGCGACGATTGTTGGTCGAGTAACGGTTACTGTCTTTGTCGCCTAAAAAGTAAAAATAAATTTGCAATAGAAGTACCAAAATCAAAGCCAAAATACAGATGATATGCATAAATGTTTATATTCCAATATTTTTACTATCCTGATTTTATAATTTTAATGGATTTTTTAGAACTTTTAATGCAAGTCAATAAGGTATTGAAAATAATCTCAAGTAACGGGAAATGGAAAAAAAGAAATTCGAAGATATGGAAATAAAAAATGCGTTCATATTATATACACATACCTGTGAATTCACAATACTTTGACCAGTGACGGCAACTTTCGTCTTCTTCACGATTTTCGCTTTCTTTGGTTGATTATTACCCAAGTTTCTAATTTGCTGTTGATTCAAGTTGTCAATAAATTGACTAGGGAAGCTGGAATTTTGAATTTGTATGTGTGGCGGCATCTGAGATGGTGCGGCTTGCACGACGATGTTCTGAATGTTATTTTGAATTGTCGGAGCTCCACCTGAACTGTTTACGATTATCTGACTCGTTGGAGTATTGATCTGGACACCTTGTAAGTTCTGATTATTCGCGTCTGGCTCGCCGATCACTATCTTCTGCGTTTGATTTTGATTTTGCGTCTGATTCGTCGCATTCAACTGTCCGGCCAGAAATTGTTGCAAGAGCTGTTGACTGATCACCTGCATCTGGCCGTTTGCGTTGGCTATTAACAGCTGATCGTTAGGATTCAAGTTACTCAACGCATTTAAAATTTCAGGCGTAATTTTGGGTGCATTGTTCAGTATGTTGTTCGCCGCTGTGTTAAGTATGTTTGCACCTTGAGACTCTACCTTTTGAGATTCGTTTTGTTGGGTAGGAGTGTTGGAAGCAGGAGTAGTTGTAATCAGTATATTCTGATTCTGATTGTTTTGTTGCGTATTAATTCCTTGTTGTACATTGGCCGAGTTCTGGGATTCAAAGTGATGTGCATTAACGGAAGAGAAGGTATTCGCCGTCACTACTTTCTGCTGTTGAACATTCACATTTTGCTGGACACTCGTGTTGTGTAAAACAGCAGATGTGTTTTGTTGCTGTAGACTCATGACATTCTGCTGCGTATGAGCTATGTCTTTGATAGTTCCTGTCTGCAAGTTTTGTTCCACAGTCTGAACATTACCAGCAGTATTTTGCTGCAACACATTAATTGTATTTTGTTGAATACTCGAATGTAAAACGTTCATAGTGTCATGTTGTTGCATAGTGTTACAAGAGCTTTGTTGCTGCAGTATATTCATGGAATTGTGATGAATGTTGGAGCTCTGTAGATTTTGTTCAAATATCTGTTGCACATTTTGAGTTTGTACAGTTTGTGCAGTAATCTGCTGATTATGTTGAAACAACGGTGATTCCTGTTGAAGCGTTAGAGTCTCTTGTTGACTCGTTTGTTGAAGACTTTGATTAGCCTTAGATACATGATCATTTTGTACTATTGAACTACCAGGCAATGATTTCTGCATATGAACGCCATGCTGTTGTTGTTGTGCTTGCTTTCCCAAATTTTGCCGTACGTTCGTAGTTATACAAGCATTCGTGAGTCGTACCTGACTAGATTTTTGCAGGGAAATGTTGGAATTCTGTTGATTGGAATTTGTTTGATTCGCATTAGACATTCGAGGACCTTGTAGGCCAAACATCGTAGGCGACGGCTTTGCGGATAAGACGTCCGAAGTGTTCAAAGAAACATTACCGCTCTGCGACAGAGTAGGATTCGAAGACTGAATAGTCTTAGATTGCATTAGGTTTTGTACATTTACATTCTTGGACGTTTGTATTTCTAGTGATTGTAAGGGTCCGAGGTTACTTTGAACACAGACGCTCGGTAGCGAATTTGTTTCTTGAGAAACAATATTCGTATTCTTTTGTTGATTAATCGGCTTCGAACTTATCTGGCTGTGATGCGGACTAGTGGTACAAACAATATTTTGCGAGCACATAGAGCTTACGGTGTTAGCAGAGACCTGATTTCCACTGGATAAAGGTGATTTGACGAATTTCTGTCTCTGTTGAGTTGTACTTTGAGCAGGCTGAGGTGTATTTTGCGCCTGACTAAAAAGTTGCGAGATAATCTGCGAATTTTGTCCACCACTTTGAGTCAGAGATCGTATCAGAGCTTGCGCGGTCGCTGAATCTATTTCGGGTTGATTGGGTTCCGGGGTATGATGTAAAACAACTTTACCGTCTTCTCCAACCGCTAATCGCAATTGTCCCGATATTGCATTCTGCACAGGCATCTGGAGTTGGGCGACAAGCTGACTATTGAATGTCTGCGATACAGAAGCTTGCGTGTTCGTTGTATTTGTTGCAGGTACTTGAATTAGATTCTGAGTGGAATTAATAGGAATTGTTCCTTGGGATGAAAGCTGGCCCAACGATTGTCCGGAATTAGTTTCGCTTTGTTGCGAAACTTGACAAGGAACCTCGGTTTCAGTTGTCAGTTCAGTATCAAAAATATCATCGTCATCCCCAATACCCGATATTTTCATAATACTGGCAAGATCTAATTTCGGTGGTTCATCGTCTTTCCGTTTGGCCTTTTTCTTCTTTTTCGCTTTCTTCTTGGGAGGCGGCAATAGATTTTGCTCTGAGACAGTTTGTGTACACGAAGCATTGCCAGTGGTATTGCCAGATGTGACTTGTGCAATTTGTGATTGGGGACTTTGTACCATAGCATTCTGAATTACGATGGAATTGCCAGTTCCTGAATTAGCTGTAAAAGAATGGCAAAAAATCAATATCAAATTTTTTATAATAACTGAAGCTTAACTGAATACTTAAATATCTCTCGTGTATTGTATACAAAGATACGAAAAAAGATGTAGAATTTAATTTAGTTGATTCTAAACATTTCTAGTATTTTAAACACACATTTTTAATATAAATAAAATAATATAAAATAATATTATATAGTGCTCTTTTAATTCATTTTGCTACAATGTTGCTATATGATGGTAAACTTACATGGTGCAGGACTAGATGGAGTATGTCTTATTACTGGAGAAGCAGTTGGAGGAAATCCATTGGGTACAGCAAAGAATGCAGGCGTTATTCCCTGCAGTTGCATGCCCTGTGCTGTGACAACCCTTACTAACTGTTGTTGTGTTAACTATAATCACAAATTAAGTATATTTAATTAATTTCTCTCATTTTATTAAATACTCTCTTTCTCTTTTATCTTATCGCCATAATTTAAAAAAACCTATATCCAAAACTCAAAATATGTTACATGTATTTTACTCGAATTATCATTTGTTTTATATAAAATGTAATATTGTATAACAGAGCTAAATTTGACTTCATTTTTCTAATGTAATGTTGAAATATTGCATATGTTATTATACAATTATATATAATTGTAAAATTAAATTTATACATATATAAATTCAGAAAATAGTTGAATATCATTAGGCAGTATATTATATGTTCAAAATACAAGAAATTTTTTAATTCATAAAAAATTAGTAAATAAATAATTTTTATAGTATATAAGAAATATTTAAGATATTTTGTTTTCAACGAAAAGTGCACAATTGTTTCAATACAAAGATTTAATAAGCAATGATCATGATTATGAAGATGCATGAATGAATGAAACCATCACCTGTGCAGTATGTGTTTGTTGCTGCGCGCTTGCTGGCGTCCTTAGTATGAGTTGAACGCCTCCCGGTTGTTGCTGTACAATGACAGGTCCAGTTGACGGCAATACCTACATTCGAAATGTGACAAATGAAACATAAAGCAACTTTTTGTGGTAATAGAAATGCATGTAAGCAGTTATATAATAGATATAAAGCGTATCAAAATATCTCATATAACATGGCATGATGTATATACATTTTCATGTAATTATATAATGAACATGCAGAGATGACAGATATAATTAAGACATAAAAGAGGTGTACTGTAATAATAACCTGATTCAATAGCAAACCCTGGGCCGTTGGAATCATTGTTGCTGTAGTGGGACTTGGTTGCGGTCCAGCAAGAACTAGTTGTGGTTGAGTCTGCTGTGTTACCTTTAAAGAGAAAAAGAAATATACACTTAAAATATAAGATCTCATTATGTTGTTAAAAAGCAAAGAAGATGGAATAATTAAGATAAATCTTTTTTTTTCCAAATGTGTTTGTGGCATTATGAATATTTTATCTCTAGAGTTATGATAAAACATAATGTAATAATTCAATAATAAATCGGAAAGATTCTAAAATACAAATATGAAATCAGTATAAAAAGGGGTTTTTTATACTGATGTAATAATTCATTTACAATATAATTAACATTCAATTAATTTTACTATTTAACAATTTAATAAAGAGGCGTATAAATATAATGCATTCAATTAAAGAATGGGCTATACTTGATTTGTGATTGTGGTAGTAGCTCGTTGTGGCTTTTGCTGAGTAGTAGTTTGCTGATTTGGAGGTTTTGGCAGAATTTGCGGCGGTTGCTTGGCGGGTTTGGCTGCCGCTATTTGGATTTGCTGATTTCCAAATAATTGGGTCCTAGTCACCAGTTGAGTAGGGGCGGACTGATAACCCTGTGGTGTACCATGAATTATTTGTAACACCTGCATCCCTTGTTGTAGTATGGGTGTATTAGGCCTAACCTGGAACATGAAAAATAAAAAGTATATTAATAAATATATAATACTTATAATAGTCTCTAAGATGACATGCTTCTTTTAAATAAAATAGTAAAAATAAGTAAAATTGGAAAAGAGAGAAAGAGAGAAAGAGTACAAAAAAGAAAGGCAATAATCATCCACAAAAATAATTATAGAAGATACATACTAAATTAAAAAAGATTAAAAATATATATATATATATATATATATATATATATATATATATATAATTTATATATAAGCTATATATGAAACACATAGCTATATATTATATATACTTTTCTCTCATATATATAATATAAATATTTTATATATAAAATTAAATATATTTTGAAAATTAGAGATACGATAAAATTAATAAAAAAATTTCTTTCTCTCAGGGAGATAAAAAGATTTTTATCACAGATTTTTAATACAGATATGTAAGTGGAAAAGATTTGTACACCTTTATTAAGCTAACACTCTCATCATTAAAAAGTTTAAAGTTTAGATTTACTAAAGTAGCAAATTAACAATTAATTAATTATATAATATCCGGATTTGATTTTTAGTAGAGGAAGTGCTGTATTAAAAAGAATAATTTGTACATTGATGGCAATGAAAGTTCCAATTAGATAAACACAAATGTTACACTATTCATAATTAAATGTTTTATGAAATAAAGTGATGCAACAGTGCAAATTAATGTTTTTAACTGTTCTCACTGTAACCATATTGGATTTTTATATCAGAAATAAGAAATGTGAATTTTTTTCCTTGCACCAAACATTCAAATCAATTTTTTTTTCTTGCACTATACAATCAAATAAATAAATTTTTTCCTATATTTCCATTATTGTACAAACAAATAACGATTATTTTCACATCGTTTAAGACTCGTAATCTTTCTCAATTGACTGGAATCTTTAGTTATTCCTATTGTCAGACATAGAATTATCAATGTATATTATCAAGTACAAAGAGTGGTATGCAAAAAATCAATCATGTTTTGATCGTGTAATGAAGTGTATGAAAAAAATTTACATAGACTATAACATAGTCAAATATGGCTGCAATAAGGATAACTAACGATTTCAGTCGACTGAACTTCAAACAATGTGAAAATAACAAATTTGAGCGATAAAAATATATAGTTTCACAAAGTGGTACTTCAAATAAAACAATAAAAGTAAGACATGAAAAAAGATAAAATTAAAGGTATCAACAGAAATATCCTGTTAAATTCACTAATCCATTCCATTCTAAAACTACAGAAGAGCCAAACTTAGAATAAGCAATTATAGTAACATTTAACTTCAATGTTATGCAGAATAAGTGTCCTTACCACAGGTGGACCAGGGCTACCTCCAGGCGCTGGGCTTCTATTGTTGAGAGAATTATTCCCGCCTAATAGATGAGGGCTTTTCGCAGGAGGATATGGGCTAAGTACAGGGCTCTGTATCTGGCTAACGCTCATAGGACTTTGCATGGGGCTTTGCATCTGTATATTAAAGTTACTGTTTGAGGTCGATGTGCCGACCGGACTCGGACTATTTCGATTGGATTGTATCGAGTTTGAAGCTGGACTTCTAAGTAAAAGTCGATTAGGGCTAGGACTCGGTGTAGGTGGTGCTATATTAGACGCCGGACTCTTCAGGGGTATTGAAAATGGACTACCCGGCGAACTAATATTTTGGTTTTGAATATTTTGCATAGATTTAACGGTATTCATAGTACTGACCACATTCGATGGTTGTGTCGTGCCCGTTAGTGCTACTGACGCACTTAAGCCAGGGTTTATCCCCTGCGAATACTGTCGCTGTGGTTGAAATCCAGTCGACTGGGAGGAACTTAAAGAAGAAACATGACTCAATGACATAGTCGGTTCATTGGATGCAGATATATGTACATTTGATGTTGATATATTGGATAAATTAGCGTGCATTGTACCGAGGTGCGGTATATTCGTAGTGAGATTCACGTTCGAAGCGTGATTCACATTTGCAGTGGTTGCATGAATTGATTCGCTGGGTGTGCTCGTGAATATACTAGAACTCGTCAGAGTTCCGGAATTAGAGATTTGCGAAATTGTCGAGATATTCGAATTGGGATGCTGCGATATAGCAGAGTTTGGTACATGTGCTATATTTGACGATCCAACAATGTGCGGTGCGATACTTTGAATGCTCTGTATCGTTTGGAATGGAAACTGTGCGCTACTAGAATTCAAGCTAGTCGGCGTCAGACCAGTCGCCAGGGCATTTACAGGTCTATTAAGACCTTGGTTTACACCAGAATTTATACTGGTAGTAGTCAAATTTGTATTCGGATTAATAGCAGATAAACCAGATACGCCAGAATTCGTGGCGGTCAAATTGGTATTCAATGTAAGATTCTGATTCACGCTCGATGAATTCAAACTCGTCAAATTTGGATTTACACCAGTCAGTCCCGCGTTTACTCCAGATAGCCCAGAATTAATATTTGTAGAGTTTATCGTACTAAGCCTGTTTATCCCAGTATTTACTCCTGTATTTATGCCATTTAAATCTTGTCCTAGATTGGACAAACCGTTATTAATATTGTTTGAACCAATGTTGGACGTCAGATTGGAATTAATTGCATTTAAGTGATTCAGGCTAGGATTTATCGCAGTCAGCCCTGTGTTTATACTCGGCAAGCCCAAATTCAGCAGAGGATTTGATGTGGTGATAACATTGGAAGTGAGAGATGTAAGACTGGTATTTAGAAGTGACAGTGGCAATCCCATATTAAGGCCCACCCCAAAAGTGGGGGTGGCCGGGGGTAGGCCCATACCAGTCCCCGAGGGATTTATGGTACTCTGATTCAACTGATTTAACTGATTTACGTAGACTATGTGATTTCCAGTTGTCGATCCATTTCCTTGTTCTTGGGGCTGCAAAAACGAGCAATATTAGAATAATATCCTCAATGAAATACTCGTTAATCATCAACAAAAGAGACTTACATTATTCGAAGTCTGCTGTAAAGCAAATGTTAATGACTGACCACTGGTATTCTGGGCTTGTAGTTGTTGTAACTGCTGCAACTACACAAGATTGGCAAATATTAAATAATGATATTTATGCAGATTATTCAGAGAAATTTTATAAGATCTATTTATTTAAACTTAATAATATATATACTTTTTTGCATTTTGTATATTTTAAATAAAATATAAATAGATGTATAAATATTTAACTTGGAAAGGTATATGTACAGAAGAGAGAAACATAACATGTTTCGAACTTTTAATTAAAATAAGCAATTGAAAGATCTATATATGCTTCTATAAAGTCTTACTTGTTGTTGGGTCAAAACAGCAACTGGATTATTACGTGGACGTGCATTCGGGGAAGTTGTAGAGGATACTGAGTCCCCAAGAAGAGGGCGTGACTGAGGCTGCTGCATGCCCACGCAGCCCCTCTTTACTATGGGCAGCGTCTAGCCACCTTTTCAGCTTATTTTGTTTCTTTCCTATTAATATAAAATTCTAGTTTACCCATTATAAATCTTTACAGAAATTTATAAAAAATAATTTATAAAAAAAACCAAAATATAATTTTATATCCTGAGAAAAAGTTTGATTTATTGAGATTGACAGATGACATTAATAATAATTTATAATAAATGTAATTAAAATATATTGATTTTTCAAGATATTTTGTATTTAGTATACAGATGTAGTTATTAAAATTTGATATATATGTATGTATGATATGTATGTATGATATGTATGTATGTATATATATGTTAACTATAATTAGCAGAAACATTATATTTACCAAAGTTGTTTAATAATCGCAGCAAAAAGTATTTGCGTTTCGGCGCCACTCAACACGTCTGCGGCCTACGTCTCCTGATCCTGTCATGCATATAATTTCGTATTTTGTCCAAAGCTCAGGCAGCACTGTATTAATTCCTCAATGTGCTTATATCCACGTATACTGTTAATGTTTCCAAAGATCTTGCTCCAGTACTAATCATTCTTCGCCATTATAGGCATTACTTTGTTGTATACTGAGAGTAGTTCTTTCTTGAACTACTTTATCCATTAAAGAATAATTGTTCAATTGCATTGTGAATGTATCCAGACTTATATTTAAAATGCATCTGTCGCAGGATTCCATCCATTTATAAATGTAGCAATGTTACGTTTGCCCATGACAGCACAAGAAAATACGCAGAAAACAGTATCAAATGTCGCTTCATACATAATATTTCTTTCGCATTACATGCTATCCCAAGTCTAAGAAGTAACTCGTAGACATTCTTGGATATTTGTCAAATGTTTAGAGTGTAGTATCACAATGTTATATCTTTGCTCATGAGATATTCATCGGAACAATTATTTCTTCTTAATAGGAGTGCTTCTATTGTTGTTACACACACTACACTTTTATTCGCACAGATTTTGCCAGCAACTTTCGTCCTGCAAAAAGGAATACCAAACTCATGTAACAGATACATATTAAATGTTCATATAAAAATTAATATAATATAGAAACTTCTTTCAGAGATTTCTTTCGCGATTAAATTAGCTTAAACTACAAAAAATTTCTTTCGCAAACGAGGGGGGGGGGGGGGAGAGATACGCGCGAGATTGAGAAAACGATGCGACTATTGCACGAACAATCGAACATTCGCTACATGCCAAAGCGATAACAGTGTCTAGCTCGTACAGCGATTTTAAGGAACCGGGAGATCTCGGCGAAACGATCGCGGCACCGAATTCGACAGCTGGAAGCATATTTGGAGGTTATAACTGGCGCGCCTGTGTGCAAGCATACGTGCCACACAAGCCACACTACACGCACACACAAACGCATACGCATAGGCGAATCACATATACGACACCTCACTCTCACTATACGAGGGTACCAGCGGCGCGCGATTGCACACAACAAAAGGCTCGACTGACAAGGCGTAAACAAAAGAAAACGCGAGCATCTGGCGTAAATTTCGCCCTCCGGACGACCGGGGAAGCCGGCGGACGGCACCGCGACGCGCGTGTTTGGCGACTGACGCGCAAAAATGCGAGTGGCGTCGCGACGAAAAATTGTCAATATTACCTCTCCGCCGCGAACGCGGTTTTGCCACCCCGTGTGTTTTCCTCCTGGGAATATTTCGCGAGTCCCGCGGCGATTTTTCTCCGCGCGATCCCGCGTCCTCGGCGCGGATCCAACGCGCCTCGTCCGAACGAAAACAACGCACACGGAGCACGCGCGACGACGATATTTCTACTGAAAATAATAAACTTTTCAGTTATACGACAGTTCCATGTACGCGTTACACTATTCGGTGGCAACGGCCATCATGTATTTATCAAGGCTGCCATTGCGGACTATAAAATCCCAGACCGCCACTATCGCTATTGGCGACACCTCGGATTAACCTTTTTGCAACCATGGAGGTAAGAAATAACTAAATGAAGCGCGCGGGACGCGATAAATGTAAATACGGCCGACGCTAGGGAATGACGTGAATTGGCACGCTGGCCAATCAGGCTTCTCGCTTTTCTAGATACGATAGATACATAATGGGAAATGATTGGTTATTCCGTATGGGTGAATTCGCTTTTTGGACGCTTATAAGCATCGCTTATTCCGTTTTCTTTGGTTCTGTGAACGGTTAGAAGAGCATTCATGACGTCACTGTGACGTCATGAATACTGCTCACAACGTTTATTTTCTTTTAATTTCTAGCAAATTCGATTGGATGTATTAATATGCATATGATAGTGTGTGTATTAAAGGCTGTTGCATGTACAAATTTACAATAGTATATAAGTAATTAAAACAATAAAATAATGAATACTACGAATATTATTATTGTTGTTGTTTGTTTAAATATATATAAATCAGTGCATGCACACGCACACACACGTGTGTCTGTGTGTGTGTGTGTATAATAAGATACACTAAATTATGTTTCATAAAAATAAAAGTTTTCTTGCATATAAAGAAACAAATGTTTATAAGTTGTCTAGTTAACAACTTCTGTTTATATAAACTATTTACAAAATAAACAATAAGATAATTAAATTTTAAAGAAAGATTAATTTTCTAAGAAGCAATTAATTTGCAAATAAAAAGATATTAAATATTACTAAAAATTGTTGTTAAATTGTCGCAGAGATTGCAATACAATTTTCTCTAAAAAATTTTGCCACTTATTAAAATACTGAAACATAGTTTCTTTTATAATTATAAAATAAAACAAATGTAAACAAGCATTTTTTTATGTAAAAAAGTTTTTTTTATCAGTAAAATCTATCATATTGAATCTGTTCTTGGATAATTTTACACAAATATAATTTTATTATTTCACGACACACACACACACACACACACACACATACACACACACACACACACGTTTGGATAGCATTTTCAAAGCCGAGAGAATACGCCGTTTTATTATTTATCATAATAATCTTAGAAATTAGTTATTAAAAAAATACTATTTTAAATTATAAAGCATTTATTTGAACTTTATTTCTCGAAGTAGACATTTCTAAATCTTAAGATAAAAAAAAAGAATTGAAGTTTTCTGATCTGATAGGCCCTGTTTGGTTCAATGTGCGTAATTCTTTTCTCTGAAAGAGAAAGACTTACGGCCATTTTTACACATTACTTTGCTTGGACCAATACTCTCGCATCCGTATCACGAAAAATCAGCCAGAGCTTCCTTTTCTATTCGTGAGATGATGGAGGATAATAGTGGTTAAAGCTACGGCACTTTCTGCCACGGGTCCAGGGACCTTCCTCAGAGCTGAAAGAGTCACTGAGAACTCGATTGTGGCTCCGCGGTGTTACCTCAGAGAACTTCTACTAGTCTTCTCTCAAAGCAGGTATATAAGTAAAAGATGCTTCGACAAGCACTCTCGAGAAACATAAAAAATGAAAAATATAACATATCCTCTACTTATAAAATTATATTTTATAATATCATTTTATTTACAAAAGATTTTTCTTTAATAAACTGAAGTTTTTTTTTGTATAAAACAATATATATTATAAAATTATAAAAAAATTTATAATTTAAAATATATATTGAAAATGTATATTTTTCATATAAAAATTATTTTATCTTGAGATGAATATCTCATTGTTAGCATAATTTTCATCCATGTAGTTTTTTTCGAAATTTAAAAGATATTTTTATTTTTTTTTTTTGAATATGACCATTTTATGAATAAATCAATTTTTGGAAATAAATTAATACTTAAAGATTTCTGTATAAATATATAAGAGATCATCGAAAAGTGAATATACCAAATATTTTATATTTTATACCAAAATACAAAAAATAAATAATTATATAAAGAGAGAAAAAAACTAGAGACACTGTCTCATCTAGATAAATTTATAAAACAGGACATCTTTATCTTATCTTAGATACATTTTATCTTATCTTTATTTAAATGATTTTGTAAGATTATCTAAGTGAAATACAAATAGTTTTACATATATTGGCTCTTGTGTAAAAGATATATTTTCTTTTTATTTAATACTACAAGTACAACTGTTAGAAAAAAAATATAGAAAATTCAATTAATTTCTATACAAATAAAATCTATACTCTATCATTGTTATCGATTACATATTACATTTTGAAGAAATTTAGGATCCAACTACATAGGCTACGACCGTCGCATGGTCTAGCTTGCCAGGTATCATAGATATCTTTTCTAATGTCTTTTTTCTTCGAGATCTTTGCTCTTGCTTTGAGAGCTGTATTAACTGACCATCTTTATCCTGTGCATAATACAATTCTGTGTCTTCTAAAATTCGCCTTTTTGCAGCAGTTATACGCACCTATAGGACAAACCAAAGATTAGTGTACTGCAAGAAATATCACTTAAAAGTTGCATGCTTACCGCAAAGTCTAAAAGAAGTTCGCACAGATGTTTGGCACTATTGCATGGCGGTCCTTCTCCAGAAACTCCACGTCTCAACAAATCTTCCATCCTGAGTAGTGTGAGTTCATGTCTTTGATAAGCTTCAACTACCGGTAGATTGTTGCTATTCACATTATTACTATTACTTGATTCTGTGTGTCGGAGATTTTCTGTAGATTTTCGACGCGTTTTTGATCTTGCATCATAACTCTTTAGCATGGCGTCAGCACTGCTACTGTAATTGGGTAAAACTGCAAATTTTCCCACCACAGGATCAAAATTATCTGAAATTCCATCGCTCGTCAGAAATACTATATCTCCTCTTTCAACTTCCGTTATCGCCAGCGTTAAATTATTCAATTCAGGATTAGAGCCATCTACTGGACCTAGAGCTCCTAAGGCATCTCGCATGTCCCGCATGCAGTGAATATCGTGAGATCCTCGTGTTATCTCTCTCACACCAGTTTTCCTGTTTCGTTTTTACACAAGAGATGATTATCAAAGGCCTAGCATATTATCTGCTGCAATTTATAATTTGGTACATAATAAAGATATAAATACCTTGAGTAGACATAAGCTAAACTATCACCAACATTGCAGGTACAGGCAATATATTTTTTCTGGCATATATTTGTATCAGTACTTGAACTTGGCAGTGGAAGGATTGTGCATACTGTTAAGGTAGTGAGCATTCCTTGTTCTTGAAGAATCAGTGAATGTGCTGCATGGAATGAACGGAGTAATGCTATAAACACATCCTTTGTTGTTGTCATTTCACTATTTATAGATGGGCAGAACAGAGCCTGGTTCAAGTACTCTATACTTCCATGAACCGCAGATCTGGCTGCTATACTCGCTTTTGTACCTAAAACTTCCAACTGTAAAGTATCAATCTTATAATATTAAATTAGAATAGATTATAGCCAATGGCAAGCAAGTTTGATTAGTTTTAATTATATATAAATAAAGTAAGTAATGAATGTAAAAAGAACCAGAGTTAGTTGTTTTTCTATGAATTATTTTCTAATATGTATCTGAAAAAACTTAAAAATCTTTTTTTTTATCGAATATATAATAAAGTTATAAATAAATTTATCAAGCTAAGCTTCTATATTTTTATACTTGACTTATCCTCCATTTATATCAATCTATCCTATATCTTTTTTAGATATATTATTGCTTTTACCCCAATTGACACCATCTGCAAGAGCTAATATGGCAGAGCTTGGTCTTGCCACAATGCCGAAACAATCGGCTATTGGTTCTCCATTGTTAGTATTATTTGTAGGAATTTTCTCATATAGTGTAGTTGCAATTCCATATGCATTTTCATGAGGATTGAACCAATCAGTAACTCCAGCAATTTTAATATTTGATGTTGTTGATCCTGCAAAGTTTTGTATCTTTACTTTAGAATGATATCAAAACAAATATATGCTTTATTAATGTCACTATTCTAAACTCACCACTTCTATACTGCTCATTTTGATCTAGCATATCAATGTAATCTATATCAGTATCATTAATACTTAAGTGTTTCTGTTGAAGATTGACTGCCGTAAGACCACTATCGGGCCCAGTATAAGCTGCAAATATTCTTTCATTTTCCTGAAAATTGTCGAGTTGTCTACTCGGCAATTCTTCTGGATTTCGACCGTGTAAAATTGGCGGTCCTTCTTGTTTTGTTTCTAATCTAAGAATGTCGATTGTAGTCATATTAGAAGAGAGTGAGAGAATATTAATGTATATCGCCCAGATAACATGTTGTAGTTTCATTTTCATACACATGCATACTACAATCAATTAACATTATCTAATTAACTATATTTTTAATTTTAATGTTTACCCATTGAGATAGCGTGTGATGAAACAGCCACCAGGAAATTCCTGAGTTAATGATTGCGGGCTTTGAAGCGACTGTTCCCCAAGAGCTATACTCTCCACAGCCCCAGCCAAGTTGCTAATAGATAGTTGGCGCATAAAACCAGCAACTTTCTTCCGTAAACTTGGCATCTTTTAAAGAAGTCCAAGTAAAGGGTACAGAGCAATTAAGAATGGTAATTATTGTCTAACATTACTTCACTTGACGAGAGGCTCATACCATGATTATAGCTGCCAGCAACAGGTCTTAGATCAAACCTTAAAAAAATCCATAAAGACATATGTTTTAAAATTTTATATTAGGTGTCATCATTTTTATATCAATTTTATATTAGGTAGTCATATTATTAGAACAAATGATATATGTCAAATGATCTATATATTAAAGATTAGTAATTAAAGTAACTGGAGCAAATTAGTTTTTATCTATCCAAATGATGTTAAACAAAGGAATAAAGATAATAATAGATATGTAGTTATATATATATATTTAAGTAAAATAATATAAAAATATATATAAAATATAATATATAAAGGAAAATGCAGCAAATTACATATTTTTCCATACGTTTTTAAAAAGGTTTCTGATAAGTACCTAAAATTTGAAAAGATATTTGTTGAATCTATGTTAAAGTTATATAAGTAAATTAATTTATAAAAATTTCTGTTTTTACTTATTTCAATTTGTATTAATACAAGCTAGAAGTTTAAGAGACATAGACATATACATCATATTTCTCTTAAGATAAGATAAAGAAGTTAATGAAATATTTTTTCGCACTATTCTTTACATAGAGATTCATTATTCCTCTATTTTCTCTTATCGACAATTTGATTTATCGAGACACTCATCATTAAATTATACCCGAATTAGGACAAATATCGACGAAATAGATAAAGTTTAGAGAAACTACAAAGAGAAAATGTAAAGGTGTATCAAAGAGAATCCACGAACCGACTGACGTGTCAATTGCGTCGCGCGTTGACAGTTAAGAGACAAGTTACCTGGGAAAATTCTCACTGCGCGAGAATGAGATCACGATGCATGCCGCACACAGGCCTTTTTCACTTTACCGCCATATTGGCAATGTGTCAATAACCAACTGAACTATACTACTATACGAGAACGGCGGACCTAAACACAGATCTCTCCTCCTACGCTATACCACAGTCGCGACAGCGAACGATCACTCGCATGTGCATACATGGAAATCGGAACGTACGCGCGAGCGCGATTAATATGGATAATAAAGCGGCGTCAACGGATGTCACGATGTCGACGACATTCTCATCGAGGTACATATGCCTATACACTATACACGTACATACGTTGACGTACGTACGTCACACGCATAACGGAATCGAGAAAATTGACGTTTGCTCCAATTCTCGCGCGGTTGCCAAAATCAGCTGACGCGGCGATCGAACGTCAGCCGAGATAAGACGACGATTATTCGCATTATCGCACTATCGTCTCGGCGCGTGTGCGTTGCGATATATAAATAATATATACAACACAATGTGCGACTGTACCGCATCGACGACGAGGACAACGATGACAGTTGTGTTCCTTTTTTTTGGTCTGTTTTGACATTTGACGAGTCAATATGGCGTCCTCGTCACAGATGAGAATCCGCAATTTTTCGCGGTTATTTTAGCGGGCTTCGCTCTCGCTATTCCGCAAAGTCGCGCGTCGTACTCGGACTCGGTATTTTGAATACCTCTCGCACAGGAATTCGACGTTTGACGCGGTCTCGGATTAATCGCGATTATCCTCGAGTTTAATGCGCGATAGATAGTGTTAAGCCAGTGTATTAGTATTTCTCTACTTCCGCGTGCGAAATTATTATTACGTAATCATAATATTTAAAATCCTATCTACACCCGAGCGACATTGGCAGGATATGCTTACTTTCCTCCACTGATGTTCTGTTTCGATTAGGAAAGTGTCCAGAGAAAGTGTACAGTTTCTTATATACAGTTAGTTTGCGCACAATTCATGTAACGTTATTTTGACATACGTTTTGACACGGAACGAAATTTTTTTCGTATTATATCATCCCATTTGGACACCATATGATCTAATATGCGCGGGTATAATTCATTTGAAATATTAAAAAATGATGTGAAATATATATATATATATATATCTCAAAGTGTTCACGCATTTTTCTTAATATTGCACTTTAAAGGTACAAGATTGTGAATACACAGATGGCTAATGTTCTATAGAAAGTCAATAGAATAAAAAAGGACCAGAAATTGTTAAATGACAGCAGAAGTATAAGATGTTTGAGTCTCCAAGAAGTCTCCAGGAGGTTTGCATCGATTTCATCTGCGGTAACGTTCTAGGCTTGTGCGAGGTTCATCTTGGTGATACAAGTGTACATTCTTCCAGTACTCCCAATAATAGCACAGTTTCCGGTAAGTGTCTATATAAAACTGAGCATTTGTACGTTGTAGACTTTGCAGAATTAAAACAGCATTAATTTTAGATGAACAAGATGTCTGTACACTGAATAGTGATGGTGCAGAAGTTGCTTTTGATACTACAACAGGTAGAACATCGTTTAACGATGCTCCCTCCAACTCTGCAACTCGGCTCACCTTTAGGCATCCAGATGCCTTCTTGCCAGCCGAAGTGTCGGAACAATTACTATCCAACTTATGTGAAAAGAAAACCTTGTCCGACTTGACAATTACACTCTTTGACTCCAAGACAACTAGATTAAGGTGATGAGACTTAAGTTTACTTAAAAGAAAGAATTTTTAACAACATTATATTTTTTTTTAGGCATGTACGACTGAAAGACGCGTCGACATTATCAGCTAAAGGCTTAAGCGTTCTTAAGCAACATAAAGTTGTAGATTTAATAGTAAATGGACTTAAAATAACTGTTAATGAATTAATTAGCTGTTTAGGCGATTGGAGTATACAAAACCTTAGGTCGCTAAGTGTAGCTAAAGGAAGCTTTATGGATTTTTCAAGGTTATTATTAAGCTTCACACACATTGCGACACATTTTTAAGTTGAGTTATGGGAGATTCTTATGACAGTTAATAATTTTATACCTTTACACATATTTTGTGTTATAGACAACGCATGGTAGATATTGCAACATTAAACAAATTAAAGGCACTTCACACCTTGAATGTCTCAGGAACAGAATTTAATAAACATGGTTTGGACATAGTAGTCGAAGATCTTCCCCTTTTAGAGAGCTTAGATATATCTTGTACAAGAGTTGATGATATAACACCGTTAAGGAAATGTAAAGATCGTTTAAAGACATTAAATATGTACAATTTAAAGATAAGCGGGTGTGGAAATTTAATACCAGTATTACTGGAGTTAAATGAATTAAGGCATTTAGATATTTCTGATGAAAAAGATCCACATGGTTTTGAAGTGTTTGCACCAGCTAAGCCAAAAATAACAGATTTTCTAAGAGCTCTTAATTGTATGCCTTATTTGACAACTTTAGATTTGTCGGGTGAGTAGAGTATATAATACAATATTTATATATAATGATCTGATAATTGTTCATGAAATTATTAGTTAATTAACGAAACAAGAGATTTTTTTATTAAATGTATTTTTTATATAGGTAAAGATGATATAAATTCAAAAGATTTAAAAAATTTTATTGCATCACATGTACATTTGAGGTTTCTGGGACTGGTGCATTCTGATGCTTGTTATGATGAAAGTTTCATAGATTCGACACATGAAGATTATAGATCCGATCTTGTTGTAAGTTGACATATTGGAATTAATTATGCAACCATATTGTCTGTATGTATTACTTTCATATACCGAAAAAGTCGGAATGCGTAATTTTGTTACATTATACTCGTTATATCTTTGGATATGTGCAGAGTAACATTATTATTGATTATTATTACTATTATTTGTACAAAGTTTGACATTTTTCGTATATTCTCTATCTTCTGTTATTTTTTCCTTGTATTCATTTTATATATATATATATATATATATATATATATATATATATATATATATTATTCATAACAATGTTATGTATTGCATTATATTTTACATTTTAAAAATATATATTCTCAATTGTATATGTCATAGAGAAATTATTGCAATATTAATATTTGATATCAAGTATTCGTATATAATATCATTTTATTACATTATATTATATAAACAATCAATTTCCATTTGCAAATATAGGAAAATTGTTAATGTAAAATTTCAATTGCTAGAAAAATTTATATTCTTATGCATAATTAAAAAATACTTATTTATATTCTTATTATGCATAATTTTTAAATAAAACAATATTAAATTGATAAAAACAGTTCAACATTGATAAAGAAAAAAAACTTTGAGAATTCAGAAAAGAAATTGATGTGTGAAATAATATAAAATGCATCTGTCTTTTGCTTCAGATTAGTGGTACAGCAACAGAATCTCAAATTTTGGAAGCTCTTAGAAGGTATACATACAGACCAATATATCTTCAAAAGTGTTTGTTTAATTTATTTCGTTTGACACCAAATTTTCTCGAACCACGAGTCGATGTGATAAAATTAGTGTTACCTGGAATGAGAGAGCATCCACAGGAGTTCCGTGTACAAATGGCAGCTACTGCATGTATCTATAATCTTACCAAGGGTGAATTAGCTCTTATGATTCATCCGTCGATACTTAAACAGATAGTCGAATTAACATTATTAGCAATGGAATCATATCCAACTAATCATCAACTTCAAAAAAACACACTATTGACTTTATGCAGCGATAGAATCCTACAGGATGTTGCATTTGACAAATATAGGTAGCTATATACATATATATATAAATTTATAATTCAAAAGTAAAATTACATGCTGACATTTTAATTATGGTCTTAAAATGTTTATTAATATTTTCATAGAGCTTTCTGTAATATATATATTTTCAATAATAATATAATATAATCTTGTAATAAATTATTACACAAAGAAGTACTGTCTTTTTTGTAAATGGAAGTTGATCATATGATAAAAGAAAATATATACACACAATTAAATTTGGATGGTGATATGATGTTTTTATATATTTGTTATATATAGACACATACAAATGGTTATTAATCTTTATATGCTTTATCTCAATTATTAAATAATTTATACATATATGTGTATGTGTATATATATTAGAAAAGTATATCTTTTTTATTATAAAACTTAGGTTTTTATGATATATGTCATGATAAAATGTTCTAGTTTTATTTAGATTAATTATTATTTGCAATAAATTATTCTTAACATAAATGAATGAAGATATAATATGTTTATGTAGGTTTAATTCTCTGATACATATAAAATAAGTAAAACGTAAGTTAAAAATTGAACTACCAGGGCGGACATATTGAAATTTCAGCATGAAATTGTGAATATTTTTGTGATATATATATATATATATATAAATCTAAAAAAAAGAATTTTAATTTAACAGATGTGCAAGATTAGTTATGAATTGCTTATCGACATTTGATGATGCATCAATGAATCGTATGTCTGTGGCCATTTGCTCAATATTAGCAGCAAAAATATCGACTGTGGAAACATCTATGCTTGGCGCACAACCACAATATATGTTAAAATTGCTTGCAATGGTTAGATCTAAAGTCGAGTCGAAACTAGTAGATATTACAATGAAATTTACATTAAGTGCTCTATGGAATTTAACGGATGAAAGCGCTATTACATGCAAAGTCTTTCTCGACGAAGGTGGAATGGAATTATTTCTTGAGGTATTGGATAGTTTTCAAGGAGAATCTAGCGTAGAAACTAAAGTTCTTGGTCTGCTAAACAATATTGCAGAGGTTTGTATCAGGATTCATACTAAATGTATAATATTATAATAAATTTGTAGAGACATTAACGACTGTATTAAAACACAATTCATTTATTTTTTGCACTGAAAATTTCAGGTTGATCACTTGAGACCACGACTTATGCAACCTCGATTTATAAAAATGCTTTCTATGCTGCTCGACTCTGAGCACATTGATGTATCCTATTTTGCAGCTGGTATTGCTGCACATTTGCTTAGTGATGGTCCTCGATCTTGGTGTAGTATGCCATCGCAACCGAGTAGAGAGCAATTGTTGGATCAACTGGTTCATGCTGTAACTCATTGGCAAACACCACAAGGAGAGATGGTTGCCTATCGTAGCTTTCAACCATTTTTTCCACTATTACGTTGTGCAGATGCATATCCTGTTCAGCTCTGGGCAGTATGGGCAATTCATCATGTATGCACAAAGAATCGTAAGTCTAAAAAAAAAATATTTTGTAATACAGATTTAATTAAAATTTAATAGCCTATATATTCTGATATGATAAAGAGGTAAAAATTTAACAAGTATACCCTTTATACTAGAATAATTATATTGTTTGATTATAGCAAGAACAATTTTTTTAACATAACTGGCATTATTAAAAAGAGATGAGAATTTTGAGAAAACTATTGAAATATATGTTGATTATTAAAATATATTATAATAACCATATGCTTATTTTTCAGCAAAACGCTACTGTGTAATGTTAATCAGAGAAGGAGGAGTAGAAACATTAAAACAACTCGAGAAGACGCATACAGAATATACAAAACAAGAGACTTTTACAACTTTTCTGCAAAGTTTATGTCAATCAATTTTGGAAACCCTTGAATTAAATTCTTAACAATAGCTCTGTTGCTTTTCAAAATCTAAAAATTAAATATTATGATATGCTAGTCAATGTTTATTTTAGTGCAATCCTATATCCTGTTCTTTAGACCAAATAAATATAAAAATGATAAGGCCATGAATATTTATCAGAAAGACAGACTGCAATCAAATCACAAATAAATCCAAAATATTTTAATCGCAGTTGAGTTAATATTTCGAGGTATGTGCGTTTGTGTATGTGTATGTGTGTGTGACTCACTAGATCTGATTTGAAGATCTGAATTGAGAAATAAATATATCTCTGTTACAGAGTGTTGTCTTTTATAGAATAAACTCTGGAAAAAAAACATTTAAATTACTTAGCAGTAATTGTATGGAATAAGTTATAATTATGGATAATAACGGATTTATAACTTTAAAATAAATTGCAAAACTTGTAATAATACAATACATATACAATAGAGCCTCCGTATTGGTTACCATACAATTCTCTGCTATTTTCTCCTTTTATGCTGTTTCACCATTACATATTTGCATATTTGATTATGTGATTGTGTATAGAGTGAGAAAGCGAGTGAAAAGTAAAAGAAGACACACGCACGCACACGGTCACGTAATCATGTAAATGTGAAATAATGTAAATGTGGCGTAAAAGAAGAAACAGTAACAGTAAATTAGAGAATAATCAATATAGAGATCCTAATATAACTTTTAAAAAAGGAGATATGTGATTTTAAGAAGAAGCAAAAAATATGCATGCTAGCTGCTAATTTATCCTTTTCAACAATTTGTATTATTATTAATACTTATTAATATTTATAGTAGATTTTAAAATTTTATTTATAAATTTATATATATATATAAATAAAAAAATATAATATAAAGATAGTGTGTATGTGTGTGTGTGTATGTACACACACATATAAAACTGTTGCAGAAAATCGCAGAATAATCGACATAGTAATGTTTGTAATGTTCTGAGATATTTATATTTTTATGATTTATTTAATAAACGATGAATGTTGAACTTAGATATGACTTATATTTGAGATTCTAGTCTAATTAATTACTATCTTAAACGATTCATTAGTTATATTCAAATTATAGATATAATAATCAATATATATCTCTGTCAGAAAAAGATCAATATACTAATTGCATAAGTTAACTATTTATGTAGTGTTTGCAATTCTAATGAAAGTTTTATTAATACCTGGTTGAATAACTGATTTAATACATTGACATTTATCTCTCATAAGAAAATATATAGCTTAAAGATTATTTTTGGATATTATATGGACCTTTTACCGGGTATTTAATTCACTAGATAATTGCAAATAACTATTTACCTTTTCAGAGAATCATTACTTTTCAAGAATCATTACTTTCGATTGAAAGAAATATCTCGCATCGAGGATTTTATATTATACCTGTAATTACCCTATAATTTATCGTGATTAATTTTAATTGCTATCACGATTTGCGGAATGTTGCCGTGCTTCGAGTATTATATTTAAAGACACAATATATTATCACGAAACTCTAATGAACACATTAAAGACAAGGTCAATCTTGTGTTGTAATTTTTCAACACAAATGCAATATAAATTAATAATTGCGTATATACAGTGGCAAAATCTTCAACTTGTAAAAAGCGTTAAATATATAATCTATAAAAAAAAGCACAGATTATGATTCATCTTATTGTAACTTCAATTACTCGATGTTAGTTTCTTAAACGATAAATATAAATCCTAAGGTTTATGATCGTTGAGATCAATAAGACCATTTGAATTAACAGAAATATACGTTACATCAAATCCTTCTGCTTCCAAGGCTCTACACGAATCCAATATACATTTGTGCTACTAGATAAGTTCAACAAGTTCATTATATCTATTAAGAAGCAGGACTTATTATAAAGATGCAATTTTCTCACTGTCTGGGTCGTAACAATATGATTTTTCCTTGATTTATAGAACCTAGCTACACCTTTCACAGCTATATTATTATATTCTGTCGTACTGAATGTAAATATCACTTGCTACTTGTCTGCTGTTGTGAGATCTGCAATTTGCTGTTAGAAAGAAAGTACACAAATAATTTCTTATAATTATAAGACAATAAAATACAAAAGTAAATTTTGCAAGTTAAGGCACCAACTTGGCGAGCATGCTCGATTGCTGCTTCCGACTCTCAACCATACATGCGAGTTCTGGAATGTGGATTGCCATGGTACACTGTCAGATACGGCATCATTTTATCTAATACCCGAGGATCCTGCGTGATAGTACGACGTCTTAGTTTTTCACATGCATATAGATTGCATCATGTGACATCAGGCTTTGAATTTACCAGCGTGATAGTAGCTTGAGCGTCCAAATAAAGAGATCTACCCTCCATTGGACCCTTTTTATATTCGTCCGTGATAGGAGCTACAATGTATAAATAATCGCTATTAAATATCACACTTGACATATATAAATATGATTAAATATTGCATTGATTTTGGTACCCGAACTTACATTCATACTCGGCGACGTCTGACAAGTGCTGATCGCACGTGTGCAAATAGCGATCTTTCACGCGATGCAGTGCGGATATCAAATACCTCGTTGATAGAAACATTCTAATAGTTGCCTGAAATTATTCTCATGAGGAATCATGCATTCCACGAACTCGCATGTTCTAACCTCGCGTTCTAACCAGCACCGTGCTACACTCCACACTATCAACAATAGAGGATGACACAAGCAAGCGAAGGAGAGTGACGTACGAATGGTATACGCATAGCCATATGTATATATACACACTCGCATTAAACACACACATATATATATATATATATTTCTATATATATATATATATATATATTGCATTCCCATGCAGTTCGAAAATCCTTCATTACTGCTCTATAATTGTAAAAAGATATACGCATTAAAAAATTATAATCAATGAAAAATTTCATAATCATGAATACAATTGTAATAAATTATTTATTTAATTATTAGTAATGTATTATTTATTTTATTAATTATCGTATCACGTTCATTTGCATAGTGACTTCAATCAATTTTGAATCTTCGCGCTAAATTGTTTGGGCTGGTGCTAGAAGGTTTTCGATAGATATCGTGCGAGATCTTTGAATTGATTGGCTGAAACGAAATATATCGATTCGACAGAGTACGTACCAATATCCGCCAATCACGACTGCGAAGCTTGACCAGCTCGACCAATGAGGACAAGGAAATTCTGGCGCCAACGAATTATTCTTCCTCTTTCAGCGGGAACGTTGTGCCGTGCAGAAGCAGAAATTGCGTGCTCCGTTAATATCTGTACAGGTAAGTCGACAAAGAGATAATCAAGCCAAATAGATGTGATTATTCGCAATAGCATTATCTTTTGAATAAATTGTGAGATAATATTGTTATATTTAATATGTTGATAGCATATTTTATAGATATTGTAAGAATAAGAAATCAAGTGACTTTTTCGGATCAGATAATCTCGGGCCATTAGATTACTTTTATCCTAACGGTCTTCCGAGTATTTGTACATTTATAGTGAATTCACATTTGTACATTTATATGAATTCACATTTGTACATACATTTATATAATCGAGTTTACATTGTGTCAAATGTTATTCTTATCGAAAGTTTGCTTAAAAATCTTGCATAGGAATTAATAGCAGAGTATCTCATTCTGATTGAATAAAGAATCGAACGATTCTATTAGAATTAAACAAAATATTTATATTACATATTTATATAATAAAAACACGTATTAATATATTATTATATTGAATACGAAGGAGAAAGCTAACTAAAAAATGTATTCTAATTAACAATTTTGCGTTTTTATTATTCATTTTATTGTTAGTAGAATATAATTTTTTATACAAGTTGCCACATCAAAATGGTCAATGAGAACTAACATAAACATTTATTTTACATTACTTAAATATTTCACTAGAGATTTTATTGCGTAGGATCATATATCTATATCACATTTAAATTAATATCGCTTTTGCGATCATTAGAAATTCAAAATGATATCAAAAACTCTATATGGTGTATCTATATAAAAGAGAAGGATTCTCCCCAATAAATTAAACAAATACAATCATGAGAATATTAGATATTATTTTTATATAAACATGCACGCACACGCACACACACACACACACACACACATAAATTTATATAATTTACAAATAATTTTTATTTTCTTGAAGTTTTGCATATTTGCTTGTGATGTCGCAGATTTTATTAATCATCTTCAAATTTCTTTAATAATTAATGTATTTTAACTTTTATCACAACAATGATAAAAAAACCAACAAAATTAATATTAAAAACATATAATAAAATAAAAAACATTACATTGTATAATATAAATAAATTTTAATTTTGGATAAATTTTAATTTAGTATTGGATTTAAAAAAGTATCGTAATTATTTGATTATAATAAAATAATACATATGTAAATATTATTTTGAAAAAAAATAAGAAATAAAAAAAAGATCAACACATCATGTTTCAAATACAAAATTAAAATTTTCTATGTGATAAAACATTATTATCTTGCTCCTACTTTTCTGTTTATTTCTTATTAAAATATATATTTGCATAAGTTTATAATTTAATTATTAATGAAACAACAGGTAAACAAAATGAATGATATATTAATTAAAATAGGTGTTTTTTAACTTTTAAATAATTTCTGATTTTTCCAAAGTTGTATATTATGTTTACTCTTTTAATGTTGCAAGTTTTATTAATTATTTTCAAATTCTTTTTAACCATTATTATCAATATATTAATTTTTAGCAGTTAAAAATAATAACAATGATTATAAACTATTAATATAAGCAAAAAGAGACAATATATATAAAATATAAATATATAATATTTAATATATTACATTTAATTACATATTTTTTAATAAATTAAATATGCATGAATTTTTGTTAAAAATCTAAATTTTTAATGGGCTTGATAGATATTTGTCTTAAAAAAATTGCACGGATTTTATTTTGATTTCGTTAAAACAAATTACAATTTTTAATCGACATAATACTTATGTTAGTAATTTTTTTCTTTCTTTGCTCCTATATACTCTCTTGTAAAATTTTGAAAGTTTTTGCTTATACTTTAAGTGTGGAATAATTTGAATAATTTTCTATTATGATAAGTAAAACATACATAAAATTACTTTAATCCATCATCAATATATATATCATTATGGTACCCAAACAATAATCCTGATCCTATAAAATTAATTGTTTTGAAATAAATGATTTTTGACATAAAACTTAATTTTGTACAGATATGACAATTACTGCGGATACTATGGATGACTTGGAGATCTTCATACATACATCATCTGGTATCGTTTATTGTCACGTCAACAATTTATTGTACAGGTTAGTGGGCTTAGATCGATATATATAGTTGTTTCTTTGTGATGTACCCCATGCTATCTTTACTTTGTATTAAATCTATTACATATGAGTTTTCAATGTAACTACTAAGTAGCAAACATTCATAATGCAGTGCTCTAAACATCACTTTACTTTTCCTTATATAAGACTTTTTTTCTCTTTAGTTTGGGCCATTTCGATTGTGTCCATATCTATTGTAGATGAGATTTATTTTCCTTCATAATGTTTTCGGCTTTCTGCAACTGTATACGTTGTTTTGTCATTATCACTTTTAGCAATTTATTATATTCATAGGTAAATGAAAACGTTTGACATTAAAAAACGATCTGTAACGAATAGCTAACGCGCCCTACAGGCGCGTTTATCTATCTCTGAGTTAAACGCGATGATTTAAGAATAATTGTGTTTTGTATGCGACCGACCAGTGATTCTACGCAATTTTGGCAGACCGAGAATGATTTTATGTATGTAGAAAACAGCAATTGCAAAATTTCATCTTTCTAATTTTAAAATCAAATTTTTATAAATCTTTAGACGTCCTTAGAAGACTCTGTCGCAAAGAAAAAATTATTGTAATTCGAAAAATATGCATTTCCGATCCTATGATCATCTGAAATACTTTGTCATTCTTAAAGTCAATAAAAAAACTGTTAAATCGATACCTGAAGTAGCGAGAGATATTTCCAATGCTGTATGTACTTTATATGCACATGCATAAAAAAGAGAGTTTTTATGTCAAATGTTTTCATTTATCTATGAATATATTAAATTGCTAAAAGTGATAATGACAAAACAATTAGTTAGTTAGCGATTCTGTAACTCGTTAAACAGATAATGACATCGTTACATGTCGTTGTCCGTTTAACGATTTTCAGATTTACGATTTGCAGATTTACGATTTACGTTGGTACTTTGCCAATAGCTTGCACAGCATCTGTGTGAAAAAAAACTTTCTCCTTTCTGTAACATTAAGAAAAACATTTAAAAAAAACTTTCTTCTTTCTGAAACATTAAGAAAAACAAATTAAAAGAGAATTATAATAGAATAAACATAATGTTAAGGTCTTAACACTCACCTACAAATGGCGCCAACTTCTTCGATAGGCTGTTTAACACCAATCTCAGTATTCACCATCATTACAAAAACGAGCGACGTAGATGGTCTAATGGTTGCTTCTAATTAGTTGAGATAAATAAGACCATTTGAATTAACAGAAATATACGTTACATCATATCCTTCTACTTCTACACGAATCCAATACACATTTGTGCTCCTAGATAAGTTCAACAAGTTCATTATATCTATTAAGAAATAGGACTTATTATAAAGAAGCAATTTTCTCACCATCTGGGTCGTCACAACATGATTTTTCCTTGATTTATAGAACCTTGCTACCTGAACCTTTCACAGCTATATTATTACACTCTGTCGCACTGGATATAAATGTCACTTCCTACTTGTCTATTCCTATGAAATCTGCAATTTGCTGTTAAAAAGAAAGTACACAAATAATTTCTCAATAATTATAAGATCATAAAATACAAAAGTAAATTTTGCAAGTTAAGGCACCAACTTGGCGAGCATGCTCGACTGCTGCTTCCGACTCCCAACCATACATGCGAGTTCTGGAATGTGGATTGCCATGGTACACTGTTAGATACAGCATCATTTTATCTAATACCCGAGGATCCTGCGTGATAGTACGACGTCTTAGTTTTTCACATGCATATAGATTGCATCATGTGACATCATGCTTTGAATTTACCAGCGTGGTAGTAGCTTGAGCGTCCAAATAAAAAGATCTATCCTCCGTTGGACCCTTTTTATATTCGTCCGTGATAGGAGCTACAATGTATTAATAATCGCTATTAAATATCACACTTGACGTATATAAATATGATTAAATATTGCATTGATTTTGGTACCCCAACTTACATTCATACTCGGCGACGTCTAACAAGTGCTGATCGTACGTGTGCAAATAGCGATCTTTCACGCGATGCAGTGCGGATATCAAACACCTCGTCGGTCGAAACATTCTAATAGTAGACTGAAATTATTCTCATGAGGAATCATGCATTCCACGAACTCGCATGTTCTAACCTCGCGTCCTAACCAGTATCGTGCTACACTCCACACTATCAACAATAGAGATTAAATAATTATTATCAATGAAAAATTTCATAATCATGAATACAATTGTAATAAATTATTTATTTAATTATTAGTAATGTATTATTTATTTTATTAATTATCGTATCACGTTCATTTGCATAGTGACTTTAATCAATTTTGAATCTTCGCGCCAAATTGTTTGGGCTGGTGCTAGAAGGTTTTCGATAGATATCGTGCGAGATCTTTGAATTGATTGGCTGAAACGAAATATATCGATTCGACAGAGTACGTACCAATATCCGCCAATCACGACTGCGAAGCTTGACCAGCTCGACCAATGAGGACAAGGAAATTCTGGCGCCAACGAATTATTCTTCCTCTTTCAGCGGGAACGTTGTGCCGTGCAGAAGCAGAAATTGCGTGCTCCGTTAATATCTGTACAGGTAAGTCGACAAAGAGATAATCAAGCCAAATAGATGTGATTATTCGCAATAGCATTGTCTTTTGAATAAATTGTGAGATAATATTGTTATATTTGATATGTTGATAGCATATTTTATAGATATTGTAAGAATAAGAAATCAAGTGACTTTTTCGGATCAGATAATCGCGGGTCATTAGATTACTTTTATCCTAACGGTCTTCGTACATTTATAGTGACGAATTCACATTTGTACATACATTTATATAATCGTGTTCACATTGTGTCTAATGTTATTCTTATCGAAAGTTTGCTTAAAAATCTTGCATAGAAATTAATAGCAGAGTATCTCATTCTGATTGAATAAAGAATCGAACGATTCTATTAGAATTAAACAAAATATTTATATTACATTTTTATATAATAAAAACACTTATTAATATATTATTATATTGAATACGAAACAGAAAGCTAACTAAAAAATGTATTCTAATTAACAATTTTGCGTTTTTATTATTCATTTTATTGTTAGTAGAATATAATTTTTTATACAAGTTGCAACATCAAAATGGTCAATGAGAACTAACATAAACATTTATTTTACATTACTTAAATATTTCACTAGAGATTTTATTGCGTAGGATCATATATCTATATCACATTTAAATTAATATCGCTTTTGCGATCATTAGAAATTCAAAATATCAAAAACTCTACATGGTGTATCTATATAGAGAGAGAGAGAGAGAGAGAGAGAGAGAGAGAGAGAGAGAGAGAGAGAGAGAGAGAGAGAGAGAGAGAGAGAGAGAGAGAGAGAGAGAGAGAGAGAGAGAGAGAGAGCGTGAGTGAGAGAGAGTGAGGAGGGAGGGAGGGAGGGAGGGAGGGAAGGAGAGGGAGAGAGAGAGAGAGAGAGAGAGAGAGAGAGAGAGAGAGAGAGAGAGAGAGAGAGAGAGAAGAATTCCCCCTTATAAATTAAACAAATACAATCATGAGAATATTAGATATTATTTTTATATAAACATGCGCGCGCACACACACACACACACACACACACACACACACACACACACATATAAATTAATATAAATTTATATAATTTACAAATAATTTTTGATTTTCTTGAAATTTTGCATATATTTGCTTGTGATGTCGCAGATTTTATTAATCATCTTCAAATTTGTTTAATAATTAATATATTTTAACTTTTATCACAACAATGATAATTAATCAACAAAATTAATATTAAAAAACATATAATAAAATAAAAAAACATTACATTGTATAATATAAATAAATTTCAATTTTGGATAAATTTTAATTTAGTATTGGATTTAAAAAAGTATCGTAATTATTTGATTATAATAAAATAATACATATGTAAATAATTATTTTGAAAAAAATAAGAAATAAAAAGGAAGATTAAAAGATCAACACATCATGTTTTAAATACAAAATTAAAATTTTCTATGTGATAAAACATTAATAATCTTGCTCCTACTTTTTTGTTCATTTCTTATTAAAATATATATTTGCATAAGTTTATAATTTAATTAGTAATGAAACAACAGGTAAACAAAATGAATGATATATTAATTAAAATAGGTGTTTTTTAACTTTTAAATAATTTCTGATTTTTCCAAAGTTGTATATTATGTTTACTCTTTTAATGTTGCAAGTTTTATTAATTATTTTCAAATTCTTTTTAACCATTATTATCAATATTTGTCTTAAAAAAATTGCACGGATTTTATTTTGATTTCGTTAAAACAAATTACAATTTTTAATCTTCTTTTAATATTATTGAAACTAGATTTGCATATTACTCTATTAAAATAAAGGATTTATTTCTCGATATGCTTTCTTAATATAAGTATGATTTAATCGACATATATTTTTGTTGATCTTGAAATTCTACATAATTGTGTTCTGATTTTTATATTGTAACTTATATCATTAATTATTTTTTTATAGATATTGGCTGATGTTTGGACGTTTAATGGCTATCGCCGAAATTCGACTAAGTTCGCGGAAATTCGGTGAGTGATTGATAAATATTAATATTTTATTATCTGTAGTCTGTACATTTTGAAATGAGATATCCCAATAAAATTTCATAACATTTTTTTAATACTAAAGAGTAGATTTTACTAGAATGGTAATAATATAAATAAATTTTTTTATAATCTTTGAATAAATTTTTAAATATTTTATTGCCAAAAATATATATCACGCATATCTTAATCAACTTTAAATTTCATATATACATATTTCAGTAGGCAATGACAATTATAAGATCTATTTTGTAACACGATAGCTACATCAGCGTGTTTTTAATTCATGCTAATCATAAAAGGTCTTATTTTTGCTCTAACACGTCTTTTTAAATTACAAAATAAAGTAAAATATAATAATATTCTTCTCTCTCTTTTTTTTCTCTCTAATTTTTTTCGCGGTATCTCATTGACGTATTAAAACGTTATAATCGTTATAACGTTAAAAAGTATGTTATATTTTATACTTTTTACCTTTTTTCTGCTATTGATATTCTATATTGATCACTCCTTTCACAAATGTCATGATCGCACATGAAAGTCAAAGCCTGTGATTGTTCGGTAATTATATAAGGATAGGATGAATCAAATACATCCACTCCTAATTCGATGAGATGAAGTACAGTAACAAGTGGTTTCCAACAACCCATTGATACTCTTATTTTATAAGTAGGCAGTAAATTCTGTAAAAAATTATATAACACCGTTATATTGAAGTATTTTAAATATTAGACAAAATTTAAAATTTATAAACTGATATTTACAATGGTATGCTGTACTATTTGTAAATTTTAATATGTTCTATTGAAATATTCTGTGCACTTGGACCATTATTATGTAATCCATCTATAACAAATCCTGCCAAAGGTTTATCTTTTAGATAATTTATGGAATCCTCTCTGGCTTGCCAATTATAACCACCTTCTACTGGTCCTAATATTCCCTTAGATTTTAATGTATCCGAGTGCAGGCGTATATCTAAACATTGTTCTAATTAAGTTTTGCTTCGAAGAATTGCCTTTGATACTCGTTCTGCACTACTATTAATATTTGTATCTCCATCACATAGAGCAATATAGAGATCTGGTTTATAAGCTTGTACAAGCTCCATATATTTATCAGCAATAAAAACAACTCTTTCTGTTCTGGGCCAGATAGAAATAAAGTCTAATTGCTGAAAGCCAGGGTTGGTAGTATACGCAGGATCTTGTATCGATAAAAAATTTATGTATTCCTGAAACAAAATTCTTTATAAGTGGAAGTTGAAATTTTAATACATATTAATATGTCGATTAATATTTGATTATAACTTCATGCTAACAAAATCAGCGATAGAAGTGCTAAACACTTTAATAACATCTGCCATTAATATGGTAGAGAGAAGTGCATGAGACGGAGAGTAGTTGTTACTCCAACGTTATCATTTTAAAGACATCTATCGTTAAATGTGGTATACGGCCACCCTAAACATTATTTTAATATAAAAAGAATAATATAAATATTATAAAAAAGATATTATGTATTTCATACCTTTGTGTAAATAAGAAGTAGAGGTGTTTCAAAAGAAACATTAGGCATTCTTTCAAATCCATTCAGAATACCAATTCGTGCAGCACAACGTGTTACAGAAGCACTAAAAAATTTCATTGTTATTATAATTTATTTTGCTATCTAATCAATTTTTTCTTAAAAGATAATAATAAATGATGAAGCGTGTTTAATATAACCAATAAATAAATTTTGAATTTATTGATTATTTATGGTTATTATTATATATTACGTTTATCAATTTTATTATACGTTTATATGATGATATTATTTAAAAATATAAAATTTATTAAAAAGCGACCTGACTGGCCAATACAAAAATTTCTACACGACTTTTCGGCCCTTGGGTACGGGCCCTTATCATGTGTTGCTTTCAAGCTGTCGTGTAGAAATTTTTGTATTGGCCAGTCAGGTCGCTTTTTAATAAATTTTATATTTTTATTCATCACTGGCGACTTCATTTTAATTATTTGATGTTATTTAAGTTTATTATATATATTATCAAAATATAATATATATAATATATAATATAACATATCATCAAAATAAAGATTGATATAATTATATCATTAATACACTCAAAAAGTTAAATAAAAGTCAATTTTAAAATAAAAATTAATTATTTTTAATACTATTAGTAAGAATTTAACTTTTTGTTACTTTTCTAATAAAATAAAATGACTCGACTATATAGAGTATTTTGTGATTTAAAAAAAAATCTTTTGCAATAAATTCTCAATATTTTATGAATAAATGTGAATAAGTGACTCAAATTTAAAACATATTTGAGATACATATTAATATTTCTAACCTAACCATATATTTTTATATTACGTTAGAATTATTCTATTTTTCTTGAAAGATTTTGTATTCTATGAACTTTCTATGAATAATTTTTCACACATTTTTCATAACGTACATAAAAATTAAAATTGTACAATAAGTCACATGATTAATTTTTTACTTGGCACCAGTGTCTCCATAATGTAAAATTTGTTAAAATCTTTTAATAATATTCATCCTGAGATGTTTTGAACAAATTAGAAATTTATAAACTCTTTAATTGCGTACATTATAAATTACATCCTCTCTCAATATAATTTAAAAATACACATTTCGATTCATAAATCTTATTTATATAAATATCAAACATAGAATTTCTTTAAAATAAATAATTATTGTATATCTATTATACTTACTCCATATTATAGTATAGTTCTTACAAATAATAATTCGAAACCTTCCAGAACTTCAAGACTTTCCAGAAATCCGAGACCTTCGAGACCTTCCAAAACTTCGAGACCTTTCAGAACTTAGAGACCTTCGAGACCTCCCAGAACTTTGAGACCTTCGAGACCTTCCAAAACTTCGAGACCTTCCAGAACTTCGAGACCTTTGAGATCTTCCAGAACTTCGAGACCTTTCAAAACTTCGAGACCTTCCAGAACTTCGAGACCTATGAGACCTTCTAGAACTTCGAGATCTTCGACAACTTCGAGATCTTCGAGAACTTCGAGACCTTCGAGAACTTTTATTTATTTATTTATTTATTTATTTCAGCCACAGTGGGAAAACCATAGCAGCCACCGTAGGAGCATTGTAGCAGCCACCGTAGCTGCCACGATAATAGCATCATAGCAGCCACCGTGAGACCTTCGAGACCTTCCGAAACTTCGAGACCTTCCAGAACTTCGAGACCTTTGAGACCTTCCAGAACTTCGAGACCTACCAGAACTTCGAGACTTTTCAAAATTTCAAGACCTTCCAGAACTACGAGATCTTCCAGCACTTCGAGACCTTTGAGACCTTCTAGAACTTCGAGACCTTCTAGAACCTCGAGACATTCGAGAACTTCAAGAACTTCGAGAACTTTTATTTATTTATTTATTTATTTCAGCCACAGTGGGAAAACCGTAGCAGCCACCGTAGCAGCCACCGTGGTAGCATTGTAGCAGCCACCGTAGCTGCCACGGTAATAGCACCATAGCAGCCACCGTGGGACCTTTGAGATCTTCCAAAACTTCGAGACCTTCCAGAACTTCGAGATCTACCAACCGAGACATTTGAGACCTTCTAGAACTTCGAGACCTACCAGAACTTGGACACCTTTCAAAATTTCGAGACCTTCCAGAACATCGAGACCTTCAAAAACTTCGAGACCTTTGAGACCTTCTAGAACTTCGAGACCTTCGACAACTTCGAAACCTTCGAAAACTTCGAGACCTTCGAGAACTTTTATTTATATATTTATTTATTTCAGCCACAGTGGGAAAACGGTAGCAGCCACCGTAGCAGCCACCGTGGGAGCATTGTAGCAGCCACCGCAGCTGCCACGGTAATAACATCATAGCAGCCACCGTGGGACCCTCGAGACCTTCCGAAACTTCGAGACCTTCCAGAACTTCGAGACATTTGAGACCTTCTAGAACTTCGAGACCTACCAAAACTTTGAGACCTTCCAGAACTTCGAGATCTTCCAGAATTCGAGACCTTTGAGACCTTCTAGAACTTCGAGAACTTCGACAACTTCGAGACCTTCGAGAACTTCAAGATCTTCGAGAACTTTTATTTATTTATTTATTCATTTCAGGCACAGTGGGAAAACCGTAGCAGCCACCGTAGCAGCCACCGTGGCAGCATTGTAGCAGCCACCGCAGCTGCCACGGTAATAGCACCATAGCAGCCACCGAAGCTGCCACGGTAATAGCACCGTAGCAGCCAACGTGGAGCCCCGTAGCAGCCACCGAAGCTGCCACGGTAATAGCACCGTAGCAGCCACCGTGGGAGCACCGTAGCAGCCGCCGAAGCTGCCACGGTAATAGCACCGTAGCAGCCACCGTGGGAGCACCGTAGCAGCCGCCGAAGCTGCCACGGTAATAGCACCGTAGCAGCCACCGTGGGAGCACCGTAGCAGCCGCCGAAGCTGCCACGGTAATAGCACCGTAGCAGCCACCGTGGGAGCACCGTAGCAGCCGCCGAAGCTGCCACGGTAATAGCACCGTAGCAGCCACCGTGGGAGCACCGTAGCAGCCGCCGAAGCTGCCACGGTAATAGCACCGTAGCAGCCACCGTGGGAGCACCGTAGCAGCCGCCGAAGCTGCCACGGTAATAGCACCGTAGCAGCCACCGTGGGAGCACCGTAGCAGCCGCCGACGCTGCCACGGTAATAGCACCGTAGCAGCCACCGTGGGAGCACCGTAGCAGCCGCCGAAGCTGCCACGGTAATAGCACCGTAGCAGCCACCGTGGGAGCACCGTAGCAGCCGCCGAAGCTGCCACGGTAATAGCACCGTAGCAGCCACCGTGGGAGCACCGTAGCAGCCGCCGACGCTGCCACGGTAATAGCACCGTAGCAGCCACCGTGGGAGCACCGTAGCAGCCGCCGAAGCTGCCACGGTAATAGCACCGTAGCAGCCACCGTGGGAGCACCGTAGCAGCCGCCGAAGCTGCCACGGTAATAGCACCGTAGCAGCCACCGTGGGAGCACCGTAGCAGCCACCGTAGCAGCCACCGTGGGAGCACCGTAGCGTCGTAGCACCGTAGTGCGGTAGCGTTGTAGCGTCTCAGCGCCGTATGCACCGTATGCCAAGTATGCATCGTAAGCCACGTATGGGCACCGTTGTTGCCAGGTGTGGGCACCCGTTGCCAGGTGTGGGCATCCGTTTGTTGCCAGGTGTGGGCACCCGTTTGTTGCCAGGTGTGGGCACCCGTTGTTGCCAGGTGTGGGCACCCGTTGTTGCCAGGTGTGGGCACCCGTAGTTGCCAGGTGTGGGCACCCGTTGTTGCCAAGTGTGGGCACCCGTTGTTGCCAGGATTGGGCACCCGTAGTTGCCAAGTGTGGGCACCCGTTGTTGCCAAGTGTGGGCACCGTAGTTGCCAGGTGTGGGCACCCGTTGCTGCCAGGTGTGGGCACCCGTTGCTGCCAGGTGTGGGCACCCTGAGTTGCCAGGTGTGGGCACCCGTAGTTGCCAGGTGTGGGCACCCGTTGTTGCCAGGTGTGGGCACCCGTTGTTGCCAGGTGTGGGCACCCGTTGTTGCCAAGTGTGGGCACCGTAGTTGCCAAGTGTGGGCATCAAAGTTGCCAAGTGTGGGCACCGTTGTTTGCCAGGTGTGGGCACCCGTTGTTGCCTGGTGTGGGCACCCGTTGTTGCCAGGTGTGGGCACCCGTGTTGCCAGGATTGGGCACCCGTAGTTGCCAAGTGTGGGCACCGTTGCTGCCAGATGTGGGCACCCGTTGCTGCCAGGTGTGGGCACCCGTAGCTGTCAGGTGTGGGCACCCGTAGTTGCCAGGTGTGGGCACCCGTTGTTGCCAAGTGTGGGCACCGTAGTTGCCAAGTATGGGCACCCGTTGTTGCCAGGTATGGGCACCGTAGTTGCCAGGTGTGGGCACCCGTTGCTGCCAGGTGTGGGCACCCGTTGCTGCCAAGTGTGGGCACCGTAGTTGCCAAGTGTGGGCACCGTTGTTGCCAAGTGTGGGCATCAAAGTTGCCAAGTGTGGGCACCGTTGTTTGCCAGGTGTGGGCACCCGTTGTTGCCTGGTGTGGGCACCCGTTGTTGCCAGGTGTGGGCACCCGTGTTGCCAGGATTGGGCACCCGTAGTTGCCAAGTGTGGGCACCGTTGCTGCCAGATGTGGGCACCCGTAGCTGTCAGGTGTGGGCACCCGTAGTTGCCAGGTGTGGGCACCCGTTGTTGCCAAGTGTGGGCACCGTAGTTGCCAAGTATGGGCACCCGTTGTTGCCAGGTATGGGCACCGTAGTTGCCAGGTGTGGGCACCCGTTGCTGCCAGGTGTGGGCACCCGTTGCTGCCAAGTGTGGGCACCGTAGTTGCCAAGTGTGGGCACCGTTGTTGCCAGGTGTGGGCACCCATAGTTGCCAGGCGTGGGCACCCGTTGCTGCCAGGTGTGGGAACCCGTTGCTGCCAGGTGTGGGCACCCGTAGTTGCCAGGTGTGGGCACCCGTTGTTGCCAAGTGCGGGCACCGTTGTTGCCAGGTGTGGGCACCCGTTGTTGCCGGGTGTGGGCACCCGTAGTTGCCAAGTGTGGGCACCGTTGTTGCCAAGTGTGGGCACCGTTGTTGCTAGGTATGGGCACCGTATGCACCGCCACACCAGCCAACGCAGCACAGTAACACAATTTGCACTCACTCACTCATACCCCCTTCCCGTCCGGAGTAGGGTGTTTAAAAGCCCACCGTAGGAGCATCGTAGAAGAACACCGTGGGACCTAAGCACCGTGGGACTAAATCACCGTGGGACCTCAACACCGTGGGATCTAAGAACCGTGAGACGTAAGCACCATAGGACCCCTAAAAGACCACCGTGGGACCCCTAAGCACCGTGGGACATAAACACCGTGGGACTTCTAAAAACCGTGTGACTTCTAAGCACCGTGGAACCTAAGCACCGTGGGACCTCTAAGCACAGTGGGACCTTTAAGCATCGTGGGACCTAAGCTCCGTGTGACCTAAGAAACGTGGGAACTGAGCACCGTAGGACCCCTAAGCACCGTGGGATCTAAGAATCGTTGGACCTAAGCAACGTGGGACCCCTAAGCACCGTGGGACCTAAGCACCGTGAAACTTCTAAGCATCGTGGGACATAAACACCGTGGGACGTCTAAGCACCGTGGTACCTAAGTACCGTGGGACCCTTAAGCACCGTGGGACATAATCACCGTGGGACTTCTAAGCACCGTGGGACCTAAGTTCCCGGGGATCGAAGAACCGTGGGATCCCTGAGCACCGTAGGATCTAAGCATCGTGGGACCCCTAAGCACCGTGGGATCTAAGCACTGTTGGACCCCTAAGCACCGTAGGACCTAAGCTTCGTGGGACCTAAGCACCGTGCGACATAAGCACCCTGGGACTTCTAAACATCGTGGGACTTATACACAGTGGAACTTCTAAGCACCGTGGGACCTAAACACAGTGGGACCTCTAAGCACCGAGGGACCCTTAAGCATCGTGGGATCTAAGCACCGTAGGACACCTAAGAACCGTGGGAAAAAAACACCGTGGGACTTCTACGCACCGTGGGACCCTTAAGCACCCTGGGACATACACACCGTAGGACTTCTAAGCACCGTGGGACATAAACACCGTGGGACATAAGCACCGTGGGATCTAAGAACCGTGGGACCTCTAAGCACCGTGGGATCCCTAAGCATCGTGGGACCTAAGACCCGTGGGACCTCAAAGCACCGTGGGACCTTTAAGCATCGTGGGACCTAAGAAACGTGGGAACTGAGCACCGTGGGACCCCTAAGCACCGTGGGATCTAAGAATCGTGGAACCTAAGCATCGTTGGACCCCTAAGCACCGTGGGACTTAAGCACCGTGGGACCCCTAAGCACCGTGGGACATAAACACCGTGGGACCTAAGCACCGTGGGACCTCTGAGCACTGTGGGACCTAAACATCGTGAGACTTCTATGCATCGTGTGACATAAACACCGTGGAACTTCTAAGCACCGTGGGACCTCTAAGCACCGAGGGACCCCTAAGCATCGTGGGACCTAATCACCGTGGGACCCTTAAGCATCGTGGGACCTATGCACCGTGGGACTCCTAAGAACCGTGGGAAATAAACACCGTGGGATTTCTAAGCACCGTGGGACTTCTAAGCACCGTGGGACCTAAGCACCGTGGGACCCTTAAGCACCGTGGGACATATACACCGTGGGACTTCTAAGCACCGTGGGACATATACACCGTGGGATCTAAGAACCGTGGGACCTAAGCACCGTGGGACCTCTAAGCACCGTGGGACCTTTAAGCATCGTGGGACCTAAGAAACGTGGGAACTGAGCACCGTGGGACCCCTAAGCACCGTGGGATCTAAGAATCGTGGGACCTAAGCACCGTGGGACCTAAGCACCGTGGGACCCTTAAGCACCGTGGGACATATACACCGTGGGACTTCTAAGCACCGTGGGACATATACACCGTGGGATCTAAGAACCGTGGGACCTAAGCACCGTGGGACCTCTAAGCACCGTGGGACCTTTAAGCATCGTGGGACCTAAGAAACGTGGGAACTGAGCACCGTGGGACCCCTAAGCACCGTGGGATCTAAGAATCGTGGGACCTAAGCACCGTGGGACCTAAGCACCGTGGGACCCATGAGCACCGTGGGATCTAAGAATCGTGGGACCCCTAAGCACCGTGGGACATAAACACCGTGGGACCCCTAAGCACCGTGGGACATAAACACCGTGGGACTTCTAAGCATCGTGGACCTAAGCACCGTGGGACCCTTAAGCACCGTGGGACATAAACACCGTGGGACTTCTAAGCACCGTGGGTCCTCTACGCACCGAGGGACCCCTAAGCATCGTGGGACCTGATCACCGTGGGACCCTTAAGCACCGTGGGACTTATAAGCATCGTGGACCTAAGCACCGTGGGACCCTTAAGCACCGTGGGACATAAACACCGTGGGACTTCTAAGCACCGAGGGACCCCTAAGCATCGTGGGACCTAATCACCGTGGGACCTCTAAGCAAAGTGGGATCTCTAAGCATCGTGGGACCTAAGCTCCGTGGGACCTAAGCACCGTGGGACCTTTAAGCATCGTGGGACCTATGAAACGTGGGAACTGAGCATCGTGGGACCCCTAAGCACCGTGGGATCTAAGAATCGTGGGACCTAAGCACCGTGGGACCCTTAAGCACCGTGGGACATAAACACCGTTGGACTTCTAAGCACCGTGGGACCTCTACGCACCGAGGGACCCCTAAGCATCGTGGGACCTAATCACCGTGGGACCCTTAAGCATCGTGGGACCTATGCACCGTGGGACTCTTAAGAACCGTGGGAAATAAACACCGTGGGATTTCTAAGCACCGTGGGAAATAAACACCGTGGGACTTCTAAGCACCGTGGGACCTAATCACCGTTGGACTTCTAAGCACCGTGGGACCCTTAAGCACCGTGGGACATATACACCGTGGGACTTCTAAGCACCGTGGGACATATACACCGTGGGACTTCTAAGCACCGTGGGACATGAGCATCGTGGGATCTAAGAACCGTGGGACCTAAGCACCGTGGGACCTAAAAAACGTGGGAACTGAGCACCGTGGGACCCCTAAGCACCGTGGGATCTAAGAATCGTGGGACCTAAGCACCGTGGGACCTAAGCACCGTGGGACCTAAGCACCGTGGGACCCCTGAGCACCGTGGGATCTAAGAATCGTGGGACCTAAACACCGTGGGACCCTTAAGCACCGTGGGACATAAACACCGTGGGACTTCTAAGCACCGTGGGACCTCTACGCACCGAGGGACCCCTAAGCATCGTGGGACCTGATCACCGTGGGACCCTTAAGCACCGTGGGACTTCTAAGCATCGTGGACCTAAGCACCGTGGGACCCTTAATCACCGTGGGACATAATCACCATGGGACTTCTAAGCACCGAGGGACCCCTAAGCATCGTGGGACCTAATCACCGTGGGACCTCTAAGCACCGTGAAATCTCTAAGCATCGTGGGACCTAAGCTCCGTGGGACCTAAGCACCGTGGTATCCCTAAGCACCGTGTGATCTAAGAATCGTGGGATCTAAGCACCGTTGGACATAAACACCGTGGGACTTCCAAGCACCGTGGGACACTTAAACACCGTGGAACATAAACACCGTCGGACTTCTAAGCACCGTGGGACCTAAGCACCGTGGAACTAAAGCACCGTGGGACCTAAGCACCGTGGGACCTAAACACCGTGGGACTTCTAAACACCGTGGGACCTAAGCACCGTGGTACCCTTAAGCACCGTGGGACATAAACACCGTGGGACCCCTAAGGAGCGTGGGACATAGGCTCCGTGGGACCTAAGCACCGTGGGACTTCTAAGCACCGTGGAACATAAGCACCGTGGGACCCTTAAGCATCGTGGGACCCTAGGCATCGTGGGACATAAACACCGTGGGACCTAAGCACCGTGGGACCCTTAAGCACCGTGGGACCTAAGCACCCTGGGATCGAAGAACCGTGGGACCTAAGCACCGTGGGACCCCTAAGCACCGTGGGACCTAAGCACCGTGGGACATAAGCACCGTGGGACTTCTAAGCACTGTGGAACTTAAGCACCGTGGGACCTAAGAACCGTGGGACCCCTAAGCATCGTGGGAAATAAACACCGTGGGACTTCTAAGCACCGTGGGACCTAATCACCGTGTGACATAAACACCGTGGGATCTAAGCACCGTGGAACTTCTAAGCACCGTGGGACCTAAGCACCGTGGGACCTAAGCACCGTGGGACATAAACACCGTGGGATCTAAGCACCGTGGGACCTCTAAGCACCGTGGGACATAAACACCGTGGGACTTCTAAGCACCGTGGGATCTAAGCACCGTGGGACCCCTATGCACCGTGGGACCTAAGCACCGTGGGATCTAAGAACCGTGGGACCTAAGCACCGTGGGACCTCTAAGCACCGTGGGATCCCTAAGCATCGTGGGACCTAAGACCCGTGGGACCTAAGCACCGTGGGACCCCTAAACACCGTGGGATCTAAGAACCGTGGGACCCTTAAGCACCGTGGAACATAGACACCGTGAGAACATCCTGAGGAGCCGGTGCTCCTCCACGGTGTGAAAGTACCCTGAAGGGCATCGTTGGAGCACCGAGGGAGCACCCTTAAGGCCACCGTTCGAGCATCGTGGAAACACCCTGAGGGGCACCGTTGGAGCAACGTGAGAACACCCTGAGGAGCACCGTGGGAGCATTGTGGGAAAACCCTGAAGAGCACCGTGGGAGTACCGTGGGAACACCCTGAGCACCGTAGCACCGTAGGAGCACCTGGTGAGGTAATTACTGGTAGAGGATAATTCTGTACGGAAAGGGGGGAGGGGGTATGAGTTAGTGCTTGCGAATGGATGTATGTATGAGAGAGAAGGAGTGATTGAGGTTGGGTGGATCGTGGCGATTTCGGGGGAGCCTCATACTCCTGGGGTCGCTCGTCGTCCGCTGGGGATTGCAGGCGGTCGAGAACGGGGATTCTCGACCGCCATAGCACGTGGTCCCCAAGCGAGGGGGAGTGAAGCGGTAGTGGCCCCGCTTCGCTCCCAATTAGGGAGAAAAAAAGAGGGGTTGAAGTCATTTCTCCCTTCCTACCCGAGGTAGGTTAAATTAGGTTGGGGGACTAGTCAGGTAGGGCGCCAACGCGCAACGCGCAGAGGACACCCCGGAGGTAATGCCTCCAGGCGGTTTCCGAGGGGTCCTCGTTTATGCGCACAGATGCCACCGTTGGGGTTTAGCCGGTAAGAGTCCGGCATAACCCGCCCCCTCCCCCAGGGGACGGGTATCCATGATGGATTACCAACGCAAAAAAAAAAAAAAAAAAGTACCCAAACGGGTTTTTAACGTATTTAATGTTTTTTAACGTTTTTTTAACGCTATCGATCTATATCACGCGTGTAAATCAATAGACTCTGGAAACGGATAATCCTGAAACCTGAGGGGAGGAGCAGGCCTAGGAGACATCGGGCGTTGACGAAGCAATTCTGGAGTAAGTATTTATTAATTGTATATTAATTATTATAAATCGTGTACACGCATTAATTCGGTTCGTTTGTTTGATTTAAATAAGAGAGAATTGAAGAGAAAAAGTCTTACATAAATTCTGTAAAAAGTTTCTATTAAAAAAATTTTTTTTTAGAATTTATAAAAATTATTCCCTTTTTTATTTATATGTTACAGCTTCAATGCCGTCAACTCCGCTGTTGCGCATCGATTGGTGAGTGACAAACTTTTATTTTATTTGTAGGTATTGGATTTATAGAGATCGTAGATGTAGATTCTAGACAAATCCGTTACATTAAAATGGATGGGTTAAAACAAATTAGGCTGAATATTTCATCCTGGATATAAATACGATCGTTAGTCGATTTATCGTGCGTATGAGGATGCACTCGCACGCACGCATAGAGTTGAAAGAGAGCTCGTTTTTTTAATATCGCATGATTTATTGGTTCCAGTGTTCTGTCTTATACAGAATACTAGTTATAAAATATACCAGTTGCCTGAAAGTTATAATCAATCTTGTAAAGATTAAAGATTAATAGAAAATGAAATATATTACAGGTAGAACAAGCTTGATAAACAATCATAAAACATACATATAATACATATGTATAAAAAATATTGTATTTAAGATTTGATAAAGATATTATAATTTCTTACCTTCTCTACCAAGTACTCTACACAAAGAGAGAAACAAAGGCAATTGGTAAGAATATATTAATATTATTAATTTATTAACAATATTTTTATTTGGACAATATTAGTCAAATATAAATTATATCTGATTTTTTAAAAATTTGTTATTTGAATAAAATAATAAAGAAAATAAAAAAAAGTAAAAAGATGTAAAGAAGATTATAAGAAATTTCATTGACTTTTTCATATATTTAAATCTTTTATTTCAGTTTCTTCATAATGTTTATACTTCATGAACAAAATTAGAAAAGATATTCTATATGCACTTTGAGAAATAAAAATAAATGAATAAAATATATATATATTTAAATAAAAAAGATATATATATATATAACAAGATAAATAAAATTAATAAATAAAATAAATAAAACTAATATCTAATTAATAAAATTGTTTTATTCCTTCCTCCTTATTATATCCGTCCAGAATTAAATATTATATAAATCGTGTGCGAGAGAGCAATATACTCACAGATTTTTCCAATATGTATCACAAGCATAAATTAAATAAAGATAGGAAACGTTACAGTTACATAGCAAATTTTATCTACTAATTAATTTTATAAAAAACGCGCTAATGATTATTAATTGTATATTGTAACTTATTTTTATATTGCACCGATTTTATCCTAATTTTTTATAGCTCATCCATCCATATTGATTAATAACTTGACTTTACATCAGTTAAAGCAAAGTTATAATAAAATAATGTGAGATCGTGCAAAAGATATTTCGCGGATGTTTCATCGCGGAGAATTTTTTATACAGATTGTCTTAAAGCTGATTAGTTTTACATTAATTGTATTTATATTAATTGCAAATATTTTATTTTAAAATATATATAATTTTGATACGAACAATGTGCACGAGATGTATACATTATATATAATGTAATAACAAGATTAATATCGATATTAAATTTTTTATAAAGGTGTATACACAATATGAGAACATGAAACATTTATAATTTACAGCATTCTTATATTGATTGTGCAAGAAATTCATTATGTTTTTCGAATCTCACATCATTCATTATGGATGTTATTTAATAAACTTCTGAGGTATAACAACAACTACGGGCTACGAACAAAAATATGGGTTTTGCGCGGGTAAATACAAATATAAATACGCATTTTAGATTTCCGTTTGCAAAATTTGTTCGTTTTCTAAACGTTTATAATTTCATATTTATATCATACAATTCGATTCCGGACATTCGCGAGGCAAGATTGAAAATTTTCTGATTCAGAGCAATTAATTTACTATATAACATCTATTTTTTGCAAATTTCCGTGGATAATTTTAAATAAAAAAAATTATAAGAAATTTTTTAATTAATATTTTAATAAATACTCGTGTATCTTTTGTGACTTGAAGGACGCGCGCGCGTCTAATATGCGATTTAACTTATATTATAAATATCCCATTTGTATGAAATATGATAATAAATTTCACAATGTTTACCTTCCATGCGCAAGTCTTTCAAACGTTGCTCCAATTTTTTAATTTCTGGATTTGATTGGATGACAGAAACATCTACATTAGAAACATCTACATTGTCTTTATTCAATAGTTCTGCTAATTCTTTTTCCAACTCGGCATCCGAGTATGTGAGAGTCAATGTCTCAGATAAAATTGCGTGTATTTCTTGTTTCTTTTCTAAAATCTAGTCAATGAATAATAGATATTAATGTATCTTTTTTGTTACAATCACTTACTAAATATGTATAATAATGCATAATAATTTCCTACCTCATTAATATCGTCATTAATAATGTCTCTAACATCGTATTCCATTAAATCATTTTGTCCTATTTTCTTCAATACATCAGATGCAGTCTTGTAAGCAGATAATACAGCAGAATTACAATGTGCATTTTCAATATTGGTGATTAGAGTGCGTAGGTTTGCAAGAGCTTGTGCACGCTTTTCTATGGTTTTTTCCAATTCAACCTTTCTTCTTAAGCATGTTTTTGCCATCTGACGCAGTTCTTTCGCCAAATACGATTTTGCTTCATTGATAATATTAAGTTTCTCTTGCTCCATAAGTTCTATCTCTTTGATCAGCTTATTTTCTTGCTTCATCAGTTTATATGTGCCTTCTTCGACTTCTAATTTCATTTACTTTCTGTAGTAATTTTAACCAGTAATTCACTGCTTGAATTGAAATTTTTTCTGAAAACAACCTTTTTTCTATGCCTTAACCATTCCAACACTAATCTCACTGTATTCTCTGAAATCTGTTTCTTAGTTTTGCTCTTGCAATATTGTACTACTTCAGAGATTGGGAATAAAACATTATCCTTTTTAATGTCAGCAATGGAAAGAATAATATCACCCAATTCCCGAACAATTCGCAAGTGTATGTATCTCACTTCTGTGTTATTTGTATTCTAGCCTACTATATAATTCTTTACTTTGGAGAAAGACCAGTTAATTGTTTTTTTTATAAATATATCAATTGACCATGCTGTCCATGTTTCGCATGGTTCTTGTAAAAAATCAGTCTCTTGAATTATTTCATTATTTCTGGAAAATTTTAATAAAATATATATATATTAAGATATGACAACATTAAAGAGCGCACATCAAATTAAATAATATATCTGATTTATATAGACAATAACACATATACACAAATAATTATCTTTATTATAATAAAGACAATCATTGACTAATAATAACTAAAGTAGAAATATTTAATTAATTTACTGCATATTATATTTAATAGACTATAATACCTGAGCTCTTCAATCACAGTAACCAGACAAAGAGGTGTGCAACCTCTTCTTTTAAAAGCTTCATTTAAATCGATGATAGAAAAACTGTATTCTCTGTCTCGCATAGTATATTTCAGCCATTCATATATCAAATTATGCCAGAATTTGTATTTAGAAGTCCAATCTTGTGGATTAGCTGATTTACTGTGAAACGGTGAAAACAATGCACTCATTCTCTCTTCTTGATTCCAACATTCTGGTAGTTTTTCTGCTGGTAGCAGAAGATTGCCACTGGTGTTTTTATTGACCATCTTATTGTCAATGCTGATTTCGTTCATGAAGTCAATTATATAAAATCTCTTATAGTCTGCTTCTCAAGTTAGGTTATAAATATTGCTTGGCTATAATAAAGGCGTTTTATCTTCGCATATGCAAATCTTTTTTCAGCTTGCTTTTCATTTTCGTTAAACTGAATGGCGAGATTTGTGCTACAAATATATACATATGCGTGAGAAACATTGAAATGAGATTGTAAATTTTCAATCGATAAATAGATTAATGTCATGTAGAGATACTAGATGTCGGTAAGACATTTTTATTGACAGTTTAAATGTGACTTTTACCATCCGTAGTTTCGACTTAAAATCTCTTTTTAGTTACAATATTTGCCGACAAAGCGTTGGCGTATAAATCATAAATCTATGGATGTCGAATGTTATATTTGGTTAGTAAATGGGACCAGATGAAAAACGATGAATGAAACGTTAACGTGCATAGAGATTGAAGAAAGAAAGAAAGCTGCTAAGAAAGGAGGGAGGACACAGTTTAATCGAGTTTTAAATGAATGTAGGGAAATATTGAAATTCATGGGTATTGCTTGTGTACAGAGCCATGGTGAAGCAGAAGCTATATGTGCATATTGAAATGAGGATGAGGTACATTTATAACTTAATTTTCTTTGATAAACAAATTACTGATTATCTTAATTATAAAGAAGAAATATATTTTTAGCTTGTAGATGGATGTATAAGTCAAGACAGTGATTGCTTCTTATATGGCGCAAAAGGTGTAGTATACAGAAACTTTTGTACAAGTAGTCAAGGAAATCGTGGGGCTACAGCTGGTTCTGTAGATATCTATAATATGGAAAAGATAGAAAAGACATTGAATATAAGACCAAATAAAATGATAACATTGGCTTTATTGTGCGGCTGTGACTATAATGAAGGAGTGAATGGTGCTGGAAAAGGCTGCTTTAAAATTTTTCAAGACTGTAGACGATGAAAATGTTTTACAAAGGTTAGAATATTAGATGCATCTAAAGATTATATATTAATCAAATTTATCAAATTATTGTAACTAAATTGTTTTTATTTCCTCTCTTTTCAGGATTCAAGATTGACACAAGTTTAGATAGAATTGAGTCAGATTTATTAAATTCTGATTTATGTACAGCATGTGGTCATCAAGGAAAACTACAAAAACAAAAAATCGGGTTGTGCTGATTGTGGTACTGTTGGAAAGTATAATGATGACCAGGTAAATTATTAGTGCATTACATCTTTGAGTTGTATATTGTACTTAATAATTAAATATATTGTACTTTAATGTACATAGAGAAAAGAGAATACTGATGATAAATAAAATATCATTGAGGAAAAAGGCACTTTATGGTGAAAATTTCCCAAATCAGGAATTAATAGAATTTCTTATTAAAAAAGATTCAGTTCCAACTAAATTGGATATAGAATGGAAGCAACCTCAAGTCAATCAATTTGTTGTAAATATATTGTAACGTATATATTATAACATGTTACAAAATAATTTTTTTGTTAAATATATGGTTAAATATATATAATTTTTTGTATTAGGACTTTATGGAGAAATATCTATGTTGGGAACCACAATATGCATTTGAAAAAATATTCACACTAACTACTAGATGGCAACTTTTACATCTGCCAGATTTTACACTTGATGAACGTTTGTCTATGTCAAACTTATTCATTTCTGATCAAATAAAAAAGATACGTAATATCAGATCTATAGCTAGTTATGAAATTATTTGGAAGAAGGAACATAGTGCAGTAGAAATGTTAAAAGAATACGAAGAGCAAATAAAGTTGAATGATAATAGAATGATGTAGAAGACAATTTACTAACGAGTATTGAGCCACAAGACTTGGTTTTAAAATGTTACCCAGAATTAGTTGAGTCTTTTGAGAACATGGCAATAACACCGAAAAGATCGAAGCAGGAAAATACTTTGAGTAAAGTAAATAAATTAGAAATAAAGAATGTGCCTGAAAACGTTGCGACGGACATAAAACAAATAAAATGTAGACCACAATTCAAAAGAGTTATGGAGATGGATAAGATAGATTCAAAATTGAATAATACGATTGATAGGATATTTAATGAACTTTCTCCCGATGATTTCACGAGCGAAAATGAAGATAATAATTTAAATGTGACAAATATAATAGACAATACATGTAAAAAACGAATCTTTCAATTTAGTGTAAGAAATTTGCAATCTATGGAATCTACCAACCAAGAAAATGCAGAAAATTGTCCAGAATATAAAATTGACGAATTTAAATCTTTGACATTCAAGGAAAAATATGTTTATGCTGAGGATGAAAAACAGAAATTAGATCTTGATGATGAATTTGGTGATATAAGTGAATTGTATGTTCCAATTAATCAAAGGATATAGAAAGAAAAAAGCAAGAAGCTTTTACAGATATGCAATCAAATAGAAAAGTGTAGTTTTGCTTTCGAAAATATTATGGACGAAACCGATAACGAAAGTATACAATTTAAACACGTAATATTATATAAAATGATATTATATACTTCGGTTTTAGAAAGTTATATTTATCAAATAATAGAAAGTTCTACAATATATGAAAATAGTCTTGTATTATATTTGTCAAATTCAGGTTTTTAAAATATAAATAAAGATACAACAATGATCAATAAAAAATCAACATATCACGATACATGACAATGACACACCGGTCATATTATGCATTATTAGGTCAACTTTTAAATATGTTATATCGTTATTTTATTTATAGTTAGATATCACATTCCATTAAAGAATTATATTAAAAGAATACAGTTTCTCTTACTCAAAATATATATTATATAATCGCGATATATGTGTGTAATTTAGATCATATAAGAGAATCTAAGATTTATGAACATTTTTGATATCTAGTGTATATGCTTATCATATTTTGTAAAAGTTTGTATATTTGTAAATTATATAAGAACTTTTTATTTTTATGTATGCAACAAATCTTTTTTGTTACTTTATAAAGTAACCATAAAATGAGAGATATTTTATTTTTTTTATATATCTATGACATTAGATTATTTCAACTATGTGTACGAAGAAGCAACAAATTGAAATAAGAGAGGAGGAGGCGGCCTGGGGTGGCATCAGGCAACGGCGGAGCAACCATGAGGTGAATAATTTATTATTTATTTATTATTCGTGATTTATATCAAATTTATCCAAATAAATAATTTTTGCACAGTGTAATTTAATACATTGTATTTATCTATAGTGAGAGCAAGAGTTTGGATAAAAAACTTTCAATGTGCCTCTCTCATTAACTTCTTAGTTTTATTTAGTTTATTTTGCACTATTTTTCTATGATTATGATATTTTTTACAATCGAGAACATATATGAGGATATTTTATATATATTTATGAATGATCGTATATTTAATATTTAGATTTATATCTGTTATTAAAATATTACAAATTTATATAAACGAAATTTATTCTCCTGATATCATTACATGTTGACATCTAAAATGTAAGAAACGCCACGGTACTGAATGTTAAATTTGGACGGTACTGAATGTTAAATAAATATGCTACATTTTCTCTGTTATGATTTTTTTCTATTCTTTTTATTGTATTATCACCAGAATTGGGAAAGTTACTTTATAAAAGTAACTTGTTACTAATTTTAAAAAGTAGCTAATTACTGAAAAAATATATATCAAAATTATTTTTTTTTTGTTATAAGTAATGCATTATTTCCCAACCCTGTTTATTATATATCAACATTATCGATTTTATAAGATTTAAACAAACAGTAGATATAAATAAATATAAGTAAAAAGTATATTTCTCTCTATCTCGCTTTCCTTAAATTGAAATTACACAAAGTGTTCTAAATAAGCCAAGAAAATCTTTATTTATCCATTCATTTTACATTTGCATATTACACATATGTTATTAATTATTTTTTTTTTTCCTTAATGAAACGTAAAAATTGTTCATGAAATTTGTATTATCACTGAATTGATGCTGATGCTGCGCTGCACCTGCAAAATACTTAGCGACATGGAAGCAACATTACGAAATGTGGCTTGATCATTAATGTGTTGGAAGTCGGCTCTCCTCCTAATACAGTGGATCAATATTTCAGAAACATTTGACACGCATCTTACAAATTAGTAGCAATATGTTTTAAGATAAAATTGAAGATGTATAGAGTTAGTATTGAGTAAATGAAAGTTGCAGATGATGTGAAAAATATATGTAGTATATAATCATATAACTCGTATAACTAATAATTTATAATAATAGTAATTTATATGTTTGGGGTGCAACTTTCACTTATCATGCATACAAATTTACTACAAATTATAGTTATATGATATTAATCTAAACATTCACTTTTTGTAGTTCAATCCTTTCTAGTGTTTCTGTTTCACAATATTTTTATAAAACTGACAGTGCATTTTCATATCAAGTAGATTTATTTGTGTTATAACATATAGCAATAGTTAATTAAATAATGATCTATTTAAATATCAATACTAATATTTAGATATTATTATTATTCATATCCAATTTCTTTTCCTATCTTCCATTACTATAGTAATTTGATGTATCAGCCTTAATAACATATGGGTATTATATTCTTATATAGATATTCCTACGCAATTATACTTATCATGTTATATAAAAAATGAGATCACACTAAATTACAAACAGGTTTTTGCATATAAATTTGTTATCAGTTACTTTATATTAAAGCTAGTAAGGTGCTTTTTTAGTTTTTGTTTTTGAATGTATAGACATAAAATTTTTCAAGATTGAATATTTTTAAAGGATAATGTGCTGTCAACAATTATATTTATAATATGATTCACACAAACAGTATATTATCATTTAAAAATATATATTATATGTGTGTGTGTGTATATATATATATATATATATATATATATATATATATATATATATATATATACACACACATACACATACACACACACACACACACACATATATATATATATATATATATATACACATACATACATACATATATATATACATACACATACCATACACATAATTTGATATATATTTTTTTATATATGTGTGTGCATAAAGTGAAGTTAAATTGCATAAAATGTAGTTAATAGATAAATATATCCCATCAATGTACAATAACATGAACAGAAAATTCGACCATTTTAATTATTTCTTATTATTTAATATTGAAATATAATTTTATCTATTATAAAATATAAAATATACGTATTTTTTTTTTTTTTTTGTTAAATGTGTAAAATATAATTATATGAAGTATGTATAAATTAAACAAAGCAAAATAAGAAATTTTGAAGAAATTCTTTTTTAAGGCAGATACAAAGAATTTAATTCAGTTCATTAGAATTCACTAGAATAGTAATATATTGAAGTATTAACAAAAATTAATTGAACTACAATAGTGAATGATCGCTGTTCTACATCTGTATTTTTATGTAATGATTATTAAATCAAATATATATGATTAATTGTGCCCATCTTTGTCCAATCTTTTTTTCTTTTGACATGATGTTTTTCTTTCACTCTTTTTTTTCCATCGTATCAGTTTTTTTTTCTGTGGACATATCATAAGAATTTACTTAAATATCTTAGCCGCTTTTCAGTGCAATGCATGATGATATACATGTTTGTAAGTTTTTTGTGTGAATTGTTAGGCAATTTTTCACAAAAACTTACAATTTGCAATATTACATCTCACAAGGCCATATTTTCAACCCATAAAGTATTAAACATCTGAGTAATGTTTAATTAGAAATAATAAAAAAATGTGGTAATTTTTTTTTCTTAGCTAAAAAAATTGCAGTATATATGCCATATATAGAAAAATGGAGTGAAATAAGGTATTATATTAGTGCAAAATGTTATTTCACAATTTCATATGTATTGCAATATTCTTGACTAGTATAGATTTTCATGGCCAAGTGTTAATATATTAATGTAAATGTCAATGTATACTAATGTATCTAGATATCGATCCAATTACTTTTAATAAAACGAATAGATAATTATTAATTTTTTCATGATTCTTTGTTTTATCGCACATACAAATTATTGAGCTTGATTATATAGATACATCAGGTTAGTGTACTAATTGTAAAAGTCAAGTAATAATTAGTGCTCAATAATAATTTTGCTGTCTATATTGCATTAAGGAGTGACCAGTAAATTATATTCTTTATTTTAATATCTTTATTTGTTTATATTCGAATAATGTTGATAATGTTAGTATTATTGTCGAATTATTACAATCCAAGTACGTCTGGTTCTTCCTTGAATTATACCAAATTCACGAAGTTCAGAAATTGTTCAAAGAAATTTTTTTAAATATTTTTTTGCTTATATAATCCTTTCTTTTATATTCTTTTTATTTAATATCTTATTGTATTTTTTGAAAATCTATAAAGTATTTAGCTACAATCAATCAGTACAAAAAGTCTGTAACATAAATTTCTCATTACTTTTTTATACTAAAACCCTTTCTTTGAACGATAAAGAATTATATATATATATATATATATGTGTGTGTGTGTGTGTGTGTGTGTGTGTGTGTGTGTAGTTTAGAATAAAAACTTACCTTGACACTCTCTTGTAGAACAAGGTTGCCGCACTTTAAAATGGTCAATATGGCATATAATAACCACGTCTGTAACTCCTACAAAAAAAAGAAACATGAAATAATAGAATTTACAGGAGAACAAAGTAGATTGCTTTTTTTAAAAGAATGAAGATATGTTACAGAAATTGTTAATGTATTCATTAAAAAAAAATGAGTCAAAATTAATTATTACCTAGGTCGCCTTGTAGGTCTATATCCAAAATATGCACTACCGCGAATAATTCCTCTAGCCATACCTCGATAGCTTCTTGCACCTCTGGGACCCCTGATAAATGTACAGACAATAAGATAAATATATCTATACCAGAACAAGTTTAAATAAATTTCTTATTTATACATAAGATTACTTGATACTTTTCTTTTTATGGGTTAATGAAGATTATATATTATCTTATAATTATATATAGTATATGTATTATATAAAACAAAATATTACCTATTTGTCATAGAGAAACCAGGCTTATTTGTTCTTTTAGGCATTACTTTAATTTGACGACCTCTGAACATAGATTCGTCCATGGCCATTGCGGTTTGTACAGAGTCGCGTTCGGCAAATTCAATGTAAGCAAAACCTTTAGGATGACCATCAAATTTATTACACAAAATTGTCACTCTATTGACACTGCCACAGCCATGAAAATGTTGCTCTAATTCTTCTGCTGTAGCCCCATAATCAACCTATATGTATGTAAAATATTGATTGAGAATATAAAAATGATATGTTTAATATGTATAATATTATGTTGCAGATTTTAAGAAGCATAAGTCAATTACATTTAACTTACATTGCCAACATAAATGGATCGATTATCAACTTCCATTTTATCTTCCAATGACATATTTAATGGACTTGCTAAAAAAATTAAATATGTGATAAGAAAACAATGTTACCAAATATAATTGAAATGTATAGTGATGGAAAATTGGATTCAGTTCAATGATTTTATTTTGCAATAGGATAATTGCCTGAAAATCAGCAAATTCGAATTTAATTCTGATTTATGATTCCCCAAAGATCGAGGTTAAAATTTGAATAATAATATTACATAATATAATATCTGATTATGATAAAAGAATAAAACCCATGAGAATATAAAACAATATCTCATTGTGATAAAATATAAAGAAACCATTGTAAACTTTACTACAACTAGAACAGAAATTCAAGAAGAGAACCTGAATTTAAACTAAAGTGCATAATAATATTCAGTGTATATTCTATCCTTATATATATTTAATAGAAAAGACAAACTTGTGTAAACTTACTGACACTAGGTGGACTACCCATATTCATTTGTTTATCCACCTCAGATTGGAGTTGTTTCAATTTCTCTGCTTCTTCCTCCATTTCTCTCACTCGTGCTTTAATTGCCTCTAATTCCTAAATTATAAGCAATATTTCATAAGTTAAATATTTTTTTGCACAAAGAAGATTTTATTATGATTATATACTGGTTTTCTAGTATAAAAATGGCGATTACTTACAGGATCATCAATATTTGCTTCGCCTAATTCACGCTTAACACCGTCACATTGCATGATAGCATCTCCATCTTGACCATTTTCAAGACCATCAAGACCATCAATATGGTCACTAGCCAAAAGGTCTGATTCGGACATTTCTGAAATGTGACAATAAATAAAAATTAATAATATTATCTTTGAATCAATGTCTAGAGACTTATAAGCAACAGAGCATTATGATGTTAAATTAGATCAGTTAATGACACAAATTTTTCAATATTGCTAAGTTTGTATATATTATATAATTACAATATAAAAATGAGACAAAGTGTTAAAATATTTTAAAATAAGAAAGAGTTAAAAGAGCATTTATGAGTATTACGCATTAAAATGATCTATCATTAAACCAAATCTATATATATTATACATTTTTAATTTTAAATAATCTGATCAGTTATGTCTGGTTTACAACAAATTTTTAAGTAATTTATTTATTCCTTAAAGATGTGAAAGTCGGGCCAATTTTAATAAGAATAGATAACGCAATTTTATTTATAAGAGAGGGATAGATCTTTTCTTTTTTAATTATTTCCAAATAAATTTAACATAAATTAATGATAATCATAATCAGTTATGATCTAAATTAAATTACTTATACTTCCAAATAATTGTAGTACAGATTATAAGTAATAAAAATTATAAGAAAAAAAATATCAATAAAATATCAAAAGTAAAAAAGTGGAAAAATACTCAGTTAAAGAATTTTGGACAGAACAATCGAGAGATGTTATTTAGGCTATTGATAACTATGAAACAAGTATAAATGAGACTTGCAGATGTTTTAAGCACATTTGCAGATTTTACAAGATACTTTAATAATTAATTTAATAATAATTTTTCATTAACAGAAATTTACTATTATATTTAAAATAATTTCATTAAAATTTTTTGCAGCTTATTTTTTCTCAAAAATTCTTTCTAAACTAAGTTTTCAAGTCATGATTCCTTTTTTTCACTGATCACTGATCCTTTTATCCCCATACTATGCAATTCAATTGAACTGCATATCAAGAAAGACAATTTAACCCCTGTTTCTTATCTTGTGCCTCATATTAATAAGAGTGCCTATCAGTATGAAATAAAAAATATATGTTAGATTAATATTCTAGATAGATATTGAGGTGCTTTATGATTAAAAATACTTGTTCCTATCTTTTATTTTTTTTTTTTTAAATTGTTCATCTCGCTCCAGGAATTAATCTGTAATTAGATTAAATCAGATAAAAACACAGTCTTGCAAAACAAGCATAAATATTCATTTTCTTTAAAAATTGCAACAATGGATCAGTTCCTGGTCTGAGAATTAAACGAAAATTGTAGATGCTTCTAGCCTAATATGTATATAAAAGTGACCAAAGTAAATTAAAATGAGGCGAAGATTTTATTTTAATTTAATGAGCAAATTTAATAAGAATTGCGCGTGCATTGAACTAGCCTGATATGTGTCTATTCTTTTCAGGAATTGTTAAGAAAGTATCGTGATATCGATAAACAGTTGATATATATTATTTACTACATTCATGAGGGATGATAAATAACGTACGTGTATATTCAATAGATGTTCAATAGATGTGATATAAATTACCAAAGTATCGCTTTAAAAGCGACTTGCACCGCTATTCCTGGACCTGACAAAGTCGGTAAACGAGAACGATCGAGAGCGATACGACGATGTGCGACCACACTATAGAAAGAGGAAATGCAAAGATTAGTTTGACTTTAGAGTGACGTTACATTTGTCACCCTAGAAATTCTCTATCCGACAACCAATCGGTACGTTCGACCATCCTCATACACATAAATACAAGACTGCGGGAGCGTTTCCACTAGGCGCGTCGCGTCATGCCGCGCGTCACGAGTTAAACCAATCAAAACGTTCCATTTTATTATAGTCCAATATTATAGTCCAAAATGGAACGTTTTGATTGGTTTAACTCGTGACGCGCGGCATGACGCGACGCGTGACGCGCCTAGTGGAAACGCTCCCTTACGTCAAATTGATTGGCTATCGCGTCGTCTTCTCGCTGCGCGGTAAGCGTTTCCGCGTTCTGTCCGCAGAAGTCACTAAAGGCTATTATTACACAAGGCTGCTATGCTCTGATTGGTCAATCCACAACCGAGCCTGCAATACGATTGGATAAATGGAAAACTTGCCATTTTCGAACTTTGCAGAACGCTTTTACTTATGTATATAATTTTATAAAATTATTAATTATTTAAAATAAAAAATTATTTAAATTTAAATGAAGCTTTTAGTTAAAAAACAATTTCAAATTATATCTCTATTTATAGATCGAAAAATTTTCTGTTCTAACGCCCTCTCAACATATGTTGCAGTAAGGTGAGAGATAACATAAAACGTATAGATAGTAATAGAAGGTTATCTTGTAATTGTTTATATTTTTATTCATTCTTTAAGAAGAATATAATTTATATATTAGCAACATTCATTTTATTTTTGTTTGACTCTGCACATGAAACTATAATTCAATCACCAAGCAAATGGAGAAGAAAGCAAAAGTTATTGTCTTCGATTTAGGTATAGAAAAAATTGTGAATGTGTGTTATATATAATTTAGATGTATAAGAAGTTTTCAATAACTTGCTTTCATTATATATTGCTAAAATTATTTAGAATAATTTATTTAGATAAATAGAAAAAATATTAAATTTCAGATTATACTTTGTGGCCATTTTGGGTTGACACTCATGTAACTCCTCCATTTAGAAGAGGGTTTGTACATTTTTTCCTTTGCATAAATAAAAAAGGAAAATAGTGTATTATTTTAATAATTTCTCGGACTTAAAAGGATAACATTTTAGAACACAGAATAAAATAGTGGATGCACATGGTTGTACAATAAAATACTATACCAATGTACCTAATATATTAAAACAGTTATTAGAGGAGGGATATGAACTCGGTGTAGCATCACGTACATCAGAAATAAAGGGTGCTAAACAATTATTAGATTTATTTGGCTGGAAGAAATATTTCAAATATGTTGAAATATTTCCTGGTAGCAAAGTTACACATTTTTTAAAGTAAGTCCTGTGTAAAATTCATGAAAAATTCATTTTGTTTATAAAACTGCAACTTAAACGAATATAATTTTCAGCATTCAAAAGAGCTCTCAAGCTGATTACAAAGATATGATTTTTTTTGATGACGAGACCAGAAATATCATGGATGTTGGTAAACTTGGAGTACATGCCATATTAGTTAGAGATGGTGTAACTCATCAGGTTATAAAAAGTGCTCTACAATCATTTGGTAAATAATGATTTCTTAAACTATGCTATAGTTTATTCATATTAATAATTATATTATTTATAATATTAATAATTTATTAAATTATTTTTTAATAATATGTACAAAACATTTATTGACAAGACTTATTAACAATATGCAAGTATCTATGACAATATCAGCAGGAATAGATAGAGAGTACAAATTGTTATACAGATTTATCATAATAGGAAAATATTTAACCAGACATTCTGTGATAATATTGTACTGGACTTTTGATGATAACATTATCAATATTGTCTTTGCATAAAAGTCTCAAAAAAGCGCTGCAAAGAACTTCTGGACTTTTAATAGATATGTTATTTATAAGTTTGTCTGTTTCATCTTCAGTTAATGAAGTGTGTAAAAGATTTTTAAGTGTATCTACATTAAAATCTTTGAAAGGACAACCACCTTCGTACGTTGCTCCACTAATACCAGTCTGCAATATAATTTCAATTCTTTAAATTAAGATAGATCTTTTTTGCAAATAGTTTATTTTTTTCTATATACTAAAAAGAAACTATTTCTATTTTAATATAGAAAAACACATAAAGTTTATGTGTTAGAAAAGATTTTATGAAATTTTTACACAAATATATATACTTACACAAATTAAATTACAGTCAGGCGTTTTATAACTTCTTCGAGATCCTTCCAAGCCATATATGTGTCTAATGCTATATATAAATTTTTTTTCATTTGATTGCCAATTATGCAAACATATTGAAGAACAAGTATGTGGCTTGGAATATTCTTGCCTCCAAAATATGATTGAATCTTCTAATTCCATCCCAATTTCTTTCAGAAAAAGACTGTAGTATAAGCGAGCATAATGACTAAGACGATGTCTGCTTCTCAACACAGAATGCAAATGTTGCATACATAAGGGAAATTTTTGTGCTTTTGTGTCTATGTTATCAATAGTTATCTTTCCATGAGCAGTATCTTTCTTGAAAAGATATGATTGAACTTTTTGATTTAAAATATGAAATCTAAGATCATGTTTTATGGTTTGCAGTGCTTGTCTCCTCATGATTTTCAGTTCATTAGTTACATAATTATTAAATAATGATTGAAGTACTTTTTTCCAATTTGAACAATATGTAATAACATTTCCATTCTTAATAATTAATTCTCTTTCTTTCACCAAGTTTGGAACCAGTTCAAATTTCACTGAAAAATAAAATAACTATTATATACTTTAGAAACTTTGTATATTATAATATGTATATATTATATTATATATATATTATATATATATTATAATATATATAATGCTCACCTTCATATTGAAAAGCAGTACAATCATGACAATTTGATATCAGATGTTTAAAAATTAAGGGTTGCGAGTAAAATTTGCATAACTCAATCAGAGTTATTTCAGTTGCATTCTTCTCATTTTTAAATATTTGCATCTTCCATATAATTTGTTTTAATAATCTGTGTAGTTGTCTAGGTAATATATTATCTAATCTATGTTTAAATAACAATGATTCTTTGATTATCCAGTCTAAATATAAATCTGACGATGCACAAGCTAATAACCTAAAACAAAAAATAGCAAATCATTAGAAACATGGACTTTACAATCTCTTTTATAATTTACAATCAATTTTTTTTAGTATAAAGTTTCTATAAAGTTTATTTATTTTTAAATACATGCACTTTTCCTTATTATATATATGGTATTTACTATTTTTTAAATATTTATTATGTTTGGATTTTCTTTCTACTATAAATTATTAATTAAGTACTTGCCGTAATACAAAATGTCCAATTTTATCATAAGTAGAATTTTCCAGTAAATATTCAAAGTTTCCATCAAATTTATTGGCACATCCTTCATATAGATGTTGTAAATAATCTAATCTAGTCACAATGCAGTCTTCTAAAATATGAAAAGGTATCTCTCCATTTGGTGGTATAATATAAAACATGTCTATGTCTGTATCAATCATGTCAGATAATTCCAAACGTTATGTTATACATGGAAGATATATCTGCAAACCAAAAAAGTATGTTGTGATCTTAAATACAAATTTAAATATTACAATAATTCTGTATTTGGAAGAAAAAAATATGTAAAACAGTACTCAACTTTTCCTCTGTTTTTGAGGGATTTAATAGTTATTTCGTTTATATTTATTATCAAGTTTTATGTATGCATCATATGCGCACACAAAAATTCTCATTCAATCCTCGCTTCACAATTACTTAATCTTATATATTCATGATTTTTCCATATTTATTTCTATGGTTCATTATGTATAAATTCTTAAAATTATTAATTTTTCGATTCATCGTAGTGAATGACCAGATTTTTTTCAATATAATCGATACATGTCATGTGTTAATGATACACAAGCCATAGTGTTAATGAAACAAGCCATTCATACACAAGCATAAACATCGACTGATATAAATGACTTGCCAGTCACGTACGGGAGTTGCGTAGCTTGGAAATCTGACAATGAGTGGGAAATGATTGAAGGTTTAGAAAAGGATACAAAGAGTTTGGTAGACTCCCCTCTTTGTTAGGAATTCGCTGATTGGTTGATGCCATTCTAGTATTATAGTATAGGGAATAAGACTCGCGTGCGCGCGCTCTAGTGTTACTATAGAACTCATTGTCAATGATGGTCGGATGGCGGGAATCCTCCCACACGGAGACAACAAAAAGAAGAATGAATGAATAGAGTTCAATGGTCGTGATGTCCTTTCGACAGACATTATTGCTAGAGAAAGAAGTAATGAATCAATATAAAAGTATGTATGAATAATAATATATATTTCTCTCATTAACGCAGAAACAAATAATACGGGAAAAATCTTCCGATACTTTTACTTGCTTTTTAAGAGAAAAATTTTATTCTTGCGCGTGCATATATTTTAGTGCGCAATTATAGATTATTATATTAGCAATGTAAAGCCCGCGTATCAGACTACATACGTAGATTGAGATTGAAATTTGACCAGTCAGGACAGAAATTTTAGCTCCTTTTGCTCTGACTAATCAAATTTCAATCTTTAATCTTCAATTTTCAATGATATGGGCTGATAAGGAGAGTATATGGGGTGATAGGATATTTTTATGAAATAAATAGTATAACTTTTCATTTCACTGTCCAATACAAATAGATTTTATCATTGTGCTTCATGGATAATGGAACTTACAAGTGGCTTTTTTTTTTTTTTTTTTTTTAATAAGATACATGTGTGACTTATATAAAAGATGCATTCAAGTCTCTCTACGACGCACAACAATTTACGATTTTGGTAGAATTTGTTCACTGTATACGCAGCGATCGATCGAATTTAAATTTTTATGGCAAAGTTAATAAAATTGATAATTTATTTTAGAAGTTTGGTCTCTTATCTGATTGCGTTAATAGACTGTTGCACCTTTTCTCATTTATATTAAAGCAAGAATAATCAAAGAACAGCACAAGTTATATTTCGTGTCAGAGATACACTTTAATCATTATAAAGTGTCGTACATGACTAGTTAGTTTCTAAATGTATAGTGTGTGTATATAAATATATATATATATACACACACATACACACACGACTACTGAGTAACATGTATACTTTTATGATTTGTCCCTTAATTGTCGTTTTTATATTATACAAATAATTCCTAGATCGTTGTACATTGTTACGTTACCGATCCGCGCTTACACGCAAAATTTACTTACATCTTTTCGCGATTGCTGCCTTATATGACTAATTAAAATATATAGATATATTATAAATACTTGTATTTATATATATATATATTTTCCCCGTTTATATATAGTCTACTTAAATCGAGTTTGTTCAAGCTTTATTATTCATAGACAATCTGCTTGATATTTACAGAGATTAGATACAAAATTATAAACAGTTCTTAGTACAAAATAATTTTATGACTATAACGAACAAGGTTCGATAGCGTAGAACAGGCATGGGCAACCCTATCGTGGCCGGTGGTCAGTTTTATTATAATTCTCTCTTTTTTTTTGTTAAAGATCGAATAATTTTGTTGATTTTAATTCAATCTCAACACCTTCGTTTATCGGATAATTTTTAAGAAGGGAATGTTTCTTTACACAAAAAAAATATAACGCAAAACATAGCCGTGCGTTGCCCATACCTAGATAGAAGATACAACTAGATGAGCTCTCTTTCCAGTTTTCCCACGATTACCTGTAGATTTTCCTCGATATTCCAGCATAGAGGTCAACAATCAGGTATATCGAAATCATATTTCTCATGTGTTCGCGTGAACGAAATACTCATACAACGATTGTATATTAATTTCATTGCCACGATCTTTAGCCGTAGTGATATCACTTTGTACGATGTAGTCATTGTTGTCAAACTGTGAAATAATTTTTAAATTAAACATGACGATCGTATACAATATACGAATGTATGATATTAATCGTGATACTGATGCACGATATTAATGTGTCATTATTAATGGAAATACAATGTTTATTTTTGTCCTGAAAACATGATTATCGGATCGTGCAAACTACCCCTCTTTCACATGAATTGGCATATTATTAGGCTTATATATAAAAAGCACAATATCTTTTTCGTCTTTTTTCTTTGCGCTAATAGAATTATATAATTATATTAAAATTGTGTTCGACTGTGATAAAAATCAAGTTGTTTTATGAAGGGATTATGGTCATGCTTATTATGAAAATAATTATGAAATGCCAATTCTGTCGATTATAGTCGTGTTTCAAGAAAATCGCGATTAGTGCTAAAAATATTTTCTAAAATTCCGAGGCAAGCATGATTGTCGATCATACGCGTTTAAAAATATATATCGAAGTAATTAGCAGTGCGACGTGATAAGGATTTAAGGAGATATCGCTGCAATTAAAGTTGAGCTTATTAACACGTAAGGCCTTTAAAAAATGAAATTTTCTATCGATATCTAGCGTGTATAATACTTTATAATGCTCGAACAAAATATCCAACTATTATTTGTTTCTGATATTGTACGATTACCTCGGTGATGCCATTGACAGAGCTCGAATTGTCTACAAAGGATATAATTAATTCTCATTGGAAAAAGGGCACGCTAGGTAGAAATAAGTTATCTAGATTATAATAGCGAATCTTTACATAGAGAAAGGATTAGGTATGCTTTGTTTGCATTTTATTTCATATTGTTCACGTCTTTCTCTCTTATGTCCGACTTGCAGTAAATTATGGAGCAACTGCACGATTATGGATAACTGCCTAACGTAAAGTCTTTGTGTTCTTTATCACTTTTTATAATTATCTTGCATTTCAATCTTTTTTAAAGAAAATTAAATATTATATGATCTTTTATCTGAGTTGATTTATAATAAAAATAAAAGATATATTCGAATAATCCTTTCGCTAGCAAGATTTTCGAATTGGTAGGTACAGAGAGATAGGTACGTAGGAATATACTAAATTATCACATGAGTAGACAAGTAAGTTACTCGTTAGCAGTAAGGGGCAACAATATAGCCAAAGGCAGCGTTATGCTTATATTGGCGAATCTAAACGCAACTACAATTCATTCTCTATTATCATTCTAAAAGTAATGGCAGTCTGCTTCGGACTAAAAGTGTATACCGGCAATAGGTATTATTGTTTCAACTCAGTCACAATCGCGCGGTGCGAAAAATCGATTGGCCAAAGTTTCGCGATGGCACGAAATTATATATCTGCTGACTCGGCACTCTTATATAAAATTTAAATTACGCACTTAGAATGTTATACACTTAATGCATAATCGATCGGCTATTACTATTTACCTCTGGCAAGATCAAAAATTGGTATTGCCTATCTCTATTATTACCTCGTAATCCATTCGCATTGACCGTGATTTTCTTTCGCCTTAAGACATCTCGATCTCGGTGATATATATAGAAGCAATTCCAGTTACGTTTAAATTCAACGCGTATATTTTAACTACATATGGCTATGCCTCCATATTATCTCTACTCCTTATGCGGTAGTACATTTTAATTTATATAAATAGTATTTTAATGATATAACGGTAACATCGCGCCTATTCGCTAAATGTCGCATAAGTTATAATAGTATCCATCTGGTATATAAATGCACGGAACTTAAAAGTCGATTAAGAAATTATCCAAGTCGAGTATGTACGATGGAGATAATGACACGGCGAGTTCATTGTTAACTTTAAAGTTTAAAACGCTGATTACGGCTACTTTCTATATTCTCTCCGTACTTTTTTTTATTTTATAAGAAAAAACGTTCCGATATGTTAAACTCGTTAACTTATTACCTCACTATGAACATTTTGTCGGAAGCTAAACAATTCCCGTACGTTTTCACATTAATATCAAATTACAAGCGAATGTATAACGCTCAGGGACAGTTCGATTTTTCTGTCCGTTTAATTTCATTCATCATTCCCGAAAAATGCAATGATAACGTTCCTTACTACGGTACGTCTATCTGTACAATATCCTAATTTCATTGATCCCGCCTATCATATAAAGTTACAATTATGATGTGTCATAGTCACATGATACGTAGTTTATAACCGTCTTTTAATGCAGAATAGGTAAAATTACCCTTCGTCTACTTGCGTTTACAACTTATGATAATTCGTCTAGTGTTATGATATTAACGAATCCCATTCACATACAAATTGTTAACTGCGATTGCAATTAGTAATATCGTTCGAATAAACATGTATTATCGAGAAATCTTTACAGTCATCTCTGGCTGTCTTTGAAGTTATTTAAGTATTCTCACATATGCTACATTTCACACGGATGTGTTCACAAACCAAAAATAGCGTTAGAAAGACGATTAATTTCTTCACAATCGAAGATAACGTTATTAATACTACACGATAATCACTCGTCGTTTCGCGATATGTTTCGTGACGATAAAGAATTTCGTGATGTAAATCACATGTAGATTCGTCTTACAAATAGATTTAAAATATCTGGGCGATATAATATACGTTTATAAAGAGAATAAAAGAGAGAAAGATAGAGAGAAGGGTAGAGAGAGGGGGGGGGAGAGGGGAGAGAGGGAGAGAGAAAGGAAGAAAACAGGCACCCACACGTTCATAAAACACTCAATGCTTTACGATTAACTTGAACAGGTGTCGTAGCGTTTAATATCGTAGCTGCTATATTGCCGTACGTCGATGTGATTCACATTTTTGCATTAAATTCTTAATCGAAATGATATAATCCCAAAGGAATCCTAATATTATTCTTCTTAAGTAACGATCCCCTTTCTATTTGCGTAATTGTCGCGCCTAGTGTAGATACCCACCCGTGCAGGAATGTTCACAGCTGTATTACAGTTACATGGTATTGCTCCTAAGTTCTCGACAATTGCGAGATAATATTCTTCGATGACTTTGCAAATATCCGTCTCTTCGATAGCACGAGAGATTTTCCACAGAACGTGACTATCTACGACGGGCTAGTTTTTCTTCTGCTCTCGTCCGATTGTCGTATTCACAGATTCGTATCCGTCTTTGCCTTTCTTTACATTCGAGAAAGAATTCTACGCTTATTTTGCTATATAAATCGTTGCACAATGCTCGCGAGTACTCGCGTCAAGATCCGATGTCACATTTTCGCGACGTACGAGACGAATGTTATGTTCTCACGTTCATGCTCTAGATCGATAAGATATGCACTTTCGTTAGTAAGAATTTCACGGAGCATCAGTCGTATTCGCGGCGACACGCGATAGCTAAAATTATTCGTTTACGACGAATTCCGATATAGTGAATCTTCGACTCTCGCGTTTACTTCTCTTCCATCTATTCTAACTGAATTTACTGTCCGTTATTACTCCGCGAAAAAATATGCACATCGAAATAAAATTGAAGGACGATCGATTTCTGTCATAAAACTCCAAATCCCAATCTCGTTTTCTTGACAGGCAATAAAATTCCATCGTTGTATTTATATTTTCGATGTCGTGATACATATTTGTCTTCTCTTCATGCTCTCATCTTTCTCTTATTTTTCGCTAGTTGTTCTCACTCACTCGTTGTTCGCTTCCTGCAGTTCTTCATCGAATGATGACGTTGCCTGTCATTGCACGCTCGTCGACCCGTTTCAGATCCCAAGTTGCTCTGATTCGCGGGATGATTATTAAAAACGTCGCGCTTGGTCAAGTTTGGGGCTCAATATCAGGATGTTGGAGCGTATCCAAGATTCTTCCGCTGCAGAAAGAGCGATATTTCACGGAAAGTCGGTCTCTCGTTCTCCTCTCGTCGCCAGCATTCGAGCATCAGATCGTAGATGTCCTTGGAGGACGCGGTGGGTCGCGGCAGGTAATCGAAGACATTTCTAGAATCCTCCTTGCAGTTATCTTCGGAATTAACGTTGTTGCAATCGGCGGCGTGATGCAGTTGTCGCAGGCTCTGCACCACCTCTTCGTCGGACAAGTGCTCGTAAGGGACGCGTCTGCCTAGGTTCAAAATCTCCCAGAGAGTGACTGCGAAGGACCACACATCGCTCTTGGTCGTGTACTTTCCCTGAAAATTAGATGCAATTCACGTTACACGCACTAGTTCGACGTACCTTTTGGCTCGCTTGAATAAATTGTCATATCGATATCCGTTGATATCGCCATAGAGATAAAATCGTGAAAGCTGCAACTTACCAGAAATATTGACTCCCAAGCCATCCATCGCACCGGCAACGGCATAGTTCCATCGACCTTGTAGTAGTCGCAAGCGTACAGTTCGTTGTCCGTGCCGAAGTCCGAGATTTTGATATGATAAGCCTTGCCGACCAAACAATTTCTGCAAGCAAAATTATGACGTATAGAGAATGCGAGATGATTTTATCTCTATTTTATCGTGACGGGAATCCGCATTTTTTTACGTCTCTATTTTCATGTTATTCGATCATCTTCGCGAATCGTTAATTTATGCCAAATACTCGTAATTGCGCGGGGAATATAATGCTCGGACTTTAAAATAGTTCTGGATACTTCAGAATATTCCTGGATGCTGAATGGCATATTACAAAACTCGAATTTGCGCGCACCTGTGTTATCAACTGGATTAAATACTTTTCAACTCGCGTCTGTGTGAATGAAACGAAAGAGGTGCAGCCAGACTGATCTCTCGTTCGTACATACGTGAAGCGAATGCAATCTGCATACGCGTACGCATTCTGTGCATCGTAGTCAACCGGAAGCAAGAATGATTGTCTACATGCAGCATTTGCAAGTGAGCTTTATAGTATACTGGAGTGACTTTTCTCCCTATATTATTCTAGAAAATCGAGGCCTAAAATTAGAAAGAGACAGGTAATTTTTAATTGGATCTTTGTCTCTTCTTACATTATTCTATCTGAACTAAAAATATTTCTCATTAGATTTTATTTATCAATTTAAACAATGAAATTAGGAATAATTGTAAATTATTTATTTTTCTTTCAATTCGTAAAGTACATATAAATACTTTTGACTATGATATTAAAATAATATCAATCAATCAGCGAATCCTTGATAAAGATAGCGATTCACACAATATATATGTGTATCCTTTTCTACAAATTGAATTATTCTCCCCTGAAGGCTCATTCCAGTATGTTATAGAGCTCAAATGCCATTTGCTCGCGAATGTGGTCGAGCTAAGTTTCCTGTTCAAGCACACAGGAATGAGCAATTATACACGATCCGTAAATTAATGTTGCCCGTATCGGAACGTCGCGCAACGATTATCATAAATCGTTTTCTATAAGAGGAAGCTGTATAATGATATAAAGAGTATTTATTCGACAACAGCCGCGCGTTGAGAGTGTAGCGGTATATTTTAATCTTGTTAATATTATAATACATGGATATAGTTGCTTAATCTTATCGCGAACGCGTTTGATATTTCATCCACTCGTCCTTTGAGCGGGTTTCACGGGAGATACGTTCGAGGATCCCCCCGAGGAGAACTTAGAGATGGGTAAGCATTCATGCAACTCTGTTCAAAGCTCCGGACATTGACCGGTCCGCTTTAAAGACGAACTAATCTTCGCTATCTGAGAAACGGCCAGCCAAACGTTATCCATGGAGCAAGGGTATAGAATAGATAGAATCAATTAATTTCGTCGATAGAACAAAGCTCCAATTTGGCGGCAGAACCTGGTTAATTAGGGGCGCTTTATCGATCATTGCTATTGGCTACTTCGCCATCGAGCTACTGCGTCGATGGGGTTGACCCCGGTCCTCCCTATGTTGCAGAGTACGACAGTAATGCAATAAGCCGCGTTCACGCCTCGCATTGAAGCTGTTGCAGTACAAATCAGACGTGATGATCTCCGCTCTATAATCTAGTGGTTAGAACTTTTATCGTTCTCATTAATTTTAGAAAAATAATTCCGAAAGCACGTGTGTAAACAGAAATATAATAATTCATAAAACACATAACGTAAACCACCGGTCGAAGATCTGCGCATTAATTTCATAATATATCCGAGCGTTAGTATTACTTCTTTTAGTAATTTGTCACTTAATAATAATTAGTAATATATTAAACAGTATATTACTATATTTATATATTAAATTTAAATTATAATTATTTCAAGTAGTCTCGATGTATTTCCATAGATATTACTTTAATAGATGTTAATATATTAATACAAAGAAAGGAATATTTTATACAAGAGTCTCACCTCTTAATTCCTACTACTCCAACATTAATCGTAATTATGAGATTACTATAAGAATAATTACCACTGTTAGAATATTTTAGTTTATTATTTTAATACTTTTTAATTTCATAATTTATCTATCTTGTATTTTACATGTTCGTAGAAAGGAATTTTTTAGAATTACTATTGAAAAACGAGGATATTTATTATAATAGGCTCACTCGTTAACAAAAATGTAAAGAAGAAGAATCACGAAAGATCGGGTCAAAATTAGGCTATAAGAGCATAAACGCGAAAGAGCCTTTTTGCCTTCCGTAATCGAAATCAGAACAAAGGCAGGCTTTCTTGTAAGAGAGCGGAATGTCTACATCTGCGACGATTTCTTCGGTGGATAAGGAGAGATTCGCCTCTGTCATTGTGCAAGTTGCACAAGTTAAAGTTAAATTCGGAATCGCTTGGCCATTTGACGCAAGGACCAGCGCTATTGTCGATAGGAACGAGAACATTAAGTGTACTTGGCCGATTGACGCGGCTGTATAATGAAGTCGAGATTCCGGCGAAGTATCGACGTATTCAAGTTGAACGTTCGGCCAAGTTAGATTGAAAGTTGAATATTGGATATGCTCGTTGCAAAAGAAACAAACGGCTCCGATCGAAGTGGGGAAAAAGGGCGAGAGTACGGCGAGGAAGAGCGCGAGCGTACGGTAAAAGCCATTCTTTGAATTTTTAACCGGTTATTCGAACGCGTAAACTCTCGTCAGCGGAGAATAAAACTCTCGCGCACGGTTTTCAGTATCTTCGAGGGCGGATAAGGAGAATCGTAACATCCTCTCGAAATTGCATTCTACATTTAATGTTGAGATCAGCGAAACCGGATGATTGTTACGGGTAAACGTACAAATATCGAAAGACAAATGTTCAAGTGTCGATATTTGATTCTACTTGTCACAAGAAAGGTATGCTGTAACATTTTGAACAAAGCTCTTTATTTGCAGAAGAGCGTAATGTTTGCGCGTCAAACTTTTCATTTTTACTTTAATAAATTATAAGAAGGATCCTACAACGTTGAAATATGTTAGAGAGATCTTCGCCAAGTAAATGTTATTGGAATTAGAATTGTAAATGCGGAAACAAAACTGCGTAATATTCCAAATGTAAAGATCAATAGTGAAAGAAAGATACCAGGCCCGATATTAAGTACTACATCTACACTTTAAAGAAAACTCGCCCGGCATACATTTGCGATTCAAAATAGGATGAAGGAAATCTCTTTTACCGGAATGTGAAATACCCACATACAGGATGCAGACTTTTTCCATTTTTTTTTTTTTTTTTTGCTCTTTTATATAGATGTACGTTTATTCGTAGTATTTGCCCCGCTATATTCAGTCTCCATTAACAAAATAACATCATCAGCATTTACTGGCGGAATCGTTCTACAGCGAATCGTGAGATTTTACTTTCATTCGTGTGCAATATCCTATCTTTATATCTCTTCCGGTTGGACAAACGCTCTTGTACGAGAGTACGCGAATCCGCTATCCTTTCCATCTTTTAAAGCGTTACACACAGTTATCAATCTTCTCATTCGTTCGTATTCCTTTTTCATCCGAGCCAATTGAATTGCATTACCGTTTGATCAGCAATCGATCCCTTCCTTTTTTTACACTTGGCACGGTTCCGACAATGACTCTATAGCTATAAACCAGCGGATTCACGAATGAAATAAGAAGCCGCGATGGATTGGCAGTTTGTCTCGGGTGAGAGGAACATTCTCGTTCTTCGATTCTGTTTAAACTCAGCAGTTTAAAATTCTCCGCCGGGTTCGATTTAAATGAATAAAAATATTTCGGGTTCGCTCTCTTTCACATTTATCGCGACAGATAAATCGCGCGCAGAGATCGCCCGATAGAAAAGGCAGAAATGCATTTCGAAAGTATCGCGTACGCGCCATTGATATCCGCAATGTCCATTTCTCTTTTGACGCCGCCAGTCACGAAGAATTTATGCCCCATGGTGGAATTCCCATACGGTCGCGTATTTCACTGAATATCGTCGGTTCGTCACGCTGACGTGTGCCATCAAAGTGGAAGTTCAGCGGTGCCATTAAATTCTGATTAAATTTTGATTAAATCCTGGAGTCTGTACCAAAAGGTATCGATCTATTTGCAACGCGATCGGATCGTATCGCGCTTTTTTTCCTCACAAAAGCACAGACAGAGATAACGCGTCGCGGTTTCAATGCGAGTGCCACTAAAATTTTATAAAGCCTCATGTGTAAAAATTTTATAAAGCCTCTTGTTAAAAAATTAACTAAGGGATTATGGCCGCCGCAATCGCACAAGCGTGGACATTCCATTCTCTCGCGAATGCCGTTGAAAATATTTTGAAATTTGTAACGCCATTAACGTTCTGTCGTGAAAAAAATTTATGTGAGTAGCATAAATTACATACCTTGTTTCGAGCAATACAGCGAGCACATTACTTGTCAATTATCGTGAAAATTTATAACTTTAAAATAATAACATCGAATTTTATCTATATTGAATAATCTATATTCAATATTTTATCTTTTAAATTAGTACTTATTGATTTAATTGTACGTGATGGAGAAGCACATGTGTGTATGTGTATGCGTGTGAGAGAGAGACAGAGAGAGAGATGACACAGAACTAGTTCTATCGATATTTCTGGAGCTATTTTTGCAATCGACGAGTCAAACCATGCTTTTAAAAATGCTGACAGGGTTGATATCACCATAGAAACTTCGCGCAGGAAGTGTCTTTCCTTTTACTATTAATATTTACGAACAAGAATTTGAGAGACACTGTCCAGCCGGAAACTAGGTCCCACGTGCTATGAGAACTCGACGGTTTGCGTGCGTGTATGCGAAAGGTATACATATATGCACATATGTGCATCTAAACGTCCTATCGATTCGGCGAGATGGCCATTGCATTTCAATAACAGCCATGTAGATGGACTTCGTTCCATATACAGGTTGTACTTCGTATTCGTCGATTGGCGGTCATCGTAGTATTGTTCACTGTATATGTTATATGGTTTGAGGATCATATTATATGAAGGTTTATCGCGGCGCGAGCAATATTAAAAATTTGCAACTTAAATGTAAAACTTATCTGAGAGAAAGCATATGGAGTTTAAAAGAAAATGTACACGATTATGGAAACGTCAGGGCGGAATAATTAATGAATGAGCAATGCAATTTCAAATATAAATTTTCAAACTATATTACTGATATTTTATGATCGATCAATGCATATTTTTGTATATTTTGAATATATATTTTGTAGTATATATTTTTATTCATTTTATAAATGTTTGCATATTGCATACCTTTAATCGATGGAAAATTTAAGGAGAATAAGTATCTTACTTAGCAACTTCCGCGAGGCATTAGAATTTTATTATCGGCATAAAGTTTTTATTTTTAACGGTCGCGCTTTTAGCGAAAAATCGTATCTTGATCGGAAGATATTAAAGATGTGTGCACTTGGATGAAAAGTGGCGTTCTTTTTTCAATAATTTCAAATTATACGTAATATCGAAATAACGCGTAATGGAAGGGAAAAGTTTTTAGTGCGAGAAAGAAAAATCGACTGTGAATATAACAAATATTATATCGTTATGTTGGATTATGAGGAAGGTGCCTATCGTACGTTCAAAGTCGCGCGTTCCTGCCAGGAAAAACCTAACCGAATCGCTGCGTACGAGTGGTCTGCGAGAGGGACACAATGCTAAAAGCTGATCCAGATAGTTACGACGATTGAATGCGCGATTGGGGGAAAAAAAAAAAATCACACACACAGTAAAACGCTGACATTTTCCGTCGTCGATACACTAATGACCACACCACCATTCACTCACGGAAATAACTAGCTCGCTTGCTCTTCTCGCTGTATTCCTCGCGACGATTCACTAACAAATCGTTGATTTCCCATGCGGTTCTCGGCTCGGTTTGTTTTGGGGCTTATGGAAATGCATTGTACGGGAGGGGGAGGGAACGGTATAATTCAATTTCATTCTGAGAGTGTAACAGGGAGAATCGATATCGGCGTCCCGTTTTAACGGCTGCATCTCGACGTAGTTAAAATCCTCCCTCTTCGTACGTACACGTCCCCGAATACGATCACATACATCCGCGAGAGAACATCTCTGCCTGTTATTAGACTGTGCCAATTAAAGCAGACGGCGTACTCTCGAATCGGATTGAAAGGCACATCCGTCGAAAGATGATTTCCGACGATTTAAAGTCTGATAGAGCGAACGGCGTCTTGTTAATCGATGAAGCGGAAAGCGAGACCGGGAAAAATACATCCAACGGGTGAGTGAGTTTACGTCGGCAAATAAATCAAGAGCCGCAGCGAGAATCCATTTATCCTTTCCGCAATAACGTAAAAAACATGCCGCGACGTTTACCTCTTTCGTGAGTGGTCTCGCGACCGACTTTTGAAATTACTTTTCAATAAATCGCACGGCGCGGAATTGCGTTTTTCAATCTGTTTCCGCGGCAGGGGATTATCCCCGTGAATTATAATTCCCTTCGCGTATTGTTGCCGTCGCGAAGGCTTTGTAATTTTCTTCGCGTCGACGGAGAAGATTCCCTTGTTTGTAGTCTTACATCTGCTTGACATACGCATCGAAGCGAAAAAGAACTTTGTATTCACTCCTGTAAATCTCTGATGCATTCCTCATTCCCATCTAATCAAAGAGTTATTTGCAGGATTGTGTAACGGAATCCTTACAAATATATTACTGTTTATTGAATATATAAAATAAAAAAAAATGTGCACGTAGTGTATAAAGTTATTTTAACTTTTCAGATATATATTACAGAGTTATAATAAGAACGCATATATTGAGCCAAATGTATTTACTTATCTATAAACTTAAATTGTTTAATGTATAAATCGCGTACTTCTATACAAACTTGGAATGGGAGTTATAGAGTGCTTAGATACAGAGTGAATACCGGTCGAGGATGATAAAGACGCGTTCGTAGAGTGTAAGTTTATTCTCGGGAGATGAAAGCAAATCTGCGCGAGAGAGATTCGTTTCGACAAAGTCCTGTTGTACTCACCTAGTAGCCAGATCCCGATGAACGAAGTTTAGGTTCTCCAGATACCGCATCCCCGACGCGATCTGCGCCGCCATGTAGATGAGACAGTTGAAACTGAAACGACGACAAAGTGGCGTGAGTTTCCTGCGACAAAGTTAAGGTATTCGCACTTGTGAATCCTCTCTCGACCGCCGCCGCCTCCGAGAGATTCCTCTGAGGTGTAGGTCGACGAGAATCCAGGGGACTGTGTGTCGTTCACGATTAATAAACGCGTCAAACTCGCGCCGGAGAAACTTATTGCGTGTTAACTCCAACGACGACGGTTCGTCGGAAATGAAATCGAGCCTCGGTTCGTTAGAGACGATTGCGGCACTTCGAGAGCTGTAATCTCGAATACTTAAAACCTGGTTACAATAATGCATTGCCGGCAATATATTATGCACATAATGTGGCACTAACACTACAATAGACTGTCGATTAATATCAGGCCAATGGACTTTCTTTGCGAACTAGTAAAATTAGATGATGCAATTAACTCTTTCGTAAAGTAACACGGAAAAAAATATTAGCTACCATAGCTAATATTTTTTTCCGTGAATCGCGATTGACAAAGTGAGATGTTATTTGCTGGTTTTAAAAGGATTTTGACATTTCAAAAAAATTATCTTTGGGGATTGCAATGTTAATCAATGTATTTGACATCAAATTTTTAATGTTTTATATTTTTTATATAAATATCGTAAATGTCAATATCTCAAGATTATTGAAAACATCCGGTGTTGGTCGACATTAATATTCTTTTATCTTTAACGAGACTTCAGCGAAATATATATAGTCTCAATATGTGAAATTAAAAAGTTGATGCCGTTATTTAACATGTTAAGGAAGCACAAAACTTATCTACAGTGCGCGAAACTTAATGCCATTCACTGGTCTTTTTACTACTAGAAAATCCGGCATGTGTAACTTGGAATTTATAATACCTATCATTGCTCTGGTAATTACGTAAACGCGAATTCGTGGATTTTTCAAGTGTTTTGACGCGAGATTGCAGACAGATTAATTGCCGCGGTATAAATATTTAGCTGCATTCTCATATAATATAATGTCGAAAATCTTTATGTTTTGCATTTAACTAATTGTAAGTATATTTCCTCTTTCGACAAAGCGATATTGCTTTCAAACAGTATATTAACACGGTTATATGTGTTCGGTGACCTCCCGCCAATTTTATTTGCGGAAGGTACTCCAATTTGATATTTTTTTGAAAATATTGTATTGTTTTTATTTGGGAACATTCAATTTCTACAGCGGCAGTTACATGAAACATGCTGCACGCGTGCCATTTTTTTTCAAAAAATGACAGCGGATGTTTTAATAAATACTGCTCTTTTGTTATATTAATGAAATAACAAGTCAGCGGAAAAATAATTGAAAGCAAGATATATGTATATATACACACATTCACATTGTATCGTATTTCAGAGCACAAAGATAAAAAAGAAAATTTAATAATTTTTAAATTTTCTCAACAGTAATTCGCTTCAAATTTAAAAAATTAACGTTTAATAAACTAATTTTTAATTGCCAATTAATAATTGCAGAAATTGGCGTTAACTGAAAGGAGATTGTTTCAGACTTGCCTTCGCATGACGATTAATGTCAGATTATGTCACTAGAAAGTTACCTTAGTGTCTTGACGCCAATCGGCATGGAATGTGCATCCTCGGCAGTGATGTGTGTCTTGAGAAACTGACAGAGATCCCCGTGTTCCAGATATTCCATCACCACGCAATATGGTTCCTCGCGGTAACAGGCGCCCAAAACCCGAGCGATATTGCGATCTTCTAGAGCAGCCAGAATCCTCACATCTCTTTGGAAATCCAACCTTGTTCGGGAACAAGCCAGTTTCCGTGAGTTGTCACAGCGAATTGTCATTAATCATTAATTAAGACTCTCTTTTTCTCTGCGAGAATTTTATGAAATGGAAAAAGTTTGATTGTATGTTTTTCATTTGTGTTTTGAATTATCGTGTTTATCATTGTGATACTTTAACAACTATCATATATACATAATATTCCAAATGCATCAAATTCAACTTATTTTTCAAAATGTGCAAGTGCGGAATATATATGTATATGTATCTAAAATATCGGAGCAACGGGAAGTAAATTCGTATCGCTCTAAAGTAACAAGAGTCACTGGCGAACGTCTCATAGTAATGATTCTCGTATCGCGTTAACAACCGTGATTGCCGTCCAATTCGTTGGATAGCGACGTTATTTCCGGATAAGAGAAGCGTTTTCCAGAGGAACGAGCACATATGCACGTCGGTCGACGCCGCGTTATATCACGCAGCATCGTTACTCCGGGCTAACTTACGATCGACTTGGTAATGGCACTCTCGCGTGATAGCTTAATGCGGCCGTTAACAAAACTGCGTATCGACTCGCCATAAACTGCGAATCCCTTGGTTGGGACTGGCCGGTGCTCGCGATTGTCACGCGGGCATCTCGCGCCGAGCCCCGACGTGGGCGGAAGGGTACGGTTACCCTGTCGCAGCTTGACCACTATATGCAAAATAGCCCGTTTGCCGTGGACCCTAAGCCGAGTTAATGACGTCGCATTAGCCGAAAATTCGCGGTACAATTTCCTCTCCTTTGCACTGTCATCGGCAGGAACGTTTCCGATTCTGCAACGGCTGCAGAATGCGTATCCGACGTGATATGAGATCGACACAGTTTCAATTTTGACACTTCGCGCGACGAAATATTACGCGAATATCCTTTAATCTTTTCGACAATGATTTTTAGCAATGGCACACGATATAATAAATAACAAATATATGTATAAAAAATATATGTATAAAAAATTATACAGCTGTTTCCGGATGTTAGCGTTACACCTCTCCATGCTGCCGATGTTTCTCGTAAAAGATGACGAAATTTTATCACGGTAATTTTGGCTCCGTAGGAGAGTGGTCTGTCCGTCGTCTCGAACGGATGCGTACCGGTGCAGCGCTGAGCCGGACGCGTTATTTTTAATAGAGTGTCAGCACGGGTCGTGCGCTGCGACACGTGATACCGGGCGTGACGCATAAAACATTTCTTATCTGTCGTCAGCACGGCCTTCTCCGATGCGGCTCGCACGAGCGAGCACATCCCTTCGTTGTACTCTCTTCTCATTTATAATCGTACAGAGATCTTTCACAAGCGCGGTCTGCTTCGACAAGCAGACAATGCAAACCATCGCGTAGACAACATGTGACACTCGATAAAAAATTGATCTTAAATACGCTGGCGCGTAATGAAAAAAGAGAGATACAAAATATTAACGTAATAAGAGAATAAAATTAAATTCTTAAAAAAATTCTTAAATAAAATTAAAGTAATAAATTCGAACTGACGTATCCTTTGTCTTTTGCGTAAAAAAAGTGTAGACTTGAGATTTCCACAGCTGTTCGGCGCGAACGTGCGGAGTCATGAGACACTATAAGTCATCCGCGCGATAGGGAACTTGTTGCGTGAGCGGACGTCGAGAATCCGCGATGCAAGAATCGTTCGTGCGAAATAAAATACTAAAAACGGTCTCGGAGACTGCGTTTCGTCATGCCGATATAAAATTACAGAGGAGACTATAGGGATTGTTTTTGTCCGCGCGAATTGTTTGGACATTTAAACATCTTGTGATCTCTCTTTAAAAAAAAAAAAATATTAAAGTATCAGAGAAAATCTTGCACGAGTTTCGTTATATCTTTATAAAGGCTGATTGAGTGGGCCGTAATGGTTAATAATAGATGAATAAATTAATTATTTTTCGCAAAATGCATATATGCAATTACTTTGTGCACAACGCGCTGCACTACTAACACTTACGAAAGGTCGCGGCGCAAATAAATACACTCGTGCACGCTAAATCAGCCAAATTGCTCGCTATTCTCCATCACATCTCAGACGTCCGACAGATTGCTTCACGGAGTCGAAGAAATCTTTCTTTGGCCGGACTCTGTCGAACGCGAACGACGCGGTATTCAATAAGAGAGGGGAGGGGTCGTCGATTTTCGTCGTTGCTCTTTGGAAGGAAGCTTTGTCATCTCTACTACGAAGTCTGACCGTATGTCGGTCCGGAGTGCGCGCCAAAGACCCCGATACCCTATCTCTCCCGGTCATTGTATGCAAATATGGTTCCATTCGTGGAATCGAACTAGCCTTTTTCTGATGTCTGACGCGATAATCGCGAGAACGATCGTCCGAGAACGGCGGTATATCCGGACGTTTCGCCGCCGCGGGGCTTCTTCAGCGGATGTCGCATACGTTTGCCCAAAAAATACGATGTGATCGCTCGTTCTCCAGCTTTAAATTTGATGTATCGTGCCCTAGGAGGATAGCTCTCTTGAGACCATGCAATTTAGTCTACTGCCACCCATTCTTTTCGACCGCCACATTTCTGCGCGCATTTTTCCGTTGCATTTATATTACACGCGCGAATCCCGTTTTTTAAGAAAATATTTTCCGTTAGCATTGCTTTCAATCAATGCATATGCAATAAGATATGCAATATCAAGATGGTTTTCTAAACGCGGACGGAATATATATCGAAGACCGGTTAATGCATAAGAAATCTCTGTCGGATCCGAACATACATCTTGATCTAGCGCTTTGCGATCAATTTGTCTCTCGCGATGCGCTCTGGAAATCGCACCTTATTCTTCTTCATCGTTTAGATCGACTATCGATTCTGTCCAGATTACGAAGGCAAGATAACTCACGATCTATCGGTCGATATAAATAACAACGGATGCTGCATAAAATCGCAACCGCGGCGAGCGCTCGTAAAAAGCGCGTCTCTCTCTCTCTCTCTCTCTCTCTCTCTCTCTCTCTCTCTCTCTCTCTCTCTCTCTCTCTCTCTACGTGGCTCTAAAAGGTTTAGCGTCCTGTATACGGAGGAAACGGGTTAGAGAGAAAAGCATGCACGCTCAATCGAGCGTCGCTATAACGAAACGGAATGTAAATTGCGGCTTTCATACAGACGGGTATACTCACTTTTCCTTCTCGCTGGCTTCCGGCAGTAAAAACTTGACGGCGACGAGTCGCTTGCCGAGGGTAGTCGTCGTTCCGTATTCCGGAATCCCTTCAGCTTCCGCCACGTATACCTTTATGGGCATAATTTGTTTGAATTGCGTTATGTATATGCATAGAAATGACAGGGATAAATTCGGGGACGGCCTGAAATTCTCTGTAATTTGCCGTGATTTTGACGAATCTCGTTGTACGTGACTTTGCATAAGCCAGCTTTTTATTAACTCCGTTCATTGTTAATATCATATATTGTCCGATTATACCGGTAATAATAATAATTTTGCACGAAAGTGCAGTGATACATATATACACTTTCATCTAGCTTTCCAATTATACGGAGCACAGACTGGGAGAATTTTTTTCAACATTAAAGATAATTACAAACCACTTTTGAGAAAATTGCACAGATGAACATTTAAGAAGAGATATTTAATATTCTTCTCCGCAGCTTCTAAATTCTTTAACATTATTATTTTTAAAGAGATTTAGAGATAGGATTTTTTGTGATACAAGAAAATTTAAGTGAATTTAAGCTAAGAGATTGATATACTTTACTCTCGCATTATTATATAATTTTAAGAAAACGCTTTTGAACAATTTTTTTTCCTCAGCATGATACGGAATAAAAAAGTGTATTTTTTTTTTTTTTTCATCGAACAATGTGATGCGCGAAAATACGTTCCCTCCAAATCCTAGCGATACCAGGATAGATTTCGAGCGGCAACTTAAGAATAATCGATGCATCGTATGCACATTGCGTAATGCACCACGACTACTGTATCCTTCCGCGATATTACGCGTAAGAGATTCGACGATTTCCCATCGGACGAAGACAATCGATTTCGCACGTCGACCGAGTCGAGATCGACGTGTCCGATCTCGCGTGAGGTTCGCACAACCGCGCGTGCATGCGGATGCATTCTGTCGCGCGGATTTCTGACGCGGCAACTGGCGAACTGCGCGAAACGAAGCGAACCGTTTTCGATGATCCTCCTCGCCGCGTCGTCATTAACGATGCGTCGTCCGGTGCCGGGAGGAAGAGAAGGGGGATGGGGCAGGGGCGGGAGACAAAAGGGAATTATTAGCCACTGTAACGCATTCTAAACTGATTATCGTCGACGACCCCTGACGCGATGAGGCGTCATTGTGTCGACGAAGAATAACGCGTTCCAGGCACTTCGTTAATGGACGTATTGTTGCGCATCCGGTGCACGTTGAATCGCCCGGATGGCCAACAAACGGATTGATTTCGCGATCGTCGGAGGAGGTAGCGACACGTTGCATCGCGAATTCGCACGAAATAGTAGTTCGCCGCATTCGAAACTTGTTTCTACTCGCGTAAGCGCAATCGTGGTGATGCTGACAAATTGTTATAACAGCATAACAAATGTGTCTGGTATATTTTATTAGAGAAATTTTTTTTTCCATGCGCCTTAAAGCGAGAGATAGATGAAATGCTGTTTAAGGTAATTGTATCGCAGTTTTAGTTAAAAATAATGGTCACTGCATACGGTGCAATGAACGGAAAACTCTATTTATTTGTCTAAAACATTTAACATTACCAATCTGGCATTCATTTCATGCATTTTATGTTTCTGTAATATTTAAAAAGTTTGCATCTGCGCTTTGCGTTAACTTCTAGAACAATGCGCTGTTGTTAACTCATTGTGAATTTATTTTTTCCATCAGACAAAATCGTTCATCCTTTATTTAGTAATATCTTAAAATTTAGATGAGAAACGGCTTTAAAAATTCTTAGAGATATTTTGTTAGATATTGCTTTATTTTAAAATTGTTTTTCATTAAAATCGTAAGAAGCGTTTTTTTTTTAATAGGTGAAAATGTGAGTTGACACCATCCTATTACGAATCATGCAGTGTATCAAATCCAAAATTCGAAAGCCATTATCTCCTGTTCTATGAGATTAATAATTTTTTTAAAATTTTGCCGTTGTCTTTAGAAAACTTTAAATAATAATTTCAAAATTTCAAAAACATCGTAAGAAAGTGCCTATTGCGATACAACTATCTTAAAAGCTTGATAAATTGACAATCGTATCTTGTGTTTTCGTCTGTCTAAATAATTCTTAAAGCGAATTAGAGAACAGTATTAATGCGATATAGATGCAGCAATTAATCGTTACATATTTTTGTAAATTTCTGAAGCTCAAGTATTATTAGCAATTAATTGCAACCGATAAACGTATGCGTCGTGGCTCGCCGACTAAACGATGCATGGTTCAGAGAGAGACCCGTGACCAATTGGAAATATATATTTATTATTCGCGGGTGTAATAACAATGTCATTACCGTTCCGAAGGCCCCTTCGGCGAGCTTGGAGAGCATGCGAAGGCGATGCCGTGGGAAGAGCGGTACGCTGGTCTGCTCCAGACGTCTCTTCAGGGCCGAGAGTACCTCCTGTTGAGTCGGCGACTGCAACACGAAAGCGCAAATGTATTGTGCGGACTATCCGGACGATAATCAACGATCTATGATCACGCTAGTCGCGCTGGGGCGCATCGTAGATATCGCAAGATCTACGGCCGTCATTCGACGAACGGCTTTACCCTCTTTGACCCTCGCGTTTCGCGGATTATTGAGCGTACAAGAGAGAAAGAGAGCACACGGAATACTGTAATACGACTTACAAGTGTTCCATTGATCGTGAACTTATTGTCGATCGGTAAAAGCCGACAGACTCGTAGGATGTTAGATAAGACGCGATGTATCTCGCGTTATTTTCATCAGGAAAAATGTTTTCCTAAAAGCGAATGACGTTAGAAAGAAATACATGTTAAATTATTTATATTATATTTTTATTTATATTGAGATTTATTTAATTCCTTGGTATCGCGTAAAGAAATTTAATGCCCTGTGCACAACAAAGTTTCAGCGAAAATAATTCTTCCTTGACATCCGCATCCGGCTCTTACTTGCCTGTTGAAATTTAAATGATTTCACATTGAAAGCCTAAAGTCTTAGTTGTTATTTATATTACTTGCGAATTTTTTCAAAGTTTGCGCAAAATGCAGCGCGATTTACATGTTGATAATGTCCATATTGATTGTGAAGTGTCGTATGAAAATTGATGGATTCGTAGTGTAGGAGGACGATAATTATACGTAAGCGATCGCAAAAGTCTCGTTTTAAAAAGTCGATACTATGAAAAGAAATAATGTCGAATGTATTTGCCGAGTAATCGTTGTTTTACGGATAACAGTGAATCCGAGAAGGATGATTGGCGTTGCTACGAAGCGTCAAGGCCAGACTCCGACGCGACACGCGGGGTGAAATGTTTTGACTGTTTCGAGTGCCGCTGTCGGATGTCAATCATGCGCAGACGTCTCGACGTAGACACGGGCACTTTCGGATCCGGAGCGTCCCGTTCCGAGCATTGTGCTCGGATCAATCTCGATTCACGCCGCGGAAACCGTACACAAACCGCGATACCAGATGTGTCTATCCACGGGACACACGTGTAGCCCGAACGCATAGAAAGGACTCACTCGACGGTGAAGAAGCTGTTCGCATTCATGACTTTGAGGGAATCGATCGTGGAACAGGACGGCAAATGCTTATATCAAGTTTTCTTCCTTACGTTTCTCGAATAAATGTGTAGAATTTCGATCACAGAGAATATTACACGGTAAAAAATATTACAGTAAAAAAAAATATAGACATTTCGAATGTGTCTAAATCATCTGTCATATGACTATAACGGGCGACGACTCCTCGCATTCGTGAAAAAATAATCGAAATAAAAATCGTCACAAACTTTTAGAGCTCGCTATTTTTTCTACGCGAGATATATTTTATTCGTGTGACTGTCTCTAGGTTCTTCGTAAAATTAAACGCGTCAATAGGCAAATAGCTACTGATTATTTATACGATATAAAATATCGTATAAATAATCAGTAGCTATTTGCCTATTGACGCGTTTAATTTTACGAAAAACCTAGAGACAGTCACACGAATAAAATATATACGATATAAAATATCGTATAAATAATCAGCCATTTATTTCCGGCGAAAATGGTTCATTTATAACGCATATCTCCGCCGCGATGTCATTATGCCGCCGCTGTAAAAAAATCTACCGGGGGATGAGCTTCACGTCACACACGTCGCGGTTCTTAAAAAAAAAAAAAAAAAATTATCAAAATGCGTCATAAAATTTTGTATGTACGAGCCGTGTGTTCTCGCCGATACGTGATACTCGACATTCGGGAGGTTGGTCGTGAAATCAATTCCTATCGCGTATTATATTTTTGTGATGTCGACCGAATACGTCCCGCTGCTGGAGGCGGGGCGATTGAAAACGTGATTATACGACGCGCTTTCTCTCCGCAATTAACGGAGCGAACTGGCCCGGAAGCCGCCGGACCGCGTAATGATGATACATTCCATGAGGGTTGCAACATATCCGCGAAAGGGTCCCCGTCGACGCGTCCTGTCGACGGGAGTTTCGTTTACTACAGAGACCGGCCGACGACGATCGATCGATCGATCTATCTCATCGCGGACACCGCGTTTACTACGTCGCAGTCCCCGGCTTTATTTCCGGCGCGTGTCGGACGAACCGCGATAGCGATTTATTGTCTAAGCAGAGCGGGGACGCGTTACACGCCGGCCGTTTTTGCATCGCCATTCGATAGTTCGCCCCAATTATCCTTCTCCGAGCTCTCCGTGTCGTTCCTGTCACAGAGAGATGATATCTCGCGGGAACCAATCACGGAGATCGCCGCGTTAATTATTTCCGAAAAATCTCGAATTGAGATTTAATTTAAAGTCTTGGGGTATCGCACCACACAAAGCAAAGTATGCGCCCTGTGCACAACTAATCAGTTTCAACGAAAAAATAATTTTCCTTGAAACTGTACGCACTACCATGCGCGTGTGGCTTTTATTAAGCCGCTGAAATTTAAATTTATATTTATTATTTCCGTTTTGCGACATGAAAGTGTGTGGTACAAAACTAGCATAATGGAGATATTATTTTTATACATCACAGATACTAAAGATGAACCTAATAAAAATAATGTGTTTCAAAGAATATTCATAAAGATACTGAGAATTATGGATACTTGTTTAACAGGGCGAGTGGAAAAGATTTTAACACGTTGAATCTCGAAAATTAAGTAGACAAACACTTTTAATTCTAGATTAGTTATAGAATCTAAAAAAAATATTAGTTTTGGAAAAGCTTATAAATAAGGCTCGCAAGTATAAAATACATATGACTTTTGCAACAGTTGTCATCAAATGTGTTAGTACACGCAGATAATCGCACGATAGAAGGACACGATTTGATATCACTGCGATATCTCTACGATCTATTATTTCCGCACATGAAAGATGCATAAATGCGAACGGACGATTTGTAGAGAGCTCTCGCTGCATCGTACGGAATACTTGCCGGTCTCCAGCTGATTGGTATCGCTATGTATCAACGGCCGACACGAAAAAAAAACACCTGTCAGTATCGATCACGCGCTTTTAAATTGACCTTCGGCCGCGATCCCGTGATTCTTTTTATACCGATGGAGAACCCAGGGGATCGTCTCGCGTGTTTCATGTCGACCCTGAGGGGGTTCCTGCGCTCTTTTCCGCCCTCGTGCAGTGTTCTGGCATTCTGGATACGAGCTACGTTATACTGTACCCACGGGAGGTATATCCGCCCCAAATGTTCCGCACTCGTTCCACCATATTGATTTAAATTATTAATTGTGAATTTATCTCCGTCCAGGGTGGAGAGTTACGTTTATTGCCGCGAAAACGATGCGCATTTTTTCGACTGTTTATTTATACAGCGCGCAGAGCTAAGATCAGTCGGCGTGAGTCATTAAATTTTGATGTCGTTGCCTTTCGATTATTGTAGAGCTGTATCGTTCTTGCGATATCTACGATTGCATACTTCGTGTCAATTAAAAAAAAATATATTTTGTTCTATTCCGTTTTCATCGGAAATAACGATATAAAATATATATAACCGATAATAGATCATATATTATATATGTTTAAGGTATATTTTTGCTATACCGTCTAAAGTCAAAGATAAATAATTTTTAATTTGTATCGAAATTGATTGACGTTGATAACGGAAATTTAACGACACATTAACTTTTCTCTGGATTTCTTTTGTTATTATTATAACTATAATCTCATGATATTGAGATTTAGATTGTTTGATAAATATTTCTACCTCGTTTTATTCTCCGGATTTAAAAATTGCAAACTATTTTTTTTATTTCGATTTATATTCGCGATCTCTAGGTCTAACTTCTTCGACACATATTCATCGTTAATTAGTATATAGATTAAACCAGTGACAGCCAATGGAAGAAGGGCCACTTTATAATAAAGATTAAAATCAGAGAGAGCCAGGCTTATAACATTCTTTAATAATTGCGTTCTGGAATTCAGTATTAAAAAAAAAAAAACAGATATAATTAAAAAATATGGATGATTCGCGCGGGGCAAAAGAAATAGGCCGGCGGGCCGGATTCGCCATTCGATCATCACTGGATTAAACAATGCGGAATTAAATCCGTAAAGAGCTAAGAATAGAAATGCCAGTGACTCACCTTCTTGTCCTCGGTCTTCGTGGTCCGCGAGCTCTTGGAGAAGAGGCTGTCCTGATCGCCGGTGGCGCTGGAGACGGTCGCCCCGCGGCCGGCGCCGGCGTCCTGATTGAGCAGAGGTACCGTGCCGAGTTCCGGTACCGCATAATCGTACGACGTGTCAACTGCACCGTTCGCGTACACCGCTGCGGATGATATAGCAAAGGAGGAGCGAGCGCAGAAGGGGATGGCGTATTGATTGCGGTCAGAGCAAATGCTTTGTTGCCGGGACGTATGTGGGTGCACCGCCGTTGGCACAGGAGCCGCGGCGATTCAACGTGTGCGTGTGTATACGTGTTAGGATGTGCGTATCCTGCGTGTGTGCGTAATCGCGAATACGTGCCGTATAGATATTGGTGTAGGCGCGTTCGAGCGCCGCATACCTGAGTGATTGATGTTGGTGCCCTTGTTGTTCAGCATCATGTCTTTCATCTCCATAACGACGGTGCTGTAGCTGTAGTACGGCGCGTACTTTAGCGCCTGGTACGGCTCTTGGTAGTCGTCCAACTTCACGATATCCAGGAGACGATTGCCGAGATCGAGAGGCAAAGTCGGTAGCGAGCCGCCCGCGTATCTGAAAGGAAAAGGGGTCGATTTATAAGAGGCTGAAGTATCGTTACATTGATTCGATCGCGATGATCGCGGTTCGACTTCTTTCAACTATATCACTTGCAATTTTTACGATTTAACGATGCGATATACACACATTCTTTTTGTTATCTAATACGTCTGTCATATAAATTGTCAATTTTTTATTCAAATTAGTGAACATTCTATCGGTCACACGAATCGTACATGATGTAAATTGCTTTATTTTGTAAAACGTAATATTAATACAACCTAATATTAAATATGATTTGCATATGACATTTAAAGAGAGAGACTTATATGTACCGGTATAACTTTGATTCTGCGGATTATACAGATCTCATTTTTTTTTTAGAGCAGCATATTTTCTACTGAATTTTAGCGTTACATGTGCGGAGCGCGCGCGATCCGTCAAAGACCCAGCGTAACATTCGCACGTCTACTTGAAGTTGCACGTTACACGTTCTCTTTTGGTACGAAGCTCGCAACTGCAATATCGGATTGCACAAAGCGAGCAGAGGGCTCGGGGGAAGGGGTGAGGATCGATTCCGAAGCTCGTGCGGGATGCTTCCGAGTTACGAGGCGGCCGGAGGATCTTCTCTGGAGACATTCGTGCCGCACAAATTCGATATATTGCCCGAGGATGTCCGTTATTGGACGTTATTGGACGTTCGCTAACGAGCACGGTGGATGGAAAGTTTATTGGAAGGCTGCTTCCGTCATCGTACTGAGTGTGTCCTGAGCGGACACAAACTTGGAAGAAATGAGGAATATGGCCTCTCGTATACGAGTAATACGTGTATTATCATTAAGCGCGCTTCGCGATGCAAAAGCGAGTGTCCGATAACTTCTCTCGCATGATCCTATATTTGCCTGTCTAGACATCCATAATCGCGTAATGAACGATAATGTCGATGGAAAATAATAATCATCCAGTTGTTTAGTCTGTCGACAAATTTGATCACTGCAAAGTTATCAGACATTGATTTTCATATTTTAAATAAAAAGTTGGGGGTATGACGCGTTAAGGATTATTTAAAAAATATTCGATTATATATATATATATATATATATATATATATATATATTTAGCAATTTATATTTTAATAAACCTTAATGAGATTTTATTAATGTGCTTAAAAATACATTTAGAGATTGGAAGAAATTATATTTTAGTAAGACTTTTACATAGATTTTTGTTAGAATAATATAAGACCGCGCATCAACACTTTGGTAGCTTTCCTCTTCAGTCGTTAATTTTTGCATTAATTATCAAGTGATCATTTTTGCATTAATTATCAAGGTAATCTCTCACCTTTCATCGTCCTCCAGGGTGTACGCCATCAAAGCCGCGCCTTTCTCGACAGTGGCACAGGTAGAACCTAGATGCGACGGGGCTTTACCGGTCATCGGACTGGCGAAACACTTGCGTTGTCTGTGTCGCGAGACAATCAGAAATATCGACACGGCGAGTGAAAGTATCACGGCGGTCAGCACGCCGATCAGGACCGCCATATACGTGGGGTCATCGTGTTTCGCCGTCGAAACCGGAAGCTCACCCTCGGCGGCGCCGTTCTTCTCCACGAAGACGTCGCTCTGAATCGGTGATTCGGTTGTCGGTGCTTCCTCGGGCGTAAAGTTCCCGTGTGCTACGTCTAAAATAAAAAAAAAAGAAAAGAACATAATTTTACCTAGATTATTCCGTATATCCTAGTATATCCGTGTCGCGCGCGTCTGTTTTTAATCTCGAATTTTTACTCAGTATGAATTTTTTTTGTTAATGAATTGTTATATATATATATATATATATATATTTGCGACAAGTCCTCGAATATATTTATATCTTAATTTTCCAATGTACGATTTTCTAAACTGAGCAGAATATAAATGTCCAATGTAGCGTACAGTGAAATTTGATATACTGCAATGCTTTGTAATATTATCCATAATTATCGTGGTATTACTCTTGCAATTAATAATTATCATTATTATTATATATTCGGTACTATTATCTCTGTTATTATTACGATCGCTATATTGCTCTGTGTGTTATTATATTAGATTACATCATTACTTAAACTTTCTATATATCCTAAATTCTTTGATATAGATACATCTCTATAGCTATTATTAGAAAATATAATAGATTCATTCTCTCTTCCGCCGTTTATTCCAACAGTGGACAGATATTGTTGACGCAAACTTGAACAAACTGTAATATGTAGCACGCTTTTATCATCTGATATACGCACAGAGATTAACTTAATCGTGCATAAGATACACGCAAAGATCTACCTTTGAGGATTAAGGATTACAAAACTTATACGTGCGAGATAGACATACGGGAGCATATGTGGAGCGTATAATTAACCTATATGCGCTTTGACGTATGACTTTACTAAGGATACTGCGAGGAATGTACGAAGTTCGTTACGGGGAGGATCGTTTGGTTCACTTCTCTCGTAAACGCGAGAGATAACGTTCCCCATTTATTATCATCGCGATATCGCATGAAAGAGACCGGCGGAGCTTTCATCGTATAAACATATTATATTACGCTTTTGTCGATGGGCTGTTTTGTGCACAAAAATTGCGTAATTAAACTCCCGCTGTTTGTTCTTTCGGAGCGTAATTATACGCGTCATTTTCGTGGTGTTTAATAATGCGCTTTAACGAAAAACGATATGATACGCTTTTCCGTTCTCTCGTCACAACGGCAAGGGGATTACGTTTCATCTTGCTAAAATAATTACGAGATGGAAATGCATTACTGATAAGAATTACTTTTAATGCAAAGAATACATTGATATCACATATTCATACAACAATGTTTTTTATCCATTATTCGTGTGTTACCTTCGATTTTTCATTTTGCAAAATTAATATTTTGAACGTTGTGCAAGTAAAAAAAAAATATCTAGCTTGTTTCTTTATTTAAATGGTAGTATTCTGAATCATTACTTTTCGACGCGTAGACGATTGTGAAATCTATTTTCGTCAGGGTTGACGTGTTCCCATTTCGGCGAATATGGTGTCACCCATTCCTGTCATTGTGCTTTACGCGCCCGGCCGACAGAACAAGAAATAACATATATAGGAAGAAACGAAAAAGAATCACGCACACGGGAGCAACGTGCACGGATTCAACGGCACAGCTTCCTAGTTTGCAGCTGAAACCTTTTTGTGTAGCACACTCGCGTATGGAATTCTCCAGCAAGTTCTTGTTTGAATTTTTTTCGCAGAAGCGCGCTACGAAAACTCTATTTCGTCGTTTTACGTGCAAGTAAAATAACTTCATTTTGATGCAATTTCTGCAAGATTGGGTCGGATTATCTTTCTAAAACTCTGCTCTTCTATTTTGCAGAATTTTAGCATAATATATGATCCGCTTGCAAATTGCATATGTTGTTAAGAGGAAATTAATTAAAATATTTAATGTTAAACGCGCGCGTACTATCATATAATCACGAATTCTACCAGAGTATATTTTATATTGACGTTCTGCATATTAGTAAATCAAATAAATATCCGATATATCGTGTCATGAACATCGGCAGTTTAGTAGTTCTCTCACACCATTTCATCTATCAAATGATTTAATGTCTCATATATGCAACGGTAACTGGAATATTTTTAATTGGTAACAACTAACAATTCATTAGCGATTCATTAGCAATCAGGAAATAATTTTAAACGATACATATGAATATGAAGAGAAATTACATTTTGCTTCTGGCGATGTTTACTCGATCGACTAATGAGCTCATAATTATCGACATTTGATTGGCAGTTTAGATAACTTGGAATTGATTTCCTTCTCTTGATAAAAATTCGATATGAAGCTACTATTGCTATAACTTTCTCATTCCCCATACAATATGTTATATATCATAGTAATTAATTGTTGAAATAAAGTTTTATTAATATCTATTCAAAACTAATTAAAAAATAATTTTGCTATAAGTCACATTGTTGAAGCAATTTTCGTTCAAAATATTATTTTTGCTATAGTCGCTATGACTCAAGATTAAGAAAGAATCTGAATAAAAACGACTAACTAGGAATCTAGATTCTAGAAATGTAGAAATTTGCTGTCGCTATAAACTCGAGACACCCAAAAAGCATCGCTTAAACATTGTTTTAAAACATACTTTTAACAATCTACAAAGAGTTCTGCAGAAACGTCCGCTTTACGTTGCGGCGAGAGTCTAATTTAAGAAAAACGCGACGAAACGCGTAGTTATTTTCGCGAGAGGGAGAGGGAGAGATCTCTCGCGGGAAGAAATCTCGGGGGTCGTTTTCGCGGAGAGGCGGCCTGCTCACCCCTCTTGAATTTTCCGCGAGAGTCGTTTTGGAATATCCAGCGCTACGCGCTCGCGCGAAAGTGAGAGAGAGAGAGAGAGAGAGAGAGAGAGAAAGCAGGAATATAAATTTCTTCAGATGCAATCCCGACGCGCGCTTCCTGTGAATCGTCGGCGAGGGCATTTCTCCGAAAGTCGGTCGTAATGCGCGCGAGAGAGGACCAAGCCTAGGAGATAATAGGAGATCCGAAAGGAGAAATCACGCCGGGGTGAAGCTTCGTTGTCGAGCACCTACCCCTGGAACCATCCACCGCGTGCGGTATTCCATCGCGAAATTCCCAGCGGGGTTTACACCGGGCGGAAACAAAGCTGTCGTCGCGTTTGATATTGGGTGGCTCGACGAGCGTCATTCACGTCGGCAGGATGAGCCACCGACGAGAGTCGCCCGTTCTCGACGCGATCCCGCACATGAAATCTGATATTAAACATTCTTTGTGCCGGTGGGTGGCCGCCCGGGATTGAATCGGGAAAGAGCTTTGGCCTCGTGCGGAGGCTGCACCAAACCTCGGTATCAGGATTACCACGCCATCTCAATAGAATTGACCACGCGCGATATCGGTGATATCGAATCTTGTCGATGTAAAGTAGATGATAAATCGTGTTGCCGGTAAGAAACAAGAATGTAAGCATAATTACTACTGCGATTCTCGTATGCGCGTTTATGCGAATGAAACTTATTCGACGGAAATCGTGTGTGATTAATAGAAAATATTTTCAAAATGCGTGCTGTAATTGGAAGGATGTTTAGTGCCGGATAAAAATATCTTGTGTCGCATTTATATTTGTCAAATCACATATATGATCGGAGCACTGTTCTTTTAATAAGGATAACTTATATAATTCTCGAAGAAATAATTTGAACATTATTACATAACCGGTATTATGTTATATCGATTATTGATAATTATGAAAGACATGATAGCATCTCGATATACTTGTATCAAGTATAAAACGAATATTATTTTACGTAGTTCGAAAATATAAAACATTTACCTTGTCTTTTTACACCTAGATAAGAAATCCATTATTTTAGATTTTTATTATATTTATATCTTTAGGTTTATAAAATTGCAAAAAAATATACTCTCAAATATCAAAAAAGTTATCAAAAAAGAACGTGTAACTTTTACAGCTCGACGAGGGAAGCAAATCTCCGCGATCGATTTAATTTACGTTCAATTGGAGCTGATAGATGAAATTAGCATCGAATTATCCGGTAAGCGCGTCTCGAATAAATATTTTCCAAAGCGTGCTGGAGTCGGCGCGATACCGACTACCCGTTTAATTATAGCGTCACGTTGCGCCCCGCAATTATTTCGCCATCAAAACAATAACAGAGAAAGAGAGAGAGAGAGAGAAGAGAAAGAGCCAGACGCATTCCGGCTGCATTTACATTGCCTGGAACCTAACCAGATTTACGATTGGATCAGGATGTTGGGTGACAGGGGTGGGCTGTGAAACTTGCGCGAATTTTGCGCATATAAATTATCGTCCGGGGATACGCAATGAAATGTCGTGCTTTCTCTTTCTTCGTTCCTTTAACATAAAAAGAAGAAATAGCGACAAAATGAGAAAAATAAAAATAGAGAAAGAAAAGGCCAGAGACAGACTTCGTCGTCGTCGCTATTGCACATGTTCGTTGCTCGCGTTTCTTTTGCCTCGCAGCTTAGTCGGGTAAAGATTCGACGACAAGACAAGACGTGGACGTCGACACGGTGCATGTGCAAATGTACGCGGATGCAGCTGACGCTCGACGTCAAATGCAACTAATGCGCATCTTGATCTCGCGCCGCCGACATTTTAGTCGTCGTCTTTTAAACTGATTTTCGGGATGGAAGTCGCAGCCGCGCGCGAACTTCACTCCATTCGTGACCTCGCTCCCGATCCGGGGATCTTAATTGGGATCGGCTATCTCGTCGACGACGGGAATAAGCCCGATTGCCTGCACGAGACCACCGTCCGGTGTTCCGATCACGTCAGATGTCACCGGCAATCGGTGCTCTTTGTTTTATCCCCCGCGGATAACGCTGTGATGGCTCAGAGAGCATTGTTTTTGGGAGCGCATGGCGCATGCGATGGTTTACATGCTAAATAATCGTGCGTCGAGGCGAGATAATGTATGATTGTTAGTAGGTCAATACTTTCAAAACTAGCCCGTGCACGAGTTAATCCTTGACCTGTGATATATTACTGCCGCGATATTACTGCATCGATCCATATTCCGTGCACACATATTGCGAATACAGGGATATTCGTAATACTATTAATCGAGAGAGATGGGCATTGTAATTTGAAACTAGGTGGTAAGCATTATAGATGCAACATGCAAAGACAAAATGAAATAAAAACGTGAAAATATGTTGGTGGTACCGCAGACCGATATTGCGGATTAAAGGATTCCAAACAACTCGAATGCTGTTCTCCAAGAAATAATATGATCGATAAGCCGAGCGATTGCACAGGCATAATGAATTTGAACAGTGTCTGTTTAAAAATAAGCACACGATTGGCTCGGTACCCGGCTGGTCGTTATCGAGTATACCGCGATACTTTGGTTACTACAAAGCCGCACAAGAACATCGAATAATTACGCGGTAATAATCCCCGTCCGATAAGGATAAATTAACTTCGCCAGGAGCGCCGCGACCCTTTACGCAGAGAGCGGTGTAGTCTATAAGGATAATATTAACGAGTCAAGTTTAAGTACATTTTTCGCGTCGCTCCTGCCTTTGTCAATTAATAATCGACTATCCGAAGAAAAAGAGAGAGAGAGAGCGCTTTAAGTTGGTCCGATGAGGGAGAGAGTTCCTCCGATAACGCTCGAAGCGCCAAGTCCTGGAGTAAGAATTCGTGATATATCGAGAGAGAGAGAGAGAGAGAGAGAGAGAGAGAGAGAGAGAGAGAGAGAGAGAGAGAGAGACAGGGACACTCTATATTTGAAATATTTAAGAAACCGCTAGTGTGAGCGATCGCTGGCAGTAAATCATTTTTAACGAATGATCAATAAGGGAAAAGCGAACGCAGTATGTGCGTGCGCGTGTGTGTATGTATATGTGTATGTGTGTGTGAGAGAGGGAGAGAGACAAGGTGACTTTGATTTTTACGAGGAAATCCATGGCCAGTCTTCTCGTATTTCTTTGTCCAATTATATCTGTCGACGTTGGGGGGCGGATGACGGGATGAGAAATCCTTGCAGGACCTATGCGAAAAGGAAGAGGCCGCGAGAGAGGTGCATCCATTATCTTCTCTCTTCCGACTACATCCGGAGGTGCATCCATTATCCATCTTTCTCAGAGTGGAATCGGACGATCGCTCGCCGCTAAATTGCGAGAAAATATACGAACGACGGTCGATAAACTTTTAACGAGTTCCTTTTGTGCTGAACGCGACAGCCGCGCGGATATCTATAAGTCTCGAGGATCGCGGATCCGATTTGAAAGTCCTCATCGATTCTTCCATAAAGAGGGTCACTCGTCAAACGCTCGGAGTATAAAATATTTGTAAGTTGAAACGCGCGAGAAACGAGATTTCTTTTCACGAACTGTATAATTACGGGGGAAGAGGGGGAAGGGATTGCAGATTAACGTAATTTATCGATGTAATTAGTAATTTTAGTGTAATTTTTATCTCTATATAAATCCAGATTTTCTGCATCTTTCGAAAATATTCAAAAGATATCTCGCTTTTTATAAATGTACAAAAATGATTACCTTTTTACTATTATATTACTATTATATTACTTCTTACATCGTAAAAATACGTCGTAATATAACTGTCATAGCGTAAAATTTGTCAACGTAAAAGAAATTTGTAAAATCCGAGAATAATCACGGGGAAGCTTTGTGATTTTTGAATGAGAGAAGCAGATATAGTACTACGGTATTATACATTTACATCTTCATAACGTCATTTCACAGTTGTGCTGCAAGCATTCGTTTGAAATATCATAACGACACGCTACTGGAACCCCCCCCCCCCTGCCTCTCTCTCTTTCTCTCTCTTGCTTCGCTACCATGCCAGAGATCCCCACAAGGAAACTCGAAATCCCATCCAGGAATACGATTTCCTCCCTCGCGGACACAAGAGTTGTAATTTACAAACATCCGTCACAGAGCGGTCATACTCGTGGGATGTGTCGTTAGCCCCTGTATCATTTTTCTTCGTCTTCTGTTGCTTCCGTCCGTCACGAAGCCAGCCCTTTTCGAGCTATGTCCTTTTCGTAAATGAATGGGGAATTCGGCGCATACGATTTTCGCGCGGCTGTACGCGAAAAAAAGATCCGTACGAAATTATCTGTCGAGCGGGGGTTCGGCCCTGGGGATGGTCAAAGGCAAAAGGGATGTTGTACGACGGTGCTGTCCAAGCAAGAGCGCGACTAAATTGTTGGAACGAAGATTGAACGAGGCGCAATCACGATGGATCGTTGCATCGAACATGCAGGATTCGCGATGTTCGTCGTCACTTTATAAGATGCATCGATGCAACGTACTTTCAAAGTTTAGTTTAGTTTCGAAACGTTAGTTTTTTTTTTTACCTCAGAATTCAATTTTCTAAAAGAAAGAATTATATCTGGAATCTTTTGTAATATTATGCAGTCGATAATTCTTTATGATAGCGACAAGATATTATGTAAATTAATGTGTATCAAATTTTCTCGGTAATTGCACCTGTATCATTAGTAACTGTACAGGTCTTCTTTGTACAGCAAGGATCTATTCTTCGCTCCTTCCTTTAATCGACGGATTTTTTTGTGCGACATTCTCGTCACGACGTCACATCTACGCGAATCCGTCCTGAAAGATGCGTATTTCGATGGCATACTGTAATGCACGAGAGGAAAACGAGCGTTATGAATGTACCAGGGACAGAGTTTCAGATTTCCTCCCGCGGTTTATATGATCTCGTTGATAAATCCGCTTGACAAACAACCTATACGTGAATATCTTGAACGAGAGCAGGATGTGCTCTCTTATGAGAGCTGTCTAGTTGCACATTATTATCTTACAAGTAATAGCTCATAGTTATCTATGAGTACGTCTCGCCGGGAGGCATACGAGTTTTTTTTTTCCGTGAGTCGCTTCTTCGGGGTTGTTATCGACGGATACTTTGAACAATTCCCGGCCATTCCTTGTCGCCGATTGTTATCGGTAATTCTTCGGCTTTCAATTATATAACCGTAACTCGAGAATATCGTATTTACGAGTATCTTCCGTCGTGAAATGTTGCGCAAAAAATGAGAATGACGATTCGATTTAATGATCATTTTATGCTTATAGAAATATGAGATTTGTAGCTGTCATCAAATGCTTTTAACGATAGTCCGCGCACGAGTTTATGTGAAGTATCATAATTAATATCATAAATAAATATTGACCGCGCGCGCGCGTGCGCGCACACACACACAAAAATTCTGCTATGTATAATTGTCGTACATTGCATTATTTATTCATTCTGTACATACAATTTCAATAACTTTCTTTTTGATTACGCAAAAAACTCGCGATTTATATTGTATTGAACAACAAAATACGCAGTAATCTAATACGCCCTAGAATCAATCGACACGATTAAATTACCGTAATGATCGCGTTGGTAGCAGTTGAATATTCTGCATGTTAGTTTCATCGTTTTTATTGCGATTTGCAATGTATTTTATGCGCCTGCGAAAGAACCGTCTGGCTTGCACGCGTTTTTGCATATATCCTTTGACGTAGAAAAAGAGCGGAGAGCAGAAGGAAGCGAGTAAAGAGTTTCGTGCCCGCTTTATGATCTCGTCGCTACGTTGCTAAGTCCTCTCGGCAAACGACCCTTTGTACGTAAATACCTTGAATAAGAGCGAGGATGTTCTTATCTCCCATTAGTTCGTCGCGTAATTTCTCATTACAATGCGAAGATTACGGTTTCCTCAGAATTACTGAATTTCAGTCAACGAACCAGAAAATCTGTTCCTTCCTGCTTCAGTTAACATTACTTCCGCTCGAAATACTGCACAGAATTATTAGTATCTCTTTGAAGATTCATTACTTATACATATAGATGCATAAATACAGATATGGTTTTCCCAATTAACGCGAAAATGTTCCGAAAACTTACGTAGAGAAAATTATTTCCTCTTTCAACATTGTATCAATTCGTATTTCTCATTAGTTGTAACTCATTTTCTAGAATGAGATTTCTTTCTCGTCAGAATGGAAGAAGTACAGAAGACATGACATAAGATTTAAAATAAATGGCATAAGATTAAAAATGGTTCAGATAAAAACTTGCATTGTTGTTCTATTGCTCGGCTACATACAATATTGCGCGATACGATTAACAAAGAATTTTTTTTGAACGCGTGAATAGAGCGGAAAAAGAAGCGAAGCTGTGTCATCAGCGGTTCATCGTGTGAATCTTTATAATGGAGGTTTTCGACGATGCGAAAACTACTAAAAGTTACCCTTAACATGGACGATGTACCGAACTTATCGAAAGTTTCGTATCGCCTATAACCGTTCGATGACTTGCTCACCTGCTTTTCTGTGCGTTTCTATGCGAAAGCCCTTCTTTTGGCAGGGGAGATTGAAGGGTGACTTTAAAAGATGAGGAATGATCGCGATCTTCCAGCTTTGTGTCGCGTTTCTGCTGCACGTTCGCTATGTTTCATAATACGTGACACTTTGAGCCCGTAGAATTACCATATGTCTCTTTATAAATCAGATATAAGCAGTGCTACGAAAATTTTCTTTATCATCATATTTATATCGTTTTATAAAATCTAACTTGCGCTTTTGTAATATAAAAATATTTTTATGTATTAGAGATTGATCAACAAAGTTCGTTCTTTCCTACATGTGTTTCCTACACTAGAAAAGAAAATACTAATGATCTTTTTAACCAATACGATTTAATCAATTAATTATGAACACATATTTTATATAAAATAAATGGTTTTTATCAAAATAATCTCAATCTTTTTCAGAACTATTATTATTAGGAAGAAATGTTTTTGATTATAAAGTATAGAATATTATTCGCCTTTTTATCAAAGTAAGATGTATTATTTGTGCGGCATTAATCGATGATTATTACGAATTCGCTTAGTCATGATCGTTTGTTCCACTCGTTTTATCCTGAGCGGAAGCTTTCTCTACGTTTTCATGCAAATCGTCTTACGATAAAACAGAGTGACTCTTGAAAAGATAAGGGAGTGTGACTGTGCAGTTTTGCAGTATAATTGCACGTTTGACCTAATTATGAATACATTTTGTTTCTTTGTGACCTCTCAATTGATGGATATATAAAATGCATGCAATTAGAGCATGTGTCTCCAAAGATAAAAATATCACGACTTGATGTTTCCACATTCTAAGAACTATTCATGCTGTAGTTTATTATGCAAGATGTCCCAGAAATGTCGGTTTTAATTTCATTTTCAGATCAATAACGCGTAACGACTTGAGATATAATTGGCACGACGATATATGTGCTCTGTTGTACGTGAGAGATCTTTATGCGATATTCCGCGATAATAATGTCGTTATTGCGTAAATAGGCAACTGCTATATAATTTTTGTAATTATATTAGTTAACGGAATCGCGTATGTAAATTTTAGATATAACATTTAACGAGATAAGGATTTTACGCGACACGATATTCGCAGTATATATGCATGATATCGCTGACGCGTCCTCTTTCTTAGACTCTATTCTGTGATTAAATCCTTTTTATTCGACATTGGCGTATTGTAAACGCGGATAAACTCCTCGCAAGATGCGATTTTTATCGAATCCGTGTTAAATCAGACGGAACGCGGGAACGGTGGAACGAGGCGAAAGTCGCTTTCAGAATCGCTCGCATTCGATATGGAGACATACCCCCCGCGATTTATATCTGCGTTGATAAAGCGCCTTCCCTCTGTCTAACGTTCATGCCGCGTCGCGTATCTTCCCCAGGAAACCGATCGTGAAGAAAAGGAAAGTTGATTTCTATCGAGTGAATGCTAAATCGAATCGCAGTCGATTTTTCTGTACGCTCGATGTCAAAACCGGAGAGATGCCACTTAAGGAGACAGGTGGTATAGATTATTGCATGCCTCCCTTCCCTCGCGTTTCCCTCCCCGCGAGCATCGTCCGTACTGAAATAGCTGCAGATATACGATAAGCCATTGTCAATTACCGCACGTATCAGTTTAAATCAACTTCGAGATTTATTTTTTTGATGATTGACAGGCGGCAATCGATGCTCCGAGGGAGCAAAGACGGAGGAGGGAGCGATTTGCGGTGGTCTGGTTGCACCGAATTGGAATGAAATGGCAGAATCGCAAAAAGAAATACATTCTACATCGACCATCTCTCCAGTTACGGTTGGAGGCTTGTATCATGAAACGATTTCGCGTCACGAGCAGAAATTTTCGTCCCTAGTTTCGCCGCGATGTGATATCCCACGTCTCTTTTTTTCCATGCCAGCCATTGTTTTTGTCCGTTATGGCGCGCGGATCAGCGTAGAAATATATATATCCTCTCGTTCGAGGGTTTTAATGTATTCCAGAATTTCGGCCAGGCACGTCCTGCTGGATGCTGTCACGGGATAGATGGACGAGAGATGATGGATTCAGTGAAATTAAATGACGTATCGCGTCATCTCTTTTTAGTTACGCGTCGTTCTATCTCCCACCTCCGTCCGTAAAACATCGAACGAATAAATTTTCTGTTGCCCTAGTTGTCTCGATCACGATTATGGAGATTTTGAAACATTGAATTTAAACTGTACGTTTGTATTGAACGCTTGCACGCGCGCGTGAGTCGACTGCACAATAAAGTTTCATAAATTTCTTAAGAGAAAACATTACGTTTTTCTCTCCGACTTCGCGTTTCTCCGGATAAAAAGATGACGCACAATTTTCTACGTCTGATATACGTTTAGCTGTGCTTCCTACATTTTAAAACTTTCATTAGATGTTATTATTTCTTCCTCAACACATATTATAAAGGCTAAAAGCTATATAGAAAAGTTTTCCATCTTATGTATAAAAAAAAAGAATTGTTTTTCAATTAAAAACTTACGTTTTTTGCGATTTATATCATTAATTAAGAGTTTATAAAAATATAAAATAACTATGTGTAATCACAGATAGAAAATTATTTGACAGTTATGAGATGGCTGATTCGAATGCATCTATGTAGTGATAAGAAATTGCGAGAAAGACAATATCATCAAGTTGTTTTTACGAAATAGAAATACATATGTCTTGAGATACGATTAATTCTCTTACCAGAATCGAAGGTTACTTCGCTGACCATGATCCATCGATCCGAGAAATGTAGTCTCAGCTTAACGAATTTTCCGACCCGATGATGAAGTTTGATCGTAATATTCCGGGAAGTCTCGAAGATCTTGTCCTCCATGTAAGTGTATGTAATAGGTTCCCCTGTGTAATATTTTCCGCCAATACTGAAGAGTATGTCGACTTGAGAAAACACCTGTAATCCGAAAACCAAGAACTCTGCATATCTTGAATTAGTACATAGTACTATGTAAATAGATGATTAAGCAAAAAAAAATATATATAGGTTGCGTTATATAGCTCTCTATATATTCGAAGAAAATATTTATTAATAAATAACTTTAAAGAGAACGGTAATGGTACGGATTATGCAGTGAATAAGCGCTCAAGTAAAATTTATCGTACGTATTACGCGCATGAGTGTTTTGTCGGCATGAAAAAGGAAACACACAGTACATATTTCGCAACAGCAAAATTCCTATTCCGCCTCTCCGAGCTACTTTTTCAGCTCCTGAACAACCGTATCGCGCGCCCGTAAATTTTTGACCGCGGATAGCATTTTTCAGGGCTGACTACTTTCTCGTGGTCGTAAATTCATGGACGACGATCTGACAGGAAAGGAATTCCGTCGTCACGGAATGCAGGCCCTTGCCTGGTACTCCTCGGCGGAATCGGATGGCCGATGGAGATCACGCCGAAAAATCGCGCGACCGAGAAATCGACTCCGATATTGATCGTCGAATTTGTGCGATTAACCGCAAACCGGTCGCGTCGCAACGGTGGCAAGAAAAAAAAGATTCTTGCTACGGTTAAGAGAGTAGTTCCAGCTGATATGAAATAAAACGGATTACGCCGCAGTGAATATAAGGTAAAATGGATACCAGCGTGCTTCGACGTTGATGGATAGATTCGACTCGGAAAGCTTCAAAGAAGATTCACCGACAAAGTAGAGTGTGAATCGTTTTCACGCGAGAAGCGAAAAGCTGTGATACTTTTGAGAATATTATAAAAGTTTAATGTGTCCCTAAAGTTCGATGGAGTGTATGATCTAACCATAAATCAACTATTATTCGAGGTATTATCCGAAGTCGCGCGGGCTTTTTTGTTAGTAAAGTGTATCGAGATAACATCCGTATAATATACACTCGCTCGTTTGGCCTGAATTTACGTTTCTTGTTCCCTTTTTTTATATAAAATCGATACAAAAATATTGTTTCCTTCGAGTCGCAATCCGCTCGTGAAAGAAGAAGCCGCATACATACGATCTGTTTCTTTTCGCGAAGGATGACGATTTGCGAAGATAAACCGTTGAAGCGTGGACGATCGAATTTCATCGCGATATGGAAAATACCGATGTGGGAAAGCGCAGTGCGATTGCCTAAATAATTTATCGTATATCCGTAATATCGTATATGTATATCCGAACGGTGCTGCGTACGCAAAGTGCTTGTTGAATATTCGTAAGTCACGAGCCGTTTGAAATTCCGAATATCTGGCGACAATGATCACAATGATGACGTCTCGGCGGATAATCCGAAATTCCCTAAGTTTCGATTAATGTTGAATAATTTCCACGAGGCTTAAGCGAACGCCGGACTCCGTGACTGCCACAAGCATGTTCTTGAATGCCTCCTATCTTAGCTTATGCCGTCCACGATAGCTAGCGGACTCGAGCAATTTGTCGAGGAATTCTGTGTGTGCCTATATTTCGTTGGAATTGGAGCGAGGAATATCATATCGCGTAAAGTTGATTGTCAAGGAATATAATATGTGTGTGACGGAGCTGCGTATAAGGACTTGTAGAGTGACGGTTCTCTAAAAGTTACCGAGTTACTGTAAGTTCATGAGCGATAAATAAGTTTCTTCTGTACTAGATTTATGTGAATTATATTTAATAATAAAGATATGATGTATCACGTAAGAATCTTTCGAAAATTCGATATTTATGGCGGAAAATTACTAGAAAATTTATTATCCATCAATCCACACAATTGTGCATACGCGATATAAGATCGTTCTATAAAACAAAAAAAAAAAAAAGAAAGAAATTGTTTTGAATAAACGGCAATCGTGTCGTATATTTAATTGAAAGACGGTAGAACTTTTGTCTAACAACGAAAAGATCAGTAATATTTTGATCTCAGCGCAGACATGTCAGATAATAAAGTGTCGCCAGATTCCACCTGTGATGTCTGTGTCTTCTCGTTCTTGTCTCGTATTTTACAAGGTTGGATAATACAGCCGTAGGAGAAGCTCCGGAATACATTTCCAATGATGCGGTAGACAGAGAGTCGGCCTATCAGATTCGGTTATCCTAATCCGCGTCATGTAAATCCAATTTCCAGAGGTTTATCTCGCGGCAATGGCAGCCGGGAGCGATATATACCGTGCGGCGGGAAGACGCGGATTCCGACGGTAACAGCAGTAGTATCGACATGTCGATGCACCTTGCGCGTGTAGGTGGTGCATGAAGATAGGGCCGCCATAAAACTCGTTTATGTACGAGCTTTCCGTTACTGCCGAAAGTCGTCGGAAAAGAGATGAGACATGTATTTCACACACGTGCGCGTGTGCGAGTGCGTTCGCGAATTATATGCGCGGTTTGATTGATTAGATATAATATTTAGAATGAAACGCGCAGTCGACGTGAAACACTAGACTTCATTTTAAAGTTTCAAAAGATATATGCGTGAGTTGTTTTAAAAAACGAGAGTATTTGCAATGTCGTTAAATATATATAGATGCCTTACATCTCTGTATATTTAAATAACAAACACTTTTTGATTATTTTCTTTATATAAGAGTATTAAGGAATTGAAGTGTTTTACTGAGAGAGATAAATATATCTGAGCTAGGAGATGTGTAGAATATCGTGACTAAATATAATTTATTGACAGAGCGTTATTAAGTTGTAGATGCGCAACTTTTAAAAAACGAGTGTATATTAGAGAAAGAGAAAGAGAGAGAATTCTCTAGAATAATTATGACAGCGCATATACATTCCATTTCGTTCCATTAGTCGACTATGAAGTTTTATGCATTACGCTGAATAGGTAATGCGCCTTCGTTCGACCAAACACGTACCGGAGGGAACGTCCGTCAGCAAAATTGAAACGGATTTCGAGAGAGGAAAGAGCATTCGTAAATAAAATCGGCACGCCGAACGCGCGCGGAAGACCGTTACATCGACCCAGGCGCGCAATTACGCGAATTTATGCACTTTGACGAGATGGCATCTCTTACGCCGAATGTGAGAGAGGTATTTCTCTACTGCCGGAATATCAGACAACGAGAGGATCCGTCTGCGACGAAAACCTCCCGTTCCTCTCTACCGGCGAAACGAGTAACCGGCAAATTCATTCTTCGCAAATAAGCAGATTCGTCTCTCTCCCCTTTACTCTTATTGCATTACGACGCGTAGGACGCGCACTCCGGAAAATTACTTTACTCCAGAATGATCCGCGCGGATTTGCAGCCCCCTTGGCGGAGGCTGTTTTGGTGGCCGATTTGTATCACACGATCATTATCGCTCGCGACGGACGTATTTCATCGGGTGACTCCATCGAAGGGGAAAAATGTTATTCGGATATTATCAAGAACGTGCCAACACAGAGAGGGAGAGAGAGGGAGAAAGGAAGCGTAAAGTTCGACAATGACCCGTATAACAGAAGCGCTCGGGGGTTTGTAAGCTCGTGTGCGCGCTCATTGTCGTTGAATTTTAGCGCCTGTGTATAAAACCAGTCGACGTGAAAGGGAATTCGGAGGACGTTGATCGGGTGTTAGGTGCCCCCGCTACGTCGGGGGACACCGGCCACGAAGAGGTTGCAACGTGGCCGTTTTGGAGGACCGCTGACCGCTGCATCAAAGACCGGGCGCATTTATGGCGCGCCGCCGCCGTAGTTTGCGTGTATGTAACGGTGTAACGGTGAGCGTGGTGTGTGTATAAGGGGACTTTGTAATTATTGGGTTTAAGCGAAGATTCCGTCGGTTTTTCAACGCGCGTTCCGATTATCCGAATTGGTTATCGAAAACCCATTAGTACGTACGCTCGCGATGAGGCGCTCGTTTTTATCATTCTTTTCTTTTTTTTTTTTTGCGCGGAGGATACGGAGAGCACCGCTCTCGTAAATTCGGTAATAATTCTTCGATGTATCAATGCGCGCGAGTTTTTAGTATTTCCGCAAACGACCTCTCCCGAGCTCTCGACTGACTGAGATATTGATTTATGAGCGCGCATCATCTTATATCACGCATTTCCATGCATTTCGCAAGGAATCTATTGGAGCGTTTCGCTCTTTCAATATCCCCGTGTAATATATTTGTATTCTTGTATTTTACGCGGTTGCGTATCACGCGAATATACTTGTTGGCCTCCTCCGCGAGATACGCACCGTATACGAGTTTATATAATCTTTCGCGATATGTGAACGCCATTCCCGATTCATCGTTATAGTATCATATAAGTCTCGAATTATAAAGCGAATAATCCACTTATGGCCCATCCAGTATGCATGCGCGTTTTTTTACGTTATTCGCGTCGCGCGATAAGGAATATCGCTCGCGGTATTCGCAGCGAATTTCATCGCGCGACTACATTCTAATTTACGTTTAACAGGCTATTAAAGTTTATATACATTCGGAGGGAATCTGGGATGAAGTTGAATCGTAATACGAACACTAACCGGGGTGGATGAGCATGTTTGGGAAGGGTGATCACTGAACCCAGCATCAAAGAGTATACCTACCTATCCTATGCGTTTATACCGCGATCGTCCGCGCGCGTGGCTGTATTTGCGCTTTGTGCGAGATATTCACTATTCGGATTGCGAACGCGCGCGCACGCACGCATGAGTACGCGCCCGTGGATTTTCGCGGCAATCGTTCTGCGAATACCGCTGCCGGATATATACGGTTTCCCTGAAAAACATCGAGCGGTTTCACCGCGTTTTCAGTAACGTAAAAACTATCCGAAACGTTCCTATTTGAAGGATCCTACGTAACGACACACTCGAAGTACTGCGAAGTCCGTTTTCATAGATTGCTGGGTCAGTGTGCTTTCACTAACAATTTTCCATACGTATATCTACAATCGATACTACATAATATTCCCTACGTAATATTCACTTGTGTTCGCGGTTTTACTAGCGAAATATTGATTGTCATTTTTTTGTGTCCAATTAGTATGATTAAAAAAAGTTATTTGCTCATAATACACGTAGTGAATTTTCGAATTAAAAGAACCCATATCGAAATAGCAAAGAATTTATTCCTTCTACGAAAATTAATAATATTTTTACGCGAATAATCAGTAATATATTTTTACAACTATTAATAACTGTGTATTTTTAAAATAAAGTATGTTGGTAATAAATATTTTTTTCCGCGGTTATAAAAATTAGTAATAGTTAGATGTCTGCGTAATACGGTATTACGACATAATCTCTTCTGTCCCCTGCGATTTCAGCGCGAAAGAATTATTCGGGACAATTTTATTCGGGTCAAAATTCGGATGCTTCCGTTTCTGGCAACGTTCAATAATCTCCCATACATATTTCACCGCACGCCCTGTCGAACCTTTAAACGAACTGTAGCATACGACAGAATACGCACGCGTGTTTAAAGCGGATTTGTCTCGGATACGATGAAACATGCAATATATGCGGCATGGACTGTGTTGTTGGAGATCTCGAGTTTCCATATTTTCGGTATGACGTCACTGGGTAGCCAGTGTAATACATAATTACGAACGACGAACGTTTATATGCTATATACGCGCTGCCATTTCCTTCTCCATTTCTTCCCGCTTACGCTTCGACTTGTAATATTTCGCCTAATAATTGAAATTATTCCTATTCTATTCGGGTCTCGCACATTGTTGCCTCCTATCTCTTATTATAATCAAAATATCAAGACGCAAACTGTAATGAGAAAAGTGTATTATAGCTTTGGTATAATAAAAGTACACGAATCTGTATGTAAATTGCCAACTATCATAATATTATCGAGTCATCAGATTTACGTAGGACGACGCGGCGAGGTCGCGATTTGTGACCAAACGGAAATTACACAATGGATCGAATCATAACTCGGCGTAAGCACGAGGAATCTCTCTCTTTATAAGCTGCCCCCGCGAACTCATTTCCGCGACTACAACGCGCTGAATCACGGATATGGCGAATGATGCAAAAAGTTTCCTATCTGCCTCTCAAGAGGCATCCGGGAATTGTTTTTCTTCCATCAAGTATCTCTGCTCAAATTTTCCGGCTTGCCCTTAAGTTTCGCGAGTAAAAGTTGAGATTACGAAACAGCGGTATGAAACGTCTTGGAAGAGTGTAAGATTCGCTCAAGAAATTCCGCATCCGTTGATATTTACAATCGTATCCACAAATAAATAACTTATTACGCATCTTGTGCGTCTGTAATATAACGCGATTTATTACAGTTATATAATTGCCATTACATCCAAAATCGTTCCCGCAAATATTAACGATTCCGGTGCTTGAATCCCAACTAAACAACGCATGTCGCAATGACATGCGTATGAATTTCCCATTGGGATTTGCAAGATTCCGCGTGAAATAACGCGGCTAATAGTACCGATTCGGTGCACAGAGAGACCGTGGCTAGATATCAAACTGCCGGAATTGCTGCTCCACGGTGTATTGATATTCAATGGGCGTCTACCTGATAAAGCGTCGAGTGGAATATTCAATCAAGCGTGGTGGTGAGAAGGAGAAAAAGAAGGGAGGAGGAGAGGGTGCGTCTTGCCGACCAGATGCTGTGCGACGACTTAGGCGGATGGTGATGGTAAAAGGTGGAGAGGATCACGAAGAACCCGTGGATGGCGAGCATGTTGATCGACGCTGCTTGCGCATTCCTGACGGGGACTAAGGAATAATGTCGCTAAAGCGAAGGTAAACGATTCCTCGGCGTCAACGAGTTCACGGAAGAATCTCGGATGGGGAAAGTAATTCGATATAGAAGCGGCGCGTGCTTCGTTCTGATCACCTGGATTCTTTAGGTTCTCCCGGATCGTTATTTATCCATGCGGAATCACGACGAACGGTCCAACCGATTGGACATGCGTTTAAAGTGGAATATATTTTATCTAAGAAGGAGAAAAAGACAGATCTCTCTTTCCGCGCGCATTTTTTTTAAAATTTTTTATGTATTTCGGCTTTTAATGCGAATATATCGCGTGCACCCGTGTAATCTTTCGATAGAAAGGGGATTTGCGTCATATACTTCTACGTAATCGTAATAACATAGATATTATTGTTAAAAATATCATTACGAATATAACGAGTTACGTAATAATATAGTTGGCAGATTTTTCTGCGATATTACTCAATTATATCTATTTTTTGTTATTTTAATCATATTCTTAGAGAAAAATACAGATAATTATCTTATCTTCGTTAAGAGTTAATATATTTAAATATATCATTTAGCTATACGAACCTGGACGCCTCTGGTGAATTCGTTATTGCAGTAGATATGGACGGCGGAGAATTCCCTGACTTTGTCGAACTCAAACTTGATCTCGACCGGTTGGTTGCGGCTATCATTTCTCCAGCCAACCCAGCCTTGGGCGCGATCGTTATCGTAGTACATTTTGAAATTATCAGGCCCCGTTCTGCCATCCGTCAGCTGACCCAGACCACGGCGCAACTCGCCGTCCCAGTGTCCGTCGTAAGTCGCGTCGAAGAATTCCCATCCGTTGCCCCTTTTATCGCCCTGGGGCATCGAGTAGGACACCACGCCGTCTGTGGAAGGAAAAAGATGCGATGTTGACCCTTTTATCGATGGCGATATACTGTCTTCGATTTATTTGAGAGCAAAAGTTACGCGAGTCTTAATTTATGACCGATATATAAAGAGGATATACATACATATGTTGGTGTGTATATTTTACACACACACACACACACACACACACACACACACACACACAAAAAGTAAATACAAATTTTATATCAACAGATAGTGAATGTATAAATAATGTGTGCGTGGTTGTGTATGTGTTGTGTAAAATCTTTTAATAAATTTTTTAATATTTGATTAAAGCATGCAAATAATAAATTAAATTCGTTGTTCTTTTTAAGCGAATTAGAGATTACGAAATAAATCATTTGTTGAATATAAAAGTATACCTAAGCCATACTTTTTGCGCTTATTGTTAGCGCAAAGCATTGCGAATATGTATGAAATCAAGAATCGATTTTTTTCCACACTTCAAACTCATACGTTATATCATTTTTAACTCATACCTCATATATTTGTTTAATCTACTAGTACATATAAAACAAACTGCTCAAGCGCGTTTCAATCATGGTAATAGTCTAACATGCGCGCTAATGATTCATCGCATTTCCGGCATTGAGATCATCTATTCGACGCCCGTAGCTAATTCGATTCCCGGGCGAAAACGGAATTATACGAGCAAGATTTTGAAAAGCAAATTTGCTCTGGTCGCAGCCGGTATCAGGGTTAATGGACAGTCCGTCGGGTGTACCGGTCCGGGGCAAGTTTCACGAAAATTGGCGAGTGCAAACAGCTTACCGCTCCAGTAACACCCGTAGAGCTCGACCCGCATGCAAACCGTCCGCCTGTGATAGCTGTAGGGCAGAAAACGGATCTTGCTCGCCCACAGAGGCGGCTGCAGCTCGTGCTTGGACTCCAAATACGTGTTCGTGTTACCCGTTATTACCTGAAAGCACAGAAAGAGCTGGTTCAAGTATAGGACAATTTCAGTTTTCGGTCCGGCATGGCATTTGAGCTTTACCAGACCGCTCTGCGGTGCGAGTCTCATTAGCTCTCTTTTAGCGGCGTTACATTAACCTCGTGGGATATTTGGACACGTGCGCTATTTCCTCGTTTTATCGTGCTTTTTGTACTGCCGTATCGGATGATGCCGATGAGATATACGAATAGTTCGTGAATGTAAAAACAGCAGATCTTTATCTCAATTTTTATTTCAAAAATCTTATCTTGAAAATTGATGCACGCTGTAAAAACAGTAATTTTACAGCGTGCATAAATTTTCAAGATAAGATTTTCGAGATATTATAAAAATTTTGCGAGATAAGAATTTTTTATGTATCGTACATTTTCTTCAGAGCCGAATAATTGCAACTTTCACATGTTATCTTATGCACATACGTAAGAAAGGAAAAAAAGTTTACATTATTGACAAATTATCTCATTACGACCGAACCATTGTCATGTCGCAGATTTCGGCATTCGTTAATGAATTTGTGACAGCCTTCGTGAATCCGTATAGCGTTTTCCTAGCACATATCAATCAACCAGCCTGGCAGATCGGAAAAAGCATCCGACGCGTTACTTTATATCCCGTTTGGAATGTCGCGATTGTCTGACAGTAGTTGTTGACATTTATATCGTCCGGACAATGCCTGCGCTCCAGCAGCGCGAAATACCGTCGTTCTCCCTTCTCCCCCCCCCCCCCCCCGGACTTGGATATGTCCTGTCATAGAATGGACATCGCGTTCCACGGGATCAGACGGGGGCTAAGGACTAATTTCACTCTACATTCCACCGCGTTAGACACGTTCCGACAGACGCATAGAGGGAAGGAGAGGGAGAAAGAGAAATATACATGTATGTAGACACACAGAGAAGCCAACACGGGCCTGTGATGCGAATCGACGAAGGGACGAAGGGTTCGCGTAGGCAGGAGGGTGACGGAAAGCGAGAGAGGGTTGAGTTAAATGTCCGCATTCCCTGATCCCCGGTCGAGGCGGCGAACGTGTTGCCGTCGTTGACGACGTCTCTCTCTCCTCGAGCGTGCAGGGGCGACGGTGCAATATTGATTCCACGTTGTGGGTTTATGAATAAAATAAGCGGTTTATCCGGCGGCGGTGTGTAGGGTGGTGTGTACCGTGTATGGAGGGCGCGGGACGTGCGAGGGGGTGGCTAGGTCCCACGGGATCACGCGAAGTGGCGCGTTGCCCATGGTGAGTAGATAGCCAGGTACGCTTATGTACATATATAGGTATACGTGACGCGAACACATAGCAGGCTAGATGGTACATATTATACGGGGTGTATCGGAAGTTGTGCGCCTTCTCTCCTATAATTACAGGCTCTCCGATGGACTCGAAAACGTGATGTTTCTTCGGCGCGAGTCTGATCGGCGGGATTAATTATCGAGTTATTTAACATTGAAAAGTAAACTACAGAAATATATATGATAAGAAGTCAGTTGCAAATCGAGTGTACCTTAACAAAATTTTATAATAATTTCGAATCTGATTAATAAGATATCTAATATTAAAAATTGAAATATTATAAATTAATAATTAACGGTAATTCTGTTATTTTTTTGAAGGAAAAAAAAAAAATTTAGAAAAAGATATATGTGACTTTCGATACAGCTCGTATATTGTATAGACCGCATACAACCGCGTGTTTTCTCTTAAGGGAGGCGTAAATGGCGTGTATCGTTATCCGCTAAACTTGTAAGCGTGTAGATGTGCGACGGCGGTCTCGCAACATATAGTCGCGTGACAAAGCATTTTGTGGCAGGCACGATGCATTCTGCGCACGTTCCGTGGCCTAACATACGTTTTATGCCTTTAGCCACCTTCCACCACTTTTCGGTGTACCCATGCGCTGACCTCGACTACTGTACTACCGTCGACGTGCCTGTCGCACTCTTCACACGGGACTCTAAAGGTGAAGGTACCAATAACCATGATCCTTCGGGGACGTTCTTACATAATATCTTACATACTCGTTCGCTAAGCAGCTGATCTCTTTTCATCTCGTTTGCATATTGAGAGTTTTGCAGTTTACTTCCTATTTTGGCTCTTCTTAGCTCACTCTTTCTTCTCGTCACTCTTTCTTTAGCGATCGCTATCTTAAAATTGCGCTGCTATACCTTCGCAATCTTTTGAGACTACTATTCGAACACATAGCAAAGTTCAATTACCGCTACCAAGACGTAAAAGTGTTTCACGACTTTCCATTGGCAACCCTTGTTTCCACCCGCCAGATCCCGCGCGCGGCCGCACTCTTTCCTTCCAGAAACAGACACTTCGAAAGTATTCCCTAAGGCGAGCCTTTACTTCCTTACCAACGGATAGCTTACTGCACCCTGGGTGAAAAACCTTCCTCTCCCTCTATCCGGGGGTCGATTCTTCCTCATTTCATGGCAACCAGGGACCCATTTCAGCTGCGCGTTATGTTGCTGCCGGTTCTCACAACGGCGTAGCAACAAGATCTTGCAAGTTAACTATACATTTGTGTTTACAGAGTGAAATAAACGTCCGTATATGTATTTGTCTTTGCAATAGTTTGGTAACATATCAAAGTTAGTAATGACTGTATGGATAAGAGCGAGTTCAAAACACGAAAAATCGAAGATATTTTTTAATAAGAGATGCAAATAAGCATATCTCTGGTAGAATATAAATTAAGATTATTATTTATTCTCAGAGATATACTGATAAATATATTTTTTAATATATATATATATATATGCGTTATAAATACATAGGAACTAAATTTATTATATAATATATTAATATGTATGAGGAAGAGATTTGATGAAATGCTTTATATTATCAAAATATTTCGTATGTCTCGGTAACATTTCAAATCGGCAAAATTAACCAGCTTGCGTCAAACTTGATTGCAATACTTGTACTAATATTAAATACATGTATAATATCCATCATTTTCGATTTATGTCGTATTATTAATTTGCATTAGATTGTTGATTCATGAGCGTAATTACCATTTTCATGAGCTATTAATCATCTAATCATCATATGTAAATTGTCGAATTAAATGTTTCATTCGGGTGTCATTACACAAATGCACAATCTATAGATGAATCATTGTGCATCATATGATATGCATATATGTATTATTTCAAGCGTTGTACGTGTGCGCGCGAGATAGGCAGCTATTATTGTTTATTACACTTGTTAGAAAAAGAAGATTTCGAAAATTAAACGACGTTTTATCATTGTAAGATATGGCAAGATACTACTTTACGTGCCTTTTCAGCGTAATTTCCTGCTTCTTCTATTTCTACTTTTGCGTGTTTGCGTGCATTCTGCTGCGTGCCTTTGAGGGTCAAGTGTTAAGCGACGAACCATTACAGGTAGTATGACCTGTAATGGTCTTAGATAATGTTCGAGACTCCCTGGTCGTATGGAAAATATATATACTTAACATTACTTTGTATTCGTGGAATTATAGACAATAATTCATAATAATTTGTACAAATTGGCATAATAACTTGTGTGTTTCCTTATATAAAAAAATATATATAATGTTATTATTTTATATATAATGAAAAAAACGAAAATATCCAAATGTGTAAATCTTAAATGCTTTCAATTTCATGAATTATTCTCGAGGAAAAGATCGATAATCGTGAGATATGTTGATACAACGTATTGCGCAATCGTTAGCAAAACTGTATAGGAGAATGTGTAGTTAGACGGAACGTAACTTGCTTTTATGTCAGAATTAAGGAACGTCGACGGAACGGAACATGAAAATAGTGAGCCCCATTTTGCAAACGAATGACAACCGGACGACGTGACCGAGCACGAGATGGGACATCTGTCGGCTCTTATATGTCTATCGCGTTGCACCGGGGTTGCAAAATTATGCAGCTGGCACTTTCTCGAGACAGAAACGAGCGCACGATGGTGAAAAGGGATGTGCACAATGTAAAAGAGTCAAGAAGATGCAGCAGTTCGATGGAACTTTATCGTGACGGCTTCTTCAAATCGTAATAGCTGCATGCGCAGTTTACGGCGGAAGTGTATCTCGTAAATACGCATTTCCGACGACGTCACGATCGAAATGCATCTCAAGGATGCTAGATGTTATAAACTTTCTAAATTCAGATACCATTTAGAGGATGAGTCGTTTTTGCGAGGCTTTATCGCGATTGATATTGAGACGTAGGATTAATCCCATTTTTCAGTTTTTCGTATCTTTACATATTCGTAAATATACTTTAGAGTGGTTTAAAAGTATTGCAGAGATATAATTCGGATGATGATGATTTGGAATATTTACTAAAACTCAGTTTCACCGACTATTTCCGCAAAAGATATTCTTCATGTATTCGAAATTTATTAAATCTTTAATTTTTGTGCTTATTATTATTAATAACATCTCTCTCTCTCTCTCTCTTCCTCTTTGTATCTAATCTGAATAAATTTTAAGTTTTTTTTAAGTTTTCTCATACTCTTTAATTATTTTTTAAATACTTTTTTTCATGGCGCGCTATATAACTTTTTACATCAATTTCGCAAATGTTCACTCTCGCTCTGTTAGGATTTTGGATGCTTTAGTTAGGAAGACGGAAAGAGGTTGACGAAAAAATTTGGTGAGCCAAGCGAACCGTGATCTTCTTTCTCGTGCGCGATTTTGAAGTGTTCATAACTTATGCCCATGTTCGTTTTTTGCCTGTCGAAGCGTCGCATAAAACGAATTTATTGCGTCGGCGCATGCATGTCGTGACGGTGGCTGCCTCCGCGAATATTTTCATGCACTTCTCTTGAATGACGCTATTGGAATTTCGCTCGTCGATGGGCCGATATTTTTAGGACGTCCTCTATCTATTACCGATTATGGTTCTACTATTCCGCTTCCATCGGCCTTTTATCCACAAAAAAATATTCGTTTCATCAAAAACGCATGTTGCTTGAAGGTAACTCAATTCGGCTTCTTCAAACACAGAGACAAAAATTTTTCATCCGAATATTAGAAAGACATTCTCTTACATTTTCTTTATATTTTTTTGTTGGAAATTTTATACCTTTTGAATCTTTTAGAAAATTTACTTTTATAAGAAACAATACAAGAGATCCATAAAGTATTAATTTTGTGAAAACTATATAAAAACTATATAAGCCTTCTAAATATTATTTTTTAATCACGCGAGGCTCTTATAAGAAATACTCGCCATGTCAAAACTTTATCTTCCATCAAGAATGCAATCAAAATAAGAGGATATTTCAGATAAATCGTTTTTCGATAAACCACTTTATTTTTGACTGTGATTTTCAATCGCGAAACGTGCTGCCATATTGTTCTCGAAAATCCACGTCGATCTTTATCTATTATTACATCTGTCGGTCTCGATATGCAATAAAGTGTAACGTTAATGCGCGCCGTTATCGCGATGCGAGTTATTACGCGATATCGCGTTCGCGGGACATATCGCAGTCGCTGTTGATCTGACACGTAGGTGTATCTCGTACCAACGACTGGGGCTATCGCTCTCGCACAGGTTACACTCTTACAATTGCAATTTTACACACCGCGGAGCGTCGGGGGCACGCACGCGCGTGTCGTGACGCCAGTGAATTATCCCGCGGACGCGTTTCGCTAATGTCCCCGGCTTCCTGTGCGTGCAACATTACAACCGACATAGTGACGGCAATATCGCACCACGTTGTTTCCTTTATTTTTTTTCCTCCGTCCTCCACACCGCGCCCCGTCGTCGCGGCTATCTGGAAATAGTGTGTGATTTAGGCGGAACCGGCATCGTCCGGGAATCAACGCGAGCAAGCCGCTTGCGTGTCCGCTCGCTCCGCACGCACGCATCCGTCTCCTCACGCACCCCGCTTGTGCACTTATCCCTCGACAATTATCGGATTTCCGCACAGAATTCTCCCGCTCGAATTCACGCGGGGAGGAAAGCCGACGAAGTCCGACTCGTCCCCGTAAGGGATAATGATGGATCAGGAAGCTAAATTTGTCATCTGTTCACGAGCATTTCCATAATCATCACTTTTGCACAAGTTATTCCAAAAAGTCGCTTTTTAATTATATATATTTTACAGATGATTGGAACTTGCTCGGGGGAAATAAACGTACATATCATAAGATTATAGGACGATAATGTATTATTGAATCGTTGAATTTTCTGCAGATTGGATTTCTAAATTTATTGAGTTTTCAAATTTTAAATATTTAAATCCTTGAAAATTTTAATGTTTATATTTAACAATATAATACGACACTTTGGAATATTATAGCGAATTGAATAAAATTTTGTATACATTATTGCGGCAATCGATACTATCCGCTTCACCGATAGCCAAGTAGAAAAGCGTTATTCGTGTCGGTGGTACTCGCGTTTACTGCATGAACTTTCGTGATTAAGTGTCATTTTAAAATGTAACGTATAGAACTCCGCGTTGTTAAAATCTGTGGAAAAAGAGGGTGACATGTCAGTTGCCGCGGGTCATTGTACTCTGCCGAGAGCCGTGATTAAGAGCCATTTCAAAACTGATGGCATATACCGATATGTCGCTTCTTTGAATGTTAAATGGGACCCCGCTCTGATTAACTGTACCTTTTACGAGAGCGTTGTTTCGAAGATTTTAATCATTTTATATAAAAGACAAATTGTACAAATAAAACGATACGATTTGCGTCGCTCATATACCTTTTGTCCGTAATATTGTATTTTCACTGCAATCGAGAAATGTAATACACGTCAACATTTTCAGTTAATTCCACGAATATAATTTTTTTATCCATGCCAAAGTGATTTGTCGCCGTTACATTATTCTGGCATCTCGAATATGCTTTTAACTTCTGACACCTATTAAAAGTAATACGTTCTCTTCTTAACTGCTTGCGTCGCACTAAACAAGATAACAAGCTAAAAGGTAGAAAAAGGCTCGAAAGCGGACTGCGAAGCACAGTGGCGCTCATTAAAAACTATGGCTGCAGCGGAAGAAGTAAATGGACAGTTTCGATGTTCCGGCGTAAGCATCCTTCGCGAGTTTGTCTATATCTTAAGTGTAGTGTATACCTGCAAATGTTGTCGACGCAAACATCGTTGATAAATGTGTCGTTAACATTTTTATCAACGTGAATCGAGTGGTGGATTATTATTTTCAAGCAATTTCCCGATATAATCGACAAGCAAATAGTCCATGCTTCTCCTGTGTCTCGTCGAAGACAGGAGACAAGATATAATATTCGTGGACATGAACGTTTAACAACGTGAATACGGTCAATTTGTAGATGTTTTTTCTAGCGTATGTCCAACGATACACAGCATGTGGTCCACGGGGAATAGAAGATATCCATATATTTTGTCTTCTTTGTAATGGACAATGTCTTTTGCTTTTATCTTCTTCTATAGCGTCGTCTTTTAAAAGATTACATTCGTATTTTATTACGACTGAGAATAACTTCTTTTTTTACGGCCATGCTTTCTTGGCAATAAAAATATATATATAAATCGCGTAATTTTTTTTAGTTATATATATCTTTTTACTTAAACGATTTTTTTTTTAGTTATATATCTTTACTTAAACGATTGATGTTTCAAACTAAGGTTTGGAAAATGTCACTCTATAATAATATACAATCCGTATGAAGAATATACCTGTTTACGATCGAAATCTACAAACTGTTTTGGGGTAATGTTTGTTAACGTTTGCAGCTCAATTGATGGACTTTGATGTGCCGATTAAAAGTACACCAATAACGCACAGAGAAACATGAAAATGTGTAATTAGTTCTAAAAAAGTGATTGATGCTTTCAAGAAAAAGTTTAGCGACAGAATACTCGAGATAATGTAAGTTTGGAAAATTAATTACGGATGTTGTCGGGAAATTAAGATAAGGCGTTATCTAGGAAATATGAAGAAGCTTCCATATATAAAACAATTATCTTATTAAAAATAATTATCTTATTAAAAAATTGCATACTCTTTTATATACAAGAAACGGTTTATTTTTGAAACGTGTATTCTTATTCTTATTTCTCTTTGTTATTAAATCACATTGTGTTGCAACAATTTTAACCATAATTACCTTTTCTTCTATAATTATTCGTTTTCCTTTAAGAATACATATTAAGAACCCGCATAATAGTATATTGAAGCTGCTATTGTGTATTTGAGATTACTTATTCCGAGCTTCGACAATAAAAGATACATGCTCGCAATTGTACGAATAAATTTCACAAAATAAATTATTGTTACGAGCACATATCGATTTTTCTATACGGAATAGAATTCTATTATTCTCAAATTTTTTCTCGAATGCGTCCTGTTTAATTGCGTTTATCATGATATTTCAATGACATAGAGAATATACATCATATATTCGTTAAAAAACTGCGAACATTTGAGTGAGAAAAAAATATCATCGTTTCGAGAAAACTTCTCTATGCGGAACGTACCATTTCCTGCAGGCTGCGAACTGTGCAAGCTGCACTTGGGCAAATTTACTACGCCGGAGATTCCAAGAAAATCTATTTAATCTCCCGTCCGTCGATGGAAGCATGCCGTGCCGCGTAGACTAATGAGAAGTGGGGTCGTTTTTGACGTGGGGTATTTATTATTGAGACGAGCGTTGCAGCCGCGTTGAGGAAGGAGTTAGAAGGTGTTTCTCTCTTTCTTCGCGCGAGAAGGGATGAAAGATGGGAGAAAGAGAGAGGAAGGTCGCGCCTCGAGCTTTAATTACCTCTGGCGGTCTTTTGAAGCTACAGTGCCTTTCGTCTCCTTTTCGTGACAATTATTAGTAGTTTTTTTTTTCTATTCGCGTCATTTTACGTCGGTGTGCTTGTGATGCACCTTGCACGCGCACAATTGCGCGTACTTCGGAAAAAAAGATTAAAACTCCTCTTTTGTTCTCGAAACTGTTAAGGACCTCATGGTTTCTTATCGCCAGGCTTAGCGCACGAGTCGTCGTTTTTCTTCTCTCGTTGGGGTATCTACGTGAAATCCTGGAAAAATTTCCCGCAGCATGGTACGCGGGAAAGAGAATATTTGCTGTCTCGGGTATATTTGCTGCGGAAGCAAAAATTTCGCTTCCTTCTGCAAGCGCCTGCCAAGTTAATCTCATTTCCTCGTACAATAATTAATCGGATTTCTCTACATGGTCACTTCATGTTTATCTTCAAAGAAAATATATTTCTTCAATTTTATTAAGAGAAATTAGAGAAATTATTAATAAGTATCTGCTGATGTATATATATATATGTACACACACACACACACACACACACACACACACACACACACACACACACACACACACACACACACACACACATATATATATACAAGTTTTTAAATCAAAACAACGTAAAATATTATTTATGCATAAATTGTAGTTTATTAATTTAATTTAAATTTATTAATGTGTTATCGTATGTGTTATCTTTTTTATCGGAATGTTATCGTAATTGTCACATTGCAACAATATTTCACTTACAACATTTATAAAAACATTCATATAACACAAACAGTATATAATTATAGCGAGTTAATCCTATTATTTTTTTCTAATTATTTTTTTGCAGTGGGGTAGGTAAATGTCAAACTAATCATTAATTGCGTTAATGGATTTCGTCCATAATGAGGAAAAATGAATCGAGATTAGTAATTGAATTGTTTAGCAATAAAGCGGTGAATAATCATGAGATCGAATGGATTATACAGCGTTTGCATGAAACTACGCGGTTGAGTGCCGATGACGGTAGACATCATCTTCAGCATGACGGAGATGCAGAATCCTCCGGCGCATTAGCGTCGGCGCAAGCTAGCTATCAATATTAACAAGATAGTAATCGGACGCCAGATATAGAGGCACGTTCGATCGATAACGAATAGCTAGCTGGTCTTTCAAAAGAGACAAATCGATACGACAATGAAACGGCGAACAGCGTCATCGTCGTTTTTTCCCCGATTGCTAACCGCGAAATTTTACACACGAGCAACTTACTCCTTACGTGTGAATGCGTTCCAAAAGGATTACATACGCCGAGTTGATAATAAGGCAATGAATAGTGATGAGCCGGGATATGTCACACGCTCGAGGAACTGTATCTCGGGGTGGAATTTTAGATCACGTCATGTTAGCACCTGTCCAATTACATCGCCATTAATCATGCGTTTAAGTCAATGTTTTCGATCGTTTTTCTGTTCGCACATTTTCGAGATAATTTAATATGCGAGAAAATATTAATATGCGTAGAGAAAGATATTCATTTTTGTTTGATAAAAACGATATTGAGAAAAAGTTGCAAAAAACGTCTTTTCCTCCTCTGTTGATTAAAAGCAAAGAATGCACTAGTTATTAATCGTTATAATTGAACGCGCGCATTGCAAACCAGCTTCCGCTGGCTAAACCAGTTCGTTAATTAAAATTAAATAATCATGAAATTTCGACCAAATTGTTGACCAAACATATTTCCAGGAGGGTTGCTACCGAGACAGAAAACCGAGCGGGGATAATCATAAAGTACTGAATAATCATGAAGTTAATCGCGCGACACGCGAGGTGCCTTCTCGTCGACGAAGGGGCGACGAGGGGGCTCAACGAAGTCACGCGGTCCCCCGACGCATTAGCGCCGGCGCGGATGCTCCATCAATATTAATAAGATCATAACCGGACAGGCGGATGTATAGAGATGGCCGATCGGATGGCCAATTTACCTAGCGGTTAGGCGAGGTTTTTCGTCTCGCCTTTCAGAACGTGTACCGTCGCCGTCTCTTCTTAACGCCGTAAAGCGAGACCAGGGATCATCGGTGCATTAATGAGCGGGGAGCATGTTGCGCCGCTACGGAATCGCGCCCGAGGGGACGTGCCGGTGAACGAGGCTTAAAGTGTCGTAATAGCGACGTAGTCCATAAACATTAGATCGACGATGTTAAGTTCGCCGGGAAACGTGTCCCGTCGCCGTTGGCGATGCTCGCGGTGCGCGGCTCCCTCAAAGGTGAACGATATCGGGGTCCCATTTGATGTTTGCAATCGCCATCATGTGGACAGAGTCTACTTCGAGCGAGTCTACTCCTGCTGATCGTTTGAACACGAATGTATACGGGGGTGTCCCTTTTAAAATGCTACCTGTAGATCGCTTTTTACGAAAGCGTTTATCTGTTTGATGAAGGAAAGCGGGGTTTCGAGTCGGGAGAAAAATATTTTCGTCGTAAAGCATTATTTCGCGGCGAGATTATAAATCGTTTCCGTTGTATCAAAGAGCTTGTCAGATCACGAGGAGAACTGTAGTTAAGCTTTAGGGGTCTTTATATTTGCGACAGGTCCAATCTGGAAAATGCCCTAAGCGCGGTTAGTAAGCGCATCGATCGCGGTTTGTTGCTACGGATATGAACGGAATATACTGCCGCTAATGGATACTACACGTAATGCAGGGTATCCTAACTTTACGGCGTCCATCACGAACTCGTTCCGCTCACCGCAGCTGCTCCCGCTAATACTTCAACACAGGTTTCGCTGTTAGTTGTCGAGAGACTCGCGCAACGGATTCGCCCTCGCGAGCAGACAAGTCGAAGGCTCGAGGCGTATACCGGGCCGGGTCTCGACAAAGTGGTACGCACCGACGGTACGAAATTAGCTTACGGATTCGCGATAAGCTGCTTACATTTCGAACAAGGATAATCCCGTGCCCCCGCAATCGATTCTTGATCGTCGGCCAAACACTTTGAAGTCGCGCTGGTTTCGCGCAGGCATGCTGCCCTAAAGCTTCTGCGCTCTAAAGCTTTCAGAATGCGCTGCCCTATCCGGATATATACCGGAATAACGATCTCGACACCTTAGTCGGAAGAGCGATTATTTCGGGTCAATGCCCAAGAAATAGACTCGAGATCGTGCCTATTTCGATCGTTGCGCTGCAACTGTGGCAGCTGCAGCATCAATTGACGTCGTTAGATGCGCGAATCGGCGCCGGCATCACGTCATAAATCATGATAACGGCGAGCGTTTTTGTCAAAATGGGCTGCGTGCATCGATCTGTGACGTTTTGACAGTTTTGAAGAACCGCGTTGCTTTTTCGTATCGCAATATTTTCGCCTTTTAATTTCTCGTATCCGATATAAGAATATGAGAAGTCGAAGAAAAATTTTTGGATTGATAGGATTCTCTCTTATTTTCTTCCATAAATATATCTCTTGTATATATATGCGCATATATTGCACTTTTTTAATACTATTTTAAATTAATATGTATCGTTTAATTATGTATCTTTCATGCAAATATTCTGCAATTTGAATTCACAATATTTTGCTATATATACCATATATAGCATAAGGTACATAATTAAACGATACATATTAATTTAAAATAGGATTAAAAAAGTGCAATATATGCGCACATATAACGCACACATTTATGACTAAGGCAAAACAATTATTAGTATAATTTCTCTATTTTTAATAATTTATTATTAGATTAAATAATTAGGATAATTAGCAAGTAATAGAGAATCCAATCAGTCGGAAACAACTCGGTTGGGAAAATGCCGAACAACTTCGCGGCAGCGTTCAAGCTACGGATCGGTAATCTAGCGCTACGACAGAGAATCTTTAATTAAGTTAAGACGCTCACCTCCTCTCCTTTGATGTCTCTATATCGAACCCATTTGCCCAGTCGCGGCCTCCAATACTCCAGCAGATACGCCTCTGCGAATTCAACACCCACGCCGTTCCCGAAACGGCCTTGAGTAGCGGTGGCTGTGATCAAGTGGATCGAATGAAGGTCGATCTCCAGCCATTCTCGAGCTTCCTTGGTGATTTGGTCCTTAGGACACCAGGCGCCACCAAGGTTCTCCGATTTCAATCTATAACATCAACAGTCGAGTATTGAATTAACACTTTTGCATTAATTTTCTTTAGTAACTTTAAGAAGAAAATTTTTAAAAATATATTAAATATATTTAAATATATATTTTTAAATATATATATTAAATATATATGTATAATTTTTAAATTATAAATTTTTAAATATACATATATAAATCCCATGCGTGAATGTTGTTTGTTATTTTTTATATCACCAACGTGTCTTTATTTACAATTCAAAAGTTGTAAAAGAATTTGATAAAACTTTTAAACTTGACGCTATTAAGCTGAGACGCTTAAAATTATACGAACGATTCGTATTCTTAGCAATATGCTTCATCCGTCCGATCATCGATTTAAAATGCCATCAAATTCCGAGCAGCCATGTATGTTCTCGGTTCGGTCCGCTCATAAAACGATCTAATTAGATGTGAAAGTATCGAGTTAGTTTCTCGCCAGCACCGTTCATCTTGCACTATCTAAAGATCAACCGACGCGCGGTCGACCATTGAAGTCCCTCTCGCACCGAATTCCGATATTATCGCGTTTACGTGCGCGAGAAATCGGAGATTTCGTGTTCTCTCTTTCTCTTGAATGTATTTCGCTGACGCCATACGGACTGCGCACACAACGTGAATCCGAATTGCATTTTAATGAAGCTTGAAAGATTTGGAATTAGAATAAAAAGATATTTCGAGTTCTTTGTGCTCTCTTTTCTTGAGAGAAAATGCGCGTTCGTAACAATTCGATAATGTTTGCAGAAAGCTATTTATATAAAGATTACGAAAACAATATTACTGTATCCATAGATATTGTACCATTTATATTGTTAAATTATTATGAAACCTAAGATTTCAAGAAGATATATACAATTCGTCAGTATTGGAGAACGCGAGAAGAGAAAGAGAAGCGATGAATAGACGCAAATGCAAACGAAAATAATGGGCTTTCCGACTCGCCGTTCTCTAGAGATCATCGAAAATCTGGGAAGCTTATTGAGATTTCCAAAGTTCGGGCCGATAATCGCGGAATTTACAAATAGGTGGGAAATCGTAGATTCGCGAGTGATCACGTATCATCTCGCGCGGGTGATACGGGTCGGACGGGGGGATACATGGCCATTTATACGTTCAAGCTGTGCGCGCGCTTCGTGCTTCGGTTTTAATCTTCGAAGGGTCGAAAGCAAGGCAAGGAGAACTCTCTGCCGGGGCCAGCATGAATAAAACATGAAGCGCAAAGCGCCTTCCCTAATTGCGTGGACCGTTTAAATGCTCGACTAAGAGTGGTGCTCCTTTTCGGCGTTATACGTCGAGAATACGTATAGTTATATATATATATATATATATACACACACACACACACGGGTAGGTGTATTCTTTTCAAATTGTTAGATTAGGAAATCGCTGTGCGGTAACAATTTCGCAGACTCGGCGCGAATAGCGCGCTCGAAACGTGACTTTCAACGTGCGAGAAAGACAATAATTCGCGACATTACGCCGATGATGGGACGATCGTGTGTTTTATACGAGAGCCTTTTTTTACTGCTATAAAATGAGATACAATTTATAATGAAACGGTGTGCGCGCGCGGGATGATTATAATAATCTTTCTCGATAATAAGGAATATAAATAGAGCTGTTTATGGTGCATCGCGTCGCATCGAGGAATTGCGTCGCGGCTGATCCACAAGGTGCTAATAATCGTGCCTTGAGTTCGCCATTAGCCGAGCATGATAACGCGACTGCATTCTCCTGCCCGCTCGTCGTTATAGTCATGGCTGCTTTCGCAAGATTTACAACCTGCGTGGTGGAAGCACACCTCTTTATCGTTAACAACCGGCTCATACCGGCTGGTTAGCCGAAGGTGAAGCAGCAATGACAAGTCCCGCAAATTCTACGAGCGCGTGACGTATGACGAAGCTTTCTATCGTTCTGAGAAAATCAGGCTACACGAATGTCAATGTATAGACAGAGATTTTTAACATATATTTAGCAGGCAAGTACAATTTTTCATTAAAATTTTCATAAGAAAAAATTGACTTTGAACGATCTAAAAGAATTATAGTCATAATAGATGCGACTTCGGAAAAAGTTTTGTTTACGGGATGCTTGTAACGAATGTTTTCAATAAATATGTAAAGGAAACATTATTTTTCGTGAATTTCTAATGAATATTGATTGTTATTTATATAAAAAGCTGCTGGTGAATTTTAATTTCTGTACTAGCATCATATCGACGATATTAGCGATCCGATCGGAATGAGATCGAACAACGCGAGTTCGACGAACGTTTAAAATAAAAATGTATTCAATGATGCTGAATATAATACGATATTACTTGATAATGATGTATATCATTAGGGATGCATATCATTAAGGAAAATAAACAAATGAGTTTGCATTATAAAATAATTATATGTATACTACACTATTTTATACATTTACAGAAATAAATAATTGCTTTGCAAGATATTTCGTGCATTATAATTCTAAATAAGTATTATGAAATCATAATGCAAGAATTTATTTCGAAATAAATATTTTAACCTCTTAGTAAAAATATGATTTTTTAATAGAAATTCCATGCCGAATTACAAAGTTTCGCTATCTAAACTAAATGCAAATGTATGCAAACGCAAATTTGCTTCTACAAAAATACAATATCTCATTTCGCGCATTATTTCTTTTATATCGTCAAAAATTCGCAGTGGTATTCAAAATACCGGCGCTCTCTCGCAAGTTCTATTTATAATAACTTTCCAAGAGAGTGGTCGCGAGAGGCAAGAGGAAGAGAATCGAGGTGTGTGGTCCCCGTGCGTTCCCCCCCCCCCCCCAAAAACGAATCCGGGTATAATCGTTTCCTCGACGATGGGACACGACGCCGAATCACCGAAGACTCCATGTCGTCCATGTGACTCCACACGACTGACACGGACGGACGGCATTAAATCGAGCGAGGGAAGAGAAGGGCGGCGTGGCAAACTTAAATTTTCCATCGTGTCAACCGCCTCGCGGTCGATTCTCCGCATTCGCCGGAATTAACCGGCACATGACAGCGGGACTGCTCGCTATTCGCGCACGTTAACGCGTCTGCATTATGCAAACCATCGATCGGGAAGATTGACGGACATCTCCGCCGCGCCGGCGGCGAGTGGCGGAGCACGACGATCGATCGAAAAAGATGGAAAATGATTCTCGCGCGCGATTTCGTACGACAATAGCGCGCCCGTCCCGTCAGCCGCGGTCAGAATTTAATTTCGCGGTGAAAAAAAAAAAAAAAAAAAAAAAGAATCACCGTTATTACCGCTTCGACGACGACGTTGTCGGTCACGGGAAAATTGAATCTGTCACGCAGCGGAATTTTTATCGCGCGTTATCGTTACGGATTGAATGATCGTTACGGAGAAACGAAGAGTTATTTTTCAATCTAATACACACGGCACGACGATAAGGATGATAATCTTCAACATATTATTCGACTACGAAGAGATTCTTCACGTTACGCACTAGGATAATTACATCGAAATATTTTAATTGGATATCTCGCGTACTGTCGGAACAATTTTATCCGTGTAATTAAATATTCGGATCGACAGAGAATATCGGTTCGTTGGCCGAGGACGAATCCGCCGAACGAAATTATTCCTTAGACGTGTGCTGCTTTGCATTCATCTCTTAATCACATTTTCTCGATTTCTGCTCGTTAAATTCGTCTCAAAAATTCTGCTTTTATAAGGCGACACAATTTCGAGTTCCACGAATTATATGCGAGTATCTACCCGCGAAGTTTTCGAGCTGGTTCTCCACGGACGCGAATAAATAGTGAAACGCTCCTGTCGTCGAGTACTGTACGCTCGGCCTCTTTTATTAATGTTATATATATATGTACACACACACACACACACACACACACACACACACACACACACACACACACACACACACACCACACAGAAACACACACACACACACGTATGTATGTATGTATATATATATATATGTATATGTTGTCGAGTTAAATCGAGTTAATCGCGGCGCGACAATAAACCTGACAGTTGCCACATTTTCACCAGTCCATATAAGATGAGCGAGTCACATTTCTCGCGCAATAAATGTTATCGCAATCGATTTTTCACAGTCGGGCGAAAGTACCTCTTTTAAAAAAAACTGTTGTGTTTCTATGCCACAAAATTAAAAAGATGATCTCGGTACTTATTAATCGAATCTTTACTGATACTTGCTATCCGTCGCCGTCGCTATATCTCTACTGTGAAATACACCCTATTGTGAATATCGCAGAATTAAATGTCTCTAACAATAAGATCAGATCTATTTCTATAAAATCGCACATTCAATTATTCTTTGCATAAAAAAATATTTCAGCTATCTTTATATTTATTAAATATAATAAAAAAATATGTAATGTGTAATGTGTGTGTACACACATTAGAATGCTAATTATGCATTTAAGATGCATAATTAATTAATATTAATGCATTTAGAATACTAATTTAAATAGACTAGTAGTAAAAAAATATATCATATATATTTTTGTCTTTTTAAATATTTTTAGATGTTAATTTGTCTATTATACAACTAGCACACTTGCGTAATAAAAGAATTAATTGTTCAATTAAAATTTTTTCAAGCGTATACTGATTACGCACATTTTGAAGAGGAAATAAATATCGGACATACACATCATTTGACTGGCACATTTTGTGAAACATTAGCCAGATTGGATGCTATTTTTGAAGAGCTTTTCTCGTCCGCGATGTTCCAGACGTCTCTATTCCAATTATTCTTTGAAGTTTTGACTCGGTGTTGAGAAGAAGTAAGATCGAAAATGGGATCCACTTTGGTATCGCTTGACGTGCAAAAGCCGCGACTATAAACGGCGCGCCTATGTCTTTTATAACCGCCGTCTTATCTGTGCTTTTCTAAATTATAGTGTATTAAGTAATGACTCTAAGTAAGAGCTATTACGTGAATCTGTAAAAATTCGCTAACTCGATGCCGGCACGTTCTTTCCGAAGTAAATATCTTGTATCGTGCAGTTTCCTGCCGTTCCTCTATTTAGGAAAATGGTTCGTATCATATTTCCAACTGTTGGAGTGTATGCGGTGAAAGTACATGAATGGAAACAACCATCGTTCGAAAGCTATGGTAATATTAACGGTATACGTTTACAAGGCGAATAATAACAATTAAATATTCCGCTCTCCCGTTGAAAATAAATTCGCGAGCTTAATGGTATGCATCGATGTAATTAGCACGTATAATCACAGTTTGCTTGGGCGAACAAATTAAAACGCGCACTATATTTTCGTTCCAAATACACAAAATTACGCGGCGAAAGTTGTCCTGTGATTTCTCAACCCAACGTCTAATTTCTCCGAGCGCTCCTATCTCGCCCGTTCTATGTTCTTCTACTTGGCGTCTTAATTGCATCCATTCTAGAAATGCCGTTAAACGGAAACACGAAGAAAAGAAACTGGTGGAAACGTGCAAAAGAACTTGCAACTGCGCGATTCTTGAAAGGAGCGTGTGCGGTACAAAATGCAATGTTGCTTTTTCGCGCCGATTGTACGTCAAAAATTTTTCACTCGATAATTGGAAAAGACGCGCTCCATTAGCTCTCGCGATACGCGTTGGGCGAAAAACTGTTTATTCTTCCATTCACGGATGATTTATCGCGGTTCGCAGTGTTGTAAATCAGATTTTCAATTTCAATTGAAATTAACGAAGTCGTATTCGAGGAAAACCAATCTTTCTTCCGTACGTTAGAAACTTTTTGCTCTTTTTTCGCGAAAGAGATTTTTTTGACAGCGTCAAAATGAGATCACCGCACAATGAATTGCGCAAATGAAAACTGTCTTCTAACATATTTTCACGCAAGAGCTCCATGTCAACCTTTATGTAATATTCAAATTATGAACAGCTTGTGTGTGTTTCATATTCCGAGTGTTTTCACTCCGAGAGATTTTTCTCATGTAACCGACGCGCATCTCCAAACGCGTTGCTTTAATTCGCGACGGCGGACGTTTTCAGTATAACGAGAGTCCGTGAAAGCTCGCGGAATATCCGGCTTCTCTCGTTCTCTCTTTTTTTCCCCTCTATCTTCCTTTTTGAGCGCACGCCCTCTCGACGCCCGGTGGTGCGTGAGAAAGAAAAATGCGCCGTAACCGCGGTAATTCGTATCGGGGCAAAATGTTCGTCGGCCTATCATCTCGCGAAATTCCGAAGAAAATGACGGGGCAATTTCCTCTTTCTTTTCCTTTTTTTTCATCGAACAAAAAAGAAGGGGGGAGGAGAGAGAGAGAGAGAGAGAGCAGTTGTAAACGTCCGCGGCACCTCGCGCACCCGAGGCCGGCCTGTATTAAATTAGATGGTGACGTGCGCAGCCGGAGGAGAGGAGAATCCCGGGTGCGCACGATGTGGGGGCACAGCGGAGCTCATCAAGACTCGGAGGCCCATTCAGCCGGTCATTGTCTGCGGTAATGGAATGTATTAATATCGGAGAGCCCGCGCGGCCGTCGACTAACGGCTCCATGTATATACCACAACCTGGTGTGCCTCTCGCGCGCGCACCCGGTTCGGTTCTCTGCAACCGCGGCCTGCCGGACTGGGATACGCGTCCCGTGGGATGGAATATTCGTATAAACCCGTCGCTGTGCACTGCAAACCGCCGGCGAATACCGGGGCCCCACGCATTAATATCTAAACGCGCGCGCGCGAGAGAGAGAGAGAGAGAGAGAGAGAGGAACAGGGGTTGAGGAGCTAGTTTGGCGCACGTACGTTCTGCCAGTTGCATCTCGTATTCATGCGTTGCACCGGCGGCTAGCAGAGGCGTTGCATGACCAACCCTTTTACCACTTTAGCCAGGTGTAATACTCTTTTTAGTCTAGGCATGATACGTCAAAGGTCCTTTTGTGATAATTGGATTAGAGGAGAGGCTCCTGTGAGGCATGTCCGCTGAAGGCGATCTCTGTTTTGTACTACAGCCATTTTGCGAATGTTTGCGAGATGGAAGGAGGTACGAATGAGGCGAAATAGCGAGACAAAATATAGAGACAAAATGCAGGTGGAAATTAATTTGGAACGGAATTAATTCTACCGTCGTATTTAATCGTATATTAACTCGGTATAAAGCAAAAAGTTACATTAAACGTGTATACTTGTGATAAAGCTCATACTGAAATATTAATATTCGGAAATGTAGAACGGGGGTTTTTTTAAGTTTTCGGCAGCTATCAGTGTTGTCGTTGTTATAAATAATTGCGAGCGTAAACAGCACGCGACGGATCCAATAATGACGCAGAAATTATTAACGCAAAACAGAACGCGCGCAACGGGCGGCAAATCCCCGATCGAGCATAAATTCGCGTCGTATAATTTTCGTCAGCCGCGCGATTAAAAATAAATTCGTTTTTAAACCGAAGAGCAAACCAGGCGCTCATGGGAGAGGGAGGGAAATCGACGATCGGTTTAACAGCTCTATAAATATTCATTTCGCGCGAGCAAGTGCCAAACGAGGAACGATAGCTATCGGAAAGATATGTACGCGGATTACTTAATTATACGTTGTTGCTGCGAGAATTTATATTCCCGCGGGGATGGGCATTAATTTATATAATTAGATTTCATTTCTCTCTCCCTTTCCCTCTCGCGCGGCCAACGTCGTCGGTGTTGAACTTTTTCGTTTCACGGCGCGACGATAAGAAACGTCGACTAATCTCCGTTAGTTGTTAGTCTTCGCGCATATAAGCGGGGTTAAAGCTACGCCCGTTAGATCAGAAATAATTACGTTCGCCGCCACGTTGCTCTCTTTGTTCGCGCGTAATAATGTCTCTCGCCATAGACTTATAAACCTGATACTCCGGATTTTATGTATTAACGAGCAGTCGGGCGTTTCGCGAGAGCTTTTGGTATTCATGCGCGCGCGCAGAGGCGTTACAATTAGCCTTTCTACGAAGCGATATATTTACCTTGTCAATAAAAAAAGAAAAAAAATCACCATTTCGCTCTTAAAGCGAAGGTTGAAACTAAGAGCGGAAAATGGTGCTCGAATTCATTACTTTGCGATAATAAAAACGGCACGAAAGTGAAAGTCTTTATCGTCTTTATGAATATTGCATTTCGAGTTTGATTTACGCGTTACGCGTGCAAAAGACGCGGCCAGGATCTTTTTTTTTTTTTTTTTGCATATATCTGTAACGCAGGTCCTACGATATCGGACGCGTTGCAGCGGCCAGATCGCGAGTACATCGAGCGCAACAGAAGGCGCCGGTAGATACGAGTGATCGATGGCGGCCCGGCAGGCTATCCGAATGAAAAACTGTCGCTTACCGTGCCAGGTGGGGACCGACGTTTCCGGTGTCGAAGCTGGAACTGGCGTTGATATCCGCGTCCGGGATCGCCCCGGACTCCATGCCGAGCGGCGCGATGCATTGGGCTGCAACAAACAAACGTAGCGTCGTCGAGGTTAGCCGGTTTTGAATTTATATGCGCCTCCTGTAGGCGCGCTTCGGTCTGCATCGCGGCCGGATCATAACCGGCTAAATAACCAGCTAACCGAGATGGATCCGCGCGATAGCCGGTTTACGTTCGCTTGTGTCGTGCGGATGGAAGCTACGGTTTGGAGAGGGGGACACGGGAAAGGATAGGGGAGGGGGTTAGTAGTGAGCTGCCTCAACGTTTTCATATCTCTTGGACCGATCTAATTGTTTCATAGATGAACACAGCTGCCTTGCGAGGGCCGCGACAACACCGACTGCCGAGAACGGGATATCTTCCTGTTGCGCGAGATTAGCCGCGCGAAATATTTATTACGTCGTTGTATGCAGGGTGTCTGGTAATAATCGCCCCACCACTCGTGTTATAATGTCGATCGCGCGTATTGCTCCGCGTTCTCGCGGACGACAATGAAAAATGACGTCGATAACGTGGAGCAGTAAAGGGGTGCGCGAATCGTAAGAGCGTGACAACGCGTACGCGCGATTTTTTTTTACGTCGGTCATAATAAATTGACGGCGGTTTTTAGATGCGATCGTCGTCCGCGCGTTCGACTTTACAAGCTCTTGTGACCGCTCATTAACGAAGGTCATAAAGAGCTTTTATCTTCCGAAGATTTAATATCCGAAAAGAATATCTCCACGCGCGAGCGCGATTGGTCAATCCACCCCCTTTCCTCTCCTTCTCCGTGTATCTACTTCGACGAGCATCAGACGCCAATGACAGGGTTAAGGGCCATCGAAGAAACGATACCGTCTACTTTGCATACATTATTCCGGTCTCTCCGGCGCGCGCATTTTCAAGAGGCGTTCCCGCGAGATCCGTTTCTCTTCTGCAATAAAGTTCGAGCAAAGTATGACGTATGTTCGCATTCATATCGCGTCACGGCGGCATCATTAGGGACGATAGAAAGTATTTTTTTTTATTTAAAAAAAATTTTTTTTAAGGCACCATTAACCGCCCACGCGTTATCGGCTCTTTGTCTCGGAAACACAGAGCGTATCGGCCGTTCACTCTAGCGGACCGGATGCTCCGTCGCGCGTATTGTGTCAAAGCTGGCAAATTCACAGACGATACATGTGTACGATACACACGTCGAGTCCTTGTAATTCGACAAAGGAGCGCATATCGAAGCGTAACTAATTCGGGCACGACGACCCGATCGGTCGGGGAGCCCAATGAACACCCCGGAGCTTGAGTCCCACGTGCATGATGCAGCAGCGCGGCATCGATTACGATTTACACGCGAAGTAATGACGCCATTACGCGGCACGGAAACTGTTAAAATTTCAAGTAGTTTGAGCAACGTACAGTACGTATACCTACCTGGCCGACAACGATAATGCCCGGATATCGAGTGCAGATGTAGCGCGAGCCGCTGTAGGCGGTTATATAGGAGAAGAAGAGGATGCAGCTTTGTGCCCGGGGAGCATAACGGAAGGAATCCGCGCTAAGTCAACGAACAGAATACGGGCATGTAGGTGGCCATTAATACCGACGAAAGTTTGCAGTGTTCTTCCGACGTTATACCACTTTCCTCCCTGCTTCCTCCATGTAATTCCCGCGCCCGGCCGGAGTGAAATGTGTATTTTGGTCTTACGTTTTAATCCAACGTACTTTATTGCCGAACGGAATCTCTTGCAAGAGCGGCGGAAACATCGCAGAGGAGGGGAGAGGGTCGTCGACGCGGCTTAAGATTATAAAGCTCGCAATTTGCACGACACGCACAGCTTGCGCGTACGACACGAGTTAGTTTCCGCGTGAGTTTGCAACCGGAATCATTTTAGCGGGACTTCGTCATTTCTCCGCAACTCCCGCGGAGAGATAATCGGAAACGATAAGGGAAGGCTGATCCGGTGGAATATCTATCGCGGGAAGTAGACAATGTGCCTGCTAATGGTGAACCCCGCGACTTCGTACAGGGTTTGTGCGATCGTAATCGACGAGCGGAAAGTAACACGCCTACAAATGCAGATCGCGTCGAGAACCGGTCGACCGGATTAATCGCAGCTGTTATTAACGGAGAATCTCTCCACGTTATATATCGCGATTCCGGTGCCGCTCTAATATATGTACGTCCGACTTTCTCGGTCCGACTTGCGCCGATTAGAATCGACGGCGAGCAAGGTCGAGTCGACAAAGGAAGGAGGAAACGCTCGCGCCGACTGGTCGTTATTATTAATGAAAGGCTCCTCCCGATATATCGCGATGTCTGTCGCTAATATATGTCTTCGGATTTCGCGGAGAGAGATTTGCGATAGAGAGTGGGAAAATCGCGTCCCTGCGCATCGAGCGAGAACGCGAGAGAGCGAGTTCGAGATCATCGCGACGGGACCGCTGGACCGACGCGACTACTCGCTATTATTATTAATGAAGGTCAGTCCGATACATCGCGATTCCGTCCGCTAATATATGTCTTCGAATTCAGCGGGAGAGAGCCCAGCGCGAGGGAGAGCGATTCGAATCCGATGGTAGGAAAGTCGCGCCAACAAAGGGAGGAAGAGATTTGGATCGAGATTCGTGGCGGGCGAACATGGCGAGCTATTATTATTAATGAAGGTCCAACCGATATACGTATATATATATCGCGCACCCCCGCCGGAATTCTCACGACCGTTCACCCTTGATAAAGTTCGACCGTTTCGCGACGGAATCCGTTTCCTTTGTCGGCGCGTCCGGTCTAACGAGCTACCGTAAGATATCGCGCTCGTAAATCGATCGTGAATAAGGGTTTCCTATATAAATGCGACACTCTCTCTGGCGCGACATCCCCGCCGATCTCTCCCTCCGTTTAATCCTCGAGACGTCTGATGGCAAGACACCTCGTATGATTCTATCCTTGGATGATGTCCGGTAAAAGACAGTTAGCGGGAAAAACATCATCGATTATTTCCCCGCTATTGGCGCTGAGATAAATTACGAGGAAAGGGAGAAAATAGCTGAGGATGTTTGAGAGGGCGCAATTATTAAGTGTTTCGTTATAGCGGCTACGATGCGATTTCTCTTCTATGTCCGGAAATCTATTTCTATTAAGTTACTTCTCGCGAACAGAGCTTCGCGGAACAAGGCGATTATTTATTATTAATACGATAAGTAGGATACTCCACACCGTCTCGGAAAGCAGATTTTCTTTATATGATAATCTTGTTGATTTATAAAGCTGTTCTTTTTCGTTAAAGTATATACAATATTCAAGCCGATTATGTAGTATTAATTAAAAATTCTAATAAGACTGACATCGAATGTATCGAGTATTACGGTTCGAATTTTTTGAAAATAAAAGGTAATGCTGTTAGGTGAAATCAAATACGATAATGACATTATTGAGGATTAATTCTTTGTTATTTATCAAATTTTTTTTCCTGTATTGAGGGATGTGTATATTCCACATGTATATTAAGTGCATATTTAAGTAACCATTTCTTGTGTGTCGAGATGAAAATGTTGAAAAGCTCCGCCTACTCGAAGACCCACGAGATCCTCGTTGAATGTAGGCGCGCGCGACTCGAATGATAAGACGCAGCGTCTTCAGATACACAAGATACCTAATGACCACGGTCAAAGCCGATCCCGGATCGAAAGTTCGTCGACTGCGGCGGCGTAAGTTCTGTAAGGGGATGGAGGAAAGTGGTCGCGCAACCTCCGCGTCGTTAATAACTTATAAACGAAACAACCTGTGTTGCACGCGGCACGGGCCAAAGAGCTATAGCCACAAAGTTTCACGACGCGAAGCGACGAGTACTATACGCGGATTAGAGCTTAGGAGCTACTTACAGAGGTCCACGCCATGGTAAGCGGGGGCGAGCGCGAGCAAAACGATGAAAAGGTGGACGGCAGGTGGCGCCCTTCTGGCGAGGAAATCTAAGCTTTTCATCATAGCTCCCGTTTCCTGCGAGGGCTTCACCCTCGCCCTTTCCTCACCGAGATTCCCGCCGTGCCATTTCTGCCTCGTCAACCTGAAACAAAAAAAAGAGAGCGCAATCGCGTTATTTCATGCCTGACAATTGTCGAGCTGGGAAGATGCCTCCGACAAAGCGGAGTCGTTTTGTTGACTGCTCCCGGAAAATGAGTTCGCCTTGGTGGAGAAATGATGCGCGTAGTTATCGGGGGAGTGAATGCTATCTTGAATGTTGAGGACATTCTCGTGACTAGAGCATCGCGTATATTTGAAAATTATAATTCGTTGCTCTCAAAAGTGGTCACGATGCAAAGATATTTCTTATAAAAATTTTATTGTAAAACTACTCTTTACATTATGTAATTTTTTTTTTTTTTTTGTTGAAAGCAATCTTCCAAATATTATTGTTATAAGTATCGAATCTTAATCGCATTCGATTAAAAATAATTTCTCTATTTAAAAGAGATTTTTCAAATCAAAATTTTGTAGAGAATAATGCGCGAATCATATTATAATGCCACGTATAGATCTATAACAATAAAGTTAATCTTTGTTCAGTTTTCTGTTGATCGCACGTGAAATCGTTTCCTTTCTGTAGGAATTGAAGACGGAGTTAGACTTTCTGCGACGCATGTCATGCACTTTCCAAGAGGGAATGACATGAGAATGCGACGCGTGTTAGGCACAAACAAGTTTCGAAGAGGCAGATTTTTAATTCGATCCGTAATCGCGCGAGAATATTTCGCGATCAGAGATCGAGCTTGAAAGGCATCTGGAAACCGTCGTGTGCGATAATAACTCTTTATTGGCTTACGAGCCTCTTAGCCCGATAATGCGTTTCTCCCACTTTGTGACCCTGTGGTACACGTCAGATGTGTATACGACGAGCGTAACTCGCGGCTCTCTCGATCTCTCGGTGAAGAAGGTGTCTCGAGTTTGATGGAGTATCCGCCAGTAATTGCGCCGACGGTGAATAAGTAATGGCGAGAATGGTAGTAAGAAGTCGTTCGGTCGTAGGCCTCGCGTGCTCCGCATTAAAGATACATGCCGCAGCTTATAGTCGCGACGGTGTAAAATCTCTTCTACGACGCGTGCCCCGTCGTTTCTCTCCCTCTCTTGTCGTAGGAAGAACCGGTAAGAGCATCGAGAGCGCGCGCGCCTCTTCATTCTCGCAAAATCCTTCACAGCTGTTCGATCGTGGGACGCTTATTGTAGGTCTTATTTGACTTCGAAACGAGTGGGGTAATGTATTATCGCTTGCTGACTTTCGAACCAACATATATGAATGACGATAATATCAGTAGGCTTATTTTCCATAATCGAGCGATTGAATATTTATGAATATTTACGAGGATGATAATTAAATTATGCTAGAAAAATATTTGTTTTAAATTCTTTAAGTGAATTTTTTTCATTGTCTTACATGTGTAGAAATGTTTATCTAATATTAATATATAGAAGGACAATTGAGATTAAAATACGGTAGAAAAATTATTTGACCTATTTGATGAAAAGAATTTATTGAAAAAGAATTGGTAACAGAAGAATTAAATAAAGCGTATGATAGCAAGTTTCTTGAGGATGTTACGTGATAATTATCCCGACGTTTAATTAAATATTTAGTTTAATTAATAACGATATACAATAAAGTGTTTGTTGATTAGCAAAACATCGTTGCTACAATGAAATGCTGCGTCTCTCGCGTAAACATTTAATCTTCCTAAGCACCAAGTATTAAATTAAAAATTATCGGAAAAACAGTATTGTTTATACATCGAGCCGCTATAAAAGCTTTATCTCCTCATTGTATTCATGAGGGACTTAACGCCCGCGATGCGCTCCGTCGAAATCAATTCTCCAGGACGCGCGGTAAGCACTCTGGCGGCCACGAAATTATTCATCGATTGTTTTCTTTTCATCTCGCAGACTACAGAGGGGACAGATTATCGCGCGATCGTTTCAGCAGGCAGGTGCCACTTTTCTCGTCGTCGCCGTCCTTTTGGACGGCCGGCCAGCGTCGTCTATACTATGAGGGAAACGAGAGGATTTCGCAATTATTATGCCGTCGACGCGCAGCGAAGGAGATTCCGGTTTACGATCGGTATCGTTTATGATACACACGTATCTCTCTCTATGTATCTGTCCTATATTTATCTATACTCACACACCAACAGCTTGCGCGCGAAATGGCATGCGCCCGCACGCGTGCGCATGTATAGAAGCTCGTTTAAGCCGCGATGTAAGCCACGGAGGCTCCCCGTGATATCCTAGTTCAACGTCGAATCTCTTCGTTTGCATAGGAATGAGTTTATGCAGATTAATACACGCGAGACGTCCGTGTAGGGAACGCCACGTGGGATGTAGCGCGGCACCTATACACGAAGCCTCTGCGTGTGTAAATGTATATATTTTATTGACGGTATCGCGGATTTCCGATCGCGCAGACGCGCCACACGCGTCGCGAGGGTGCTCGCGAGCTTCTGTATCTATCTACCTATCGATTTGATTTCACTTATATGACTTGATCCTATTTCATTTATTTCTACGTGATACGAGACGCCGTAATAGAGATGTCTCATATTACTAAATGAGTATTAATTGCATTTCCGATATGCAGTGATTACGAGTTTCTGAATGTTTGACAGTTTTCATCCGTAATTAATTTGATATTATTTACAAGCTGGTTGTCAGCTGATCTTCATAGAAGAGTAATATTATAGGATATGCCTGGCATAATTTAATAAGCGTTAAGACGCTATGAATACTTGGTATGTTATTTAATTACAATCTACGAAACAATATCACTCGCATAATGTGTAACGGAGAAAAGTTAGCGTATAACATTATTATATTATCGAATAACACATGTAGTTTTACGAGATACATCTGCCCTTTTCCCGTGTGCGAGCTCCGAAAGAAATCGCTCCCGACAAATCGTCGAGTTGACCTTAATTGCGCGGAAGCCAAGGAGAAACGATGTCGGCGACGTGGAGGCGAAGTCCTCCGTACAAAACGAAGCCAATGAATTCAGTAATCCGCTCTGACGGTCGAGTCGTTGTCCAGGACGAGTCTGGGATAGCGGAGAGCGAGGTACACACACGGGGGAGCAGAGTATCTCGCTGGAAAAGCGATCCTTATCGATCGTAAAAACACATATGCATCGACTCTCGTAGAGAAATACGAGCTAACCGCGAACGTAACCACGCCCGACGAATGGAACGTTAATGTCAGTTAATTATCTGTAAAGCGTTCGGGAAAAGGGGAGATTCGTTTTCGAGCACGACCGTTTGTAAGGCGTGGGCGAGGTAGACACGCTCGTGAAATCACGGAACCGGCGTGCATCTCCCTTCGGTCTCGTCGAGGAAAAAAAAAAGTGCCGCCTGTTTACAGATTCCGGGAGACTGTTTGTACCTCGTGGGAGACTTGTCATCGAGTCAGATGAATCGAAAGATTATAACGAGGCGATCCTGTTAGGCGACTCTTTGCGAGCCCGACTGAAAACATCGAATCTTTTTTTTCTTTACCTAGTTACGTTAATAGTATACGACACTAATGATGACAAATAGTATTAGTATTAGTCGATAGGTTCGATATATTAATTCACTTCATATTTCGCAAAAATCTGCTTGCTTCTACTTTGTCGTAATTTCGAAATGATACATCATCTCTCTGTGTGGCTTTAATATTTTATATGCATTTATAAAACTATATAATCGATTTATATATAAGATCTCGCGTGAAACGTTACGACGTGATTTTTGTTCTCCACGTATCAAATATGAAAACTGCAAATCTGGAAAGATAGCATACTATGCCAAGAGCAAAACGCGACATAGGATGCAAGAGAATTTACGAATTGATCTCAGCCATAATCCTCATATTGTGTTCGAAAACACGTCTCGATGATTCAGATCCATTCTGGTTAGGATTTCGCGTATTCTTAGCTCCACGAGCAGCTCAGAAATAATAGAATCTACGCGCAAACACAATTGCTTTGTATTTCTCTCACGAGTATATTGTGCATTATAATTAAATTTTAAATTTAGCTATTTATATCGAAAAAAATAAATTCTTTCATACAAATTTGCCTGTAATAATCTTTTGCAGTCATTCAATTTCTACAGAAAAATATATCGTTAATCTTGTTTATGACATTGAACCTGCAAAAATGTATGCATTATTATATTTTGAAGACAATATACTATATTTTTTATTTAATTGACAACAAACAAAATGTGCACTTAAGAGGCTATAAATTCGTCGTGTAGGATATTTAATTCTGTTCCATTTCTTCCGCTTTGCTGAATTCAGTTACTTGTCAATGAGGAACTAAACTGCAAGAACTCTTTTCTGTGTGTTCATCGTTCCCCATCGACAGACGTCGCGGATAAGATAACCCGGAATTATAGAGGGCTTTATTCGAGGATCGTCTATCACACGACGTTTAGATTTATGGCGCTGTATGTAGTGGCCGGTCGACTTTCCATTTATCAGAACAGCGGTACCTGTAGCATTTCGGACGCGATAGCTGTGCGAAACAGCCGCAAACTTCGATCCCGCGAACAAATGGACGGAGTCTCGCGAAAGAAACGGACGGATGGAAAAATCACAATGGGAGGTAGCGTCGGATGCTCCCTTCCTATTGTCCGTCGACTCGTGAAAAATGCACGCTGATTTTCCGTAACAATGCTGACGAAAGGAGGATTTTACTGATCGCGCAATCCAACTAAGGAGACGGTGAGGCATTTTGGCTGCGTCCGAGATGATACCAACTGTTAGATATTACAATGTCTAATGTATTACGCGTGTAATATTACGAGAATGTGCTCGCACTACAAGATAATAACTGCTATTAACGTTTGTGTAAACGGGACTTCTCTGTGATATATATTCTAATTTTTCTCATCATTTTTATAAAATGTTTTATCCGCGATTTTTTTTTTTTTTTTTTGCTTTTTACTCTTTGTAAATGTCTGACAGAAATTATGAAGTGTTCTTAAGAAGATATCGCGGTAATTTGAACAGATAACATTTCTTTAAAAAACGCGGTGAAAAGTACAATGGTCAAACGCCTGTTCGCAGTATTTAAGAGTGGATATTCATGGCTTTGATTTGTGTGACATCGTTGTTCTAACGGAGACCACTCAATGTCCCTTGAGTACTCCTAGGAAAGAGCTAGAAGATGTTCGTCGGAGAAAAGACTTCATGGTTTTCACCGGGCTATTCCGTCGTTCTAGAATGTTTCTTTTTATTTTTACTGATGCGACCCTCGAGAGATTTTTGTTTATAAAAATACTATAGTAAAGTCGTCCAATAAATCTCTTGGCTGTCTGTGCGGCGCGTTCTTTGTACATCGTGTTTCGCGATCACAGAGATGTATGTCAAAAGTTGACTACGAAATTCTATGCGGTATTCTTTTTTCGGGATATTTTGATATAGTACACAATATAATTTATATAAAAAAAAAAACTCCCATATCTAGATTCAGATTTTTTTCCGACATGATAATATTTTTCATAGCAATACAATTATTATATTATAATTTTGTGACGAGTTTTCGCGTTTGGCAAATACAATATTTTTTTCGGAGATAACCGATTGCATGACAATGAACTTGTTGAATAACTTTTAAATAACGATTTAGCGCATTCGCGTTGCGTAGTCCAAATTCTTTGAAAAATCGAGATCCATCAAGGATATAGATCCGTTCTCGTCACACGTCACTCAAGATCGTGTCCGATCGCGTAGCGATGAGAACAATGGCGTGGGATGATCCAGCACCTTTATAGTTCGAGTCGGATCATAATCAGCACTTAAGCCGAGTACTTTCTTGACGGAATGAAGGAGGCAGGTCCGTTCCTCATTGTGCTCGTAAACGATTTTATTTGACCCTCGGATTACCCGGTTGAAAAGGAAAGGTGCGCGCAAACACTCGAGAGGACTGTTTAGACGTGCTAGGGCTGCCATTAAAGTCCATTATTATAGGCAAGAGGAAAGGATTGGTCGTTGGAGAAGCATCTTGGAAGTTGCCGGATGATATAGCCGGACTTGTAAAAAGTACGCACGCGGAGGGTCAATATTTTTTCGGGCCGAATAGCGCGCGTTTGTCTCCGTCCGGAGATGTGTCGGCGCGAGGATATTACACGTTTTTGTTGCGCGAAGGCTTATTTAAGTATCGTCGCATCAAAGAGGAGCATTATACGTAAATTCCATCTTGGACGGTGTGTTTGTCACAGATTTGTCAGTGGCTTAATCGACCTCGTAATTAAATCGGCCCAAGTGGACGATGCATTTCTTCTGCTACCGGGCGGCCGATTGCTGTCACTGATGATATTTGAGCGATCGATCGTCGGTATAGAGAAAATGCATTTGCATAACTATACGACCCGGCTGCGTCGCGCAATGACATCGGCATTTGTTCATCTTGGCCCTCTAATCTCGCGCTTAAACGAGTCGTTAGTCTTTCCTATACATACACGTCGTCCAAGAAACGTGCGCTGAGTCATTCGGCTGACATAGTGAAAAGGCGAACACAAAAGTGAGGTGCAATCGCAGTTGGGACATTTCCAAATGTAATTACGCCCGCTGGAATTACGCTCTCTGGCCCGCATTCCTGGTACGATCTTTACCATCGTTCGTCGCGCGTTTAATTAAGCTGCCCCGATAATTTCCCTCAAATATTTAGAACACCAGTGTACATTAATACGTGAACGCGGAAACGCTCCAATTATTACGTACTGTTACAAAGTTCAATCGTGAAACGCAATATCGCGTAGTTGCGTTATATGTACATACTATGTTAACAGACGCCAACTACGTGCTCGCTTTCATGCACGATTAGTAAACAAATTGACGTTTATTCAAATTAATATAATTCGCTTCCACTCCATAACGCGCGTTAGAGCTACAACACGTATGTACGCGCTTACAATATCGTTTTCATGTTCTGGGCTTCCACGTCCCTAATCCTAACAATATCAAGGGAGAGTGCTTCAATGTATGTATATAATTGAATTATATTATTATGTTTAGTCTAGATAATCTTAAATTACGAAAAGATAGTTTTTATCGAAAACGCATTTGTAGCTATGCGAGTACTTTGGTTTGAGAATATCAAAGTGGAAAATCGGATATTTTTTTTTTTTTGCAATATAATGTAAGTTACGTTAATGGATTTCGCGCGCGATCGCCATTTTTCCCTATTGCTACCGTAATATATGATGCAAAAAATATGTTACTAGAGTTAATAGCCAACATTTTTCAATGTCACGCGTTAAGAGACGCCTAAAAGCCGATAATTCTGTTACCGTCAATCAGCCTGTACATTTCTCAACGTACGAGTTACGTACACAATCGTGCTTAATTAATCACTTTTCTATGGATCGTAGATATATTAACCGGCTGGATACTTTATAGAGCGAAACTCGATTCACGTCTCTCCTTTGTATCTGCAGATATACACGGGGGCGCTTATTGGTCGTTCATGTGATTTATCATTGCGAGATGAACGTGCGAGATAATGACGAGCGAGTGGAAAACGATCGTCTAAATGAGCACAGAAGGATTATGCATGCGAGATTGTTCTTTCTTGTCTGTTTTTACGTGAAAAATATGATTGTTATATCGAGATGATATTTCCCCGATGTAGAAAACAATAGAAAACTATTATTCCACAAAAATAAATAGTTTTTGTTTTCGTTATTATAAAGAATCCATCTCCAATTATTCTAAAAAAAAAAAAAAAAAAAAATAAATAAATAAAAATGCCGTCAAAAATATTCGCTGGTGGTTTTGAGACATCCTGTGTACAGGGAAATAGGAAGAATATATTCGCGTACGTGCGCACACACCTATCGATTTCGTTATTATTTACAAAAACGAACGTAATGCAAATAAATGGATTTTCGATGAACGGGGTGAGCCGAAAAGTGCATACACCGCGAATCGATGCGCCGCGGGGGACACAAAGGCGGATGGAAAACCGAATCGATGCACATATATGGATGCGCCGCTTATGCATCTATGCACATACAGAGTGTCCCAGAACTGTCGCTACATTTTCATCTAGTTGTTCTTGAAGAGTTTAGCGTGTCGAATTGTGCTTAATAAGAAATGTGAGATTTTTCGATGGCAAAATATTTAAGAGAGATCGAAACGCAAAATTATTAAATAAAGAAAGCTTAAAAATGTGCGTTAATTTATTATTACTGTTATTGTTACTAATTACACAAAATTTTTAAAAATGTAAAATGAAATTTTGTATTCTGGAATGATATTAAATTAAAATTCACTCGTGCGATTGTCTAAAGAATAAGAATACACAAGAGTTCGTTGCTTATTCGTTGGCGTCAAAAGCTAATATCTTTATTTGTTCATAATATATATAATGCTTTGATAATGCAAAAACCATCATTCTTTTCTTTTACTTTCTAGTATCTCTTATCGAAAGTAGCAGAGTGATAATTCCGAGACACCCTGTACGAATCTATCCCTATATACATGTATCGTTACCTTCTGCAATAAAATACAGTGAACGCACGTAAAACGCCGATGCGTCCGAGCGCAGCAAAGAACAACAAGCAGCGACTCAGGCCGGGGCGATTTACATGCATAAACTGCAACCCTCGAATCCTATTTCGTTTATCCTATGTGCTGTGTCTCCCTCTTCTATCGATCGTATCGTAATAATTTCCAAATTGCTTTTACTTTTGCCAAGGTTTGTTATTCAATCGTGGAGATTTAATCGCCATGGCTCATTAAATGCCAATGCACACGCGTAATGAATAATCTTTTAACAGAGCTCGTAAAAAAATTTGAACCACTAATCAAAAGGCTAGCAAGCGCGTGCGTGCAAGTATTGGCGTTTATTTTATAGACGTCCTTATAGCTTTCGTAGTATTTCACCGGAACAGCCTGTTATCTTCAAACGCCTTTTAGAGGAGCCAGTTGAGTGATGTTGGACAAGCGAGAAGCAATAAAATCAAAGCGGTCTCTGACTTCTCCTAGTAAAAGAGTAGCACGGGAAATAAAAGAGGAACAAGGTAGAGAGGAAGAGGAAGATAAAGTGCACAAAGCGAAAAGGAGTATTATAAGGGCTTGCTAAGATCGTGCCTTTTGCAGTTTTTGTGCGTTCTTAGAGGCAGTTATAGGGTGCTATTAGAGATCTTTTTAAGACTAAGATAATAGCGTATCTCTTTTGCGAGATAACTGAAATTACATAGAAATCTGTCACGATTTTTACATCCCGGTTTGTGATTTGTCTTTGTACTTGTAACTTACTCAGACGGCGAGGCTTGAAAAATGAGAGTGACGTTGAAACGTGGAAGAAATTTTATCAGACGTAATGCGAGAAAAGAGGTTAACGCGCGCAATGTCTCATTCGCGCAAAAGTAACAAAGTGAAAGACCGTGGCGCTGGGCAAAGTCGAAACGAGAACCGACGCTTCAAAGGAAGAAGAAACAGCATTCGGGGGGAGGGAGGGAGTTAAACTTAAACCGAAGGCGGAGACTCTCGCGGTTCTTAAACTCCGCTTTTCATGTCGCCGTCGCGTCTTAATATTTCCGCGCACCCAGAATCTCTCGCGCGTCCTCGACGTACCCTTGGCTAAAACACTTGTTTAAACGTCATCGTGTACAAGCAAACACACGAACAAAGTACCGTCGAGAGGTTGAGCGCAGCTCGATGTCTAAAGGATCTCTCAAACAGTTCATGGAATTAAGTTTATCTTTAGAAAAGCCGGAATGTTTGTCGGGTTATTATCAAAATTTAACATTTATTACTAACAGATCAAAAGGCACGAAAGATACAATGAGACAATTTTAATTATAAGATTAGAATTATCCATTTATGTTGCTTGAAATTACGAAGTGATCTAATTATATGTCGTACATATGGGATTTATACAATTATTTTTAAGCTCAGTATGTGTGTGTGAGCGTATTGAGAAATTCAAGTTTCAAGCATTGGAATTATTTTAAACAAAAGTTGTTGTACATAAATTCACTTTATGATTAATATCGGCAAAATTAAAACATTTTGTACAAGCCGGCTTTAATTAATAATCATTCATCGCCATATATAAGAATGGCTAGAATTTCTTTGGGATTTCTTCGAATTGCAACGTTAAGAATTTCTTCACGTTTTTTTGGCGCACTGTCGTTGCATCGCAAGCGGCTATACCAATCGCGAGTTACGATAGCGAGAAATTAATATTCCTGTCGACACCCCGGATACAAAATCTGTCATCGGAATATTCTTTTTGCATCGCCGCGAATGAGAAATCGCGCGGCACGACGGTAATGCGAATCAAAGCTATTAAAGCCACGGTTGATGCTCGCCCGCTGGCATGCTCCCGAAGCAGCTGGTCTAAAAGAAGAAACACACGTTCGGGGCAGAGAGGATAATAGATATAAAGCGTGTCGGCCAAGAAGGAGGCGAGGCGCCTCCGCGAACACACTCCGACTTCTGTGCGCGCCTCCGTTTCTCTCTCCTCGCATTCCATCACTACGCGTCCGGAGTGCTCTAACAAGCCTCTAATGAGGAACGGGTGTTACTCGTATCCGCCGCGGTACTTTTGCGCAATTACCATTTATCACATCTGCCTCTTCTGCCGTTTTGTGTCCTCCCCTTTTTTCCCCTCCCCGGTCGTCACCCTCTTCCGCTTCTTCTACAACCGCTTTTTTTTTTATATTTTCGTTCCACGCCGATAAAAAGATTCTAACGGCAAAGATGAGATGACATATCTGCCACGCGCTGACCTCTCGCCTTTATGCGCGATGCTGATGAAGGTTGAGAATCGTTTAAAATAAATAAATTGAGTTATGCGATTTCCTCACAAATTTCAATAATTTACGGGCTTTGAATTTTATACCTAAATTTATTTTATATATGTATACATAAGGTCTGGCTATAAAACGAAATGAGAGAAAGATCACATAACTCCCCTCTCACACAAAAAATGTTTTAAAAAACACATGATTGTATAGAGGGATTCTTCCGAGTTTTTTCATACCAATTTCGTGATATTGTACTTTGTTTTCTATTTTGTATAGGCGTTAGAATAAGTGATTGTTTTTTTCGCTTTGTCATAGAAAATGTGCGATCAAAATTTGGAGCAACGCGTCATTATTAAATTATTAACAAAACGAACAAAATATAAATGCGATATTTAGAAAAATTATTCATGAAATTTAATATTATACATTTTCTTCCATAATATAAGATAGTGCAAAACAATCAGGAAATATTCACCTTGCAACGCAGGTAATAAATTTGCATCGTCGCAGGATGTAGAAACGTCGAGTCACTAGTCGCAATTAATTCACGTCTTGAAGGGTTCGGTATCCATCGAGATCAGCGATCTACGAGATAAGCCCACGGAAACATTATTTATGCATGTAAACGAATAGGATAAGTACGTTAGAGCGTGCGGTATACACATCCACGAGATTTGCGCGCTGGAAATCTAATCGACTCGTATGTTAACGGTATGTTAATTTAAACGGATCCTGTAACTATCTTAAATTCGTTATTCGTTGGCGGAGGAACCGAACCCGAGCTGCTCCAATTAGTTTTGATTTAAAATCGTTATCGGTTTATGCATCATGCATGCTGCGAATTTACGAAGGTAAATTCTGGCAAGAATGTACGGTTTCTATATCGTATTGATTATTACCAACGTTTTCGTGTGTTGTTCGCGTCGAGGTAATTTCCGATTTCGAAGTTTTCTCCTCTCGTAGACGCCAGCGTCGTTTCCCTTCGATCGGAACGAAAACGAAACGCAGAACGATAGCAAAAATAGCTGGGAAACGGTAAACTAGGTCAGTCGTGGTCGGGAATGAGTTTTGCCGCAGTTTTGTCCAGTATTTCGTTGGCGTCGAACTTAGGAATTTCCGATCCGATGATATCGGTCGGTCAGATCGTATCGGCGAAAAGTCGGACGAGCTAGCGAACAATCGGTTCCAGGAAGGGATGAGGATGGAAAAATAAAAGAGATCGGTCCGGAGTATTGTTTTCCGGCGTGGTTATTTCTTCTCAAAATTCCGTAGTGTAAGATAAAATTCGAGAAATCTCTTCTCGATTTTATTCTTGGCTCAGCTCTGATTTTACAACGCAGCTACCGGAAGTGAAACGATCATAAGAAAGCAGGTCGAATGCCTAGGTGAAATCGAAAATCAGTTTTACGCCGCCGCGATCAGCAATTCCGACAGCTGTCAATCCCGGAGAATTTTTCCGAGCGCCAACGTCGTTTTACGGACGGTTCGTAACTGTAATTCTGGTAGTTAAAACACTCGCTCGCAGAACTGGCAGTCGTTTATTCGAAGAAGAAAGAGATGGCAGAGGTTTGAATGCAAATCAAATAAGAATGGATTCGATAAAATTTTCTGTACCCGTCTATAAAGATTCATAAATGTTTATGGTCATTCGTTATTGCGATTAAAATATTCAAAAATATAAATCTCGGAAATAGAAAAAACGCTGAGATAGTATTTATTAGTATTATACCTAACAATTTATTGTATAATCATTGTGAGAACGAAATCTATTGCGGATATTTCTTACGAAAATTACGAAAGATTCATAATTGCTTGTATAAAACATATTTCGAAATCATATTTATATAAGCGCAGCTTTGTATCGGATTGAAAAGCTACGAGGTCTTAGCATGCTTTCATCTGCTTCAGTTATAATACTAATTGCTCATCATTTATCGATGACAATCATTTTATTTCGACAATGGTCTTTCATCCTCATCGGATGGATGTTCCATTCTACGGCACGCGCTCGGTTCCCTCATCCGAGGATAATCGCGGGACAGGGCACGAAAGGGTGAGAACGTGAAATTGATGAAGTAAGCGGTCGGGGATGGGTGGAATCTGGAAATAGGGCAGGATCAAATCGAAAATCAGGTTTATACACGGGCGCGCGTTCAACGTTTTTAAAGTCCGGGAAAACGCGAGGATTCCATCCCGGCTGTCGCGCTATCGTTCCAGTCGGCTAGAGCGAATCTATGCCGTTGAAAAGTCGACCAGGCAGCTTCCACGGTCATTTCTTTAGAGTGGGTGGGGTGATAAGGGATGCGCTCGGGCAGGAATAGATCCAGGGATTCTCTCTCGAAACGGTTATTTCTCCGTTCATTAACTTTTACGGATTTCCTCTGCCGGCGAGTTCACAATTCTCGCTTAGTGTTTCTGCGACGGCTGCTTCGCGATTTTCAATGGCGTGCGACCTCATTACCGAAATGACGCTCATTACCGTTGTAAGCGTGGCGGATAGACGATGGCGATGTTACTCAGAGAGAGAGGCAGGGGAAGCCGGGGTTACAAGGGGGTGGCAAGTTTTGTCACAATGTCACACACCGGGGCACTCTCTGTAAAAAGGATCGCCTGGTTAATGACCACGAGTTATTCAGCTGCACATATAATCGCTGGAGCGACGGGATGAGAGAGAGAGAGAGAGAGAGAGAGAGAGAGAGAGAGGGAGAGGGAGAGGGAGAGGGAGAGAGAGAGAGAGAGAGAGAGACGGGATGAGAGAGGAGGGACTGCTATTGAGACCGAGGACGCCGAGGATCCTGAGATGGACGGAGTTTCGCAGATCGCTCTGAATAGGGAACGAGATTCTCGAGAAAACCCGACGGGGACGATCATGCGTTTCGATTTGTACGCGTCAGACTTTCGCGGTGTTTTTTACATACGAATGGTCGTGCGACGTACGAAATGACCGTCATAAGAAATAGAAAAAAAGTCTGCTTTATATCAGCAATGAATATGGGAGCGGAGTCGGATAATTGAGCGAATGTTTAAATCTTTATATATCGCGATATTTTCAGTCGCGTACGCGGTCGTGTCTCTGTTTCGGATGTGCGCGACCATTACTTTATCTGGCAAAATACAGGTTTATTGTCAACAATGTGCACATAAACAAATTTTCATTTAGCTCGCGGCAAGCATCAAGCTCGCGCTGCAACGTGCATCACGATCTTTTGTCCGCAGTTATAAAAACTACACTTTGCGCAGTATGTATTAAATATAAAATTCACACAATGTTTTTCGGAGTATAAAAACAGTAGTTTTCCTTAATTAGAATATTTGATTAAGATTTTCTTCAATTGATAGAATATTTCGTCCATCTTAATTAATTAGTCAGCAAGTTTTGTAAGCTAATCAGTAAAGTAAAGTAAACAGTAGAAAGCAATTTGAAATACGGAAAGCAGATCACATTTTTCTTCGTTCGATCAACGATGAGAAAAAAACATTGATTCTCAAGAGTCTCCTCTTTTTCTTTCGTCCTTTCTGCCATTTCGTATATCCAGCCATCTTCAAGAAAAATTCGATCGATCTTCGCGTATCGGAGGAATGGAAAGAATCTTTATCGGCAACATACCGAGCGCCTCTCTCACCTCCTGAATGTAATTCGCAGAGCATATCGATAATCAAGACCCCAACAGCTAAGAGAGATTGAACATCAAGTTGGTACGCGTGCACAGATCTATGAGAGGGAATGGCATTTGGCGGAACTTCAACAATGCTTTCCCTTTCTCGTCCCTTCTCGCTCGTCGTTCGCCGGGCATCAGCGCGTCGCGTCCGTGTTAAATAACAATGGGATCGCGCAAGTGGGACTACTCGAAAACATTTGCCCGTTTCCTTGTCCCCGTCCCACCTTTTGTCGCGATTCATTTCCGCATAATGACGCCTCGCGTCTATGGAGCAGCCACAGTCGCATTCACGAAGAGGAAAAGGGCCGCCGTGCCGTGTCGCGTCGCGTCACCTCGCCTTCCTTTCCTCTTCCGGCGGTTTAATTGTTGCGCTAACATTTGCCTCGCGGGTATCGGCTCGACTATGGAGCACAGGAACGTCGTCATGTAAATAATACAATTACGGCCAAGGTAACGTGTATTGATTTGGGGTCGTCTCGTCTAGCTAACGGTTCTTTCACCATTTCGTGTCTATCACCGATATGCGTAAAATATTCAACTCCCTAAGAATAAACGCGTCTATTAAAGATATTTATACTTGCATTAAGCAAATTACGTTGGATATCTTATACAGTAAGAATACATACATCTTATGAATTGTTGAACGCATTAAATTTTCAAATATTAATTAAATTTTTTTTTTACCATTACATAGAGTTCATCAGTTTATTCTGTCCATGATAATAATGTAAATATTAATTCACTGTAGATATATATTTACCGAGATACCGTATATATTTGCTAATCAAGTATGCAATTAATATTAGTATAATATAATGTTTATTTAACAATATAATATATGCTAAATGACGTAGTAATTGTGAAGCCTTTGAATACATTTGACAATTACATTCGCCCGTTATAGCCAAAAATTTGTTCATTAGGATCAGGTTGACCCTACCATACCGTCGTAAGGCTAATATGCCGTAAGGCCAGTTTACCTAGACCAAATTTGCATTCGTTAATATTATGTCCACACGGATTTATATATGGTCGATATATTGTATATAAAACCAAAATACGGGCGCGCAATTATACGCAGTTTCACACGAGAAACTATATGTATTTCGGGCTGGAAATAGTTAAATTTGTCGAAAACTCAGCAATCGCTTCTGCGCGAGAGGATAAGAAACAGCTCTTTGTACGAACGCGTCATGTTGAGTAATATTTTCGATTTGCGATTTTGTTCGTAACCAATTGCGAAATCGCGGGATGATTGTTTCCGCAAGAAACTCGGATATCCGACGGCTACGCCCATGGCTCGCACACGCATCATACACACACACACGCCTACGTATATGCGGTCCGATATACGGTCGAATAAACCATGGAAGAGTTTGTGCAAGCCGATCTCTCATTAGGTTAGAGCAAATTAGCACGCAAACCCAAACACACGCCAGTTAGACCCCGTCGAGCCACCCCGCGACCTCTCTGGGGAGACGTTCCGTTTCGAGATTGATTATCCCCTATCGGCTCGTGCGCAGCGTTTCCTCCAAAACTTAGCGGGACCGGCATCGATAATGCCGAGAGAGAGAGAGAGAGAGAGAACAACCGTAGCGCGGGAGCGGTTGTTTCTGGTTTCGGGCGAGCAGGAAGTGCGGAGACCGTAAATTTTCCCTCGGTCCGGATCATAGACCGCGCCAAGGATATACAAAGCAAGTATGCCGCGGTCGGATAAGCTTTGCGGCATACGGTCGATCATCAATCGACGACGACTATCCCTCCCCCTCCCCCCCTCGTATAAGACGCTCCCCCTCTCTCTTCTCCCATTCTTCGAGGAGTTTCAGACAGTTCGTTTAACTTTCCGTTCCGCGGGTTATCGCAAGCGGAGAGCAAGCGAGAGGAAGCTTTAGCAGTTATGCGGTAATTACTTTCCAAGATATTGTCATCGGTCTCTCGCGCTTTATTAAATAAACAACTTATTGCGCGCGCGATGTAAACCTCGACGAGATTTTATTGCGAGAACTCGGGGACTACCTTTCGCTAACCGGTACTCTTTTCCGCCACAACGCGCGTTATTATTCACTCGGAGCCCTCCGCGGTGCAATCAAGTTATTTGCGAGTAAAACAAATCTCTCGACTTCGCGTTTCTGAGAAGATGCGCTAAAATAGAGGAAAGGAAAAAAGAAACTTTGCATTTATTGCGTACCGACTCGATAGGGTAAGAAATAATAAAAAGAAAGCGACGACAAAGAGAGAGAGAGAGAGAGAGAGAGAGAGCGCGACAGAGTCGGATAATTGTTTGAAGGGATACGCAGGAATTCTTCCTCAAAGACGTCGTCATGTGCGAGTGTATGTAATTTCAAGAGAATCGTGTAAATGTCGGTAGAAAAATTAGTGCTCGTCGTGAGACACATATCGCGGCAGATGACGTTGATAAGTCGTGAAAGAGAAATGTGTTCCGGGAATAGCGAGCGAGAACGGGAAGACCGCGATGAAGGAAAAGGGAGAATGCTCGAAGAGGGACCGGAGACTATCAAATCGGATTTCCAAAGCTCAGTTAATGTATACGATTTCCAAGGGGCGAATTACCGGGCAAAAAGCGAGGGGGTGGAACGCGAGAGGCGGTTTCCTGCGACTGAGATCGACCACATAACTTTGAGATTAATTAAATTTAAGCGCTGTTAAAAGGATTAATTAGTAGTACGTACTTCTGCGAGGACACCGAAGCGCTCGGCACAGAATTATGCCGAGACGAAAGTTTTGCCGAAGAGGGGTGAGTCGACGGCTGAAGTTAGGGGTTCGTTTGCGCTGCCCGAAGCTTTGGAGACTTGGACAGTTGGTTCCGAGCGAATAGCTTGAGCGTCGTATCAATTGCAACTGTAAATGTTTTGCGAAAGATATTTCCAGGAAAATTAATAACGCGGCGCGAGAGAAAGACGGGAATAACGCGATTATGTTTCATAAAAATTGATAATATTCTTGAGTTTGCAAATCAAATTTGTGACTTATGCTATTATAAATTTTATAATGAAGGAAACATTGCAAAACTTACCACTGAATTATAATAAAAAAAAAAAAGATTAAAATATAAAAATGTTAAAATACGAAAATATATATTAAAACAAATGTTATATAGATACATATTTCTCTCGGCTATGAAAAATAAAACTGGCTGTCATCATCGAATCTATACCCTAAGTAATAACAATGAAATTATACTATATTGCGTTGGCTATTGTACCGCCAATCTATTGTCGATCCAAAGTTCTCAGGTATTATCTTACTAAATATGCTGCCTAGCTGCGCGCGAAAGTGATACGAGCAAGAACCATTCACAGGCCCGAGTACCTTGTACTTATACCTCGCAGGAGTAACGGTTGAAGTACTCTCTAAAGCGGGCGGACCGAATGTCGAACGGCTCAGTGTCGAAACAGCCAATTCCAGTCTGTTAAGTATGCTTCGCGGTTTGAGGACTAATACTTGTGCCGGGACGTTACTAGCTAACCGGAGCGTCTCATCGAGCGCGTTATACGTAGAAGTTCAATTGCGGAAGGATGCGCGTTCGTATTCCGAAGTCGGTTTACGATCCGAAGGACACTGGGAAAGGCATTTCAATGCTCGCCCATAAGTTAAAATTATCTAGCCAGTTTTCCCGAGATCGGAATTTTTTGTGTGAAGTTACAAAAGATACTGAGCGTTTTAAAATTTATTTTCACCGAGTTCGTCAAGAGGAGGCACGCGAGATAGATAAAATATGATTTCGAAATTATGTAGGTTAGTATGTCGTACACTGTATACGTTTAGGAAGGAAAATTATTCGAATCTTTTTTTAAATTTATCGCGCGATGGAAAAAGCTGGAGCCGTGATTGATTCATGAGCGCGCAAAGTGGCCTTTCGTTTCTATCTAAATGCGAGCGATCAAATTCATGCATGTTTCCGTGAAAGAGAAAAAAAAGATGATATTGATAACAAGCGAACACAAAGATCGTTTGCTAATCGTAATAAAATATTTAATTCTGTGCACACAAAGAGCAACCTACCGATAATTGACGTTAATGATATTCGATTGCCTTTGGTTATCCATTATTTGACTGGTACGAGCGAGAAAGGAGCGAGAGCAAGAGGTCTCCGGAGCGGATCGCTTTCAAGGCACGTCTCGGAAATTTTCATCCCCGCTGTTTACTTAGCTCGCGCAGGAAGGGAAGGGGAACTTCCGATTGTGTAGACCTCGCAGCTCGGCGAAAAGTCGCGGTTCTCATCGTCTTTCCTACCCCGCCGATTCTCGTACGCATTCTTGCTTCCTGCCATCCCGCCGTCGCCGCTGGATGGAATAGTAAATAAGAATGGGCTCGCCGCGTCCTTCTCGCCCGTATAACGTTCATTTTACCCGGGGAATGTCGGGAATGGCGCCCGAGGAAGGACGCGGAAACGAAGGCAAAGTGAAAGGGAACGAAAAGGGAGGAGGGGGATGGGCGACGACGAGACCGAGGACGAAAGAGTGAGCGGTGCGGCCCAAGACAGCGGGGACATTGTTCAAATTGCGGAGAGTGGAGACATCGATCACCGTGGTGCCGCCGCAGCTGAGCCCTCGGGGACAGACACAAGCGATCTAACCGTCCCTCTCTTCTTTCTCCTTTTCTCTCTCAACCCTCAACCTCTCTTCTCCCTTCGCTTCCACCTCTCGCCCTCACTCTTGCTTTCTCTCTCTCTCTTTACGAGAAGCCTAGCGATTTCTTTTTCCGTCGAATCGTCATATATTAAAAATTTATTTCATTCAGGTCGTTATATTTTTGGAATTTTTGTTACGCATTGAACAGGGAGAGAGAGAGAGAGAGAGAGAGAGAGAGAGAGAGAGAGAGAGAGAGAGAGAGAGAGAGAGAGAGAGAGTTCCAAATATATAAATTACTTCGAATCTATGAATCTTATTCTCTTACGAGAATTAATTTAAGTATAATAAATTATTTTCTTTCCGTTCTTTTTGTTCTCCTTTTTGTCCACTCTCGTCTGTTAGGAGCGATGCACTGAAAAACATCACGTGCTGGTCCCTAAGAGCGGCCATCCTCCTCTCGCCACAATCGACGTTAAGCACCATTTCTGAACTTTCGTCTGTGTATAGGTTCTATCGAATCGATACCCCTCGCATTCGGGGGTCAGTCAATATTCACGGGAGATCGAGCGGCGAAATTCGCAGGGCAGGAAGATCTACCACCTACCGTAGAACGGAAAGCCGTGAATCAGAGGCCAACTCTTCCGGGATGTGCGAGTTAAACTTTTATTTCCGACGAGTTTGCATGCGCGACGCGACGCCACCAGCCGATTCTGGATTATGCTCGTGTATTTTTGACATGTAACGTCGCGCGTCGTCAAAAATTGAAATATTTTCGTGCTCTTGTTACATAAATTTTTACAGCTTGCTATTTGTAGATAACAAAATCTAATAACGATTTTGCAAATAGATTGAACTTCAAAATAGATTGAATGCGAACATCTCGATTTTACGTATCGATAATGGACGTATCGTCCGAAGAGAAAATGTTGCAAAATCCTTGGTGCTTATTCCCGTCAACTTAAAAAGTGAAATCGATATCTGGGACCATCGATCGCGCCGACTAATCCGACTTGAGAATACGCGTCACGTTAAACGTTCGCCACGAGTCACGTATTCGATTCCAAATCCAGATAGGTATAAGTGGCGCGGCAAAAAAAAAAGCTTGACGAACAGAAGCGCAGCGTGGATGTTGATTTGTGCACAAACGGCCTCGCTTTTTCCGTCCGGCGTTTCTCTGCCAGTCGGCGGAAATAAAAAATTCTTGCATTCGGGGGAAAAAAAAACCGACGAGACACTGCTCGTTCTCGCACACGTCGCATCGGATAGCGCATGAGCAAGAGCCAGGCGGAGCATCCAATCCTAATAACGTTGAAATTTTTATACGCCGACATGGGCGAATAAATTCTTGGATAGCGGCCAATGCAAGTGCCCTTCTCCTCCCTTTCCCTTCGTCTTTCCCGACGCGATGTGCGCTCTCTCCTTTCCTCCGTTCTTTGATTTATTCGAGATCTATTCCGGTATTTATCTCCCTGTCGGATACGACGTCGATTTGCTTTCGGTTGAATATTCAAGGGCGCTTTGTGTCGTCTCCTTGCGCGTCGTTCGGTTATTAGGTGCTCTACTTTCGCTCGCGATCGGCTGCAATTGCCGCGACGAATTATCGATCGGTGATCGGTTCTCGGGCCAATTATTGCGAACGATAGTTTCTCCGTAAAGTACTCAAGCTGTCCTGATTAATTACGCAAAGCCGCAAAAGATGCTCCGTTAAGAGGATGCCGCGAGCATGTTCTTTTGCCGTTTAACGTGAAATAAAATGGCCTCCCACCCAAGGCAAACGAATTTTCTCTTTTCTCTCTCTCTTTCTCTCTTTCTTTCTTTCTGGTGTATTATTTATTTCATCTCGGCGTCTAGAATCGATCCGAGTCTGTTCGCGAGTATTTGCTTTGCTTTGTTCTACTCAGCTCCTCCGTTAATCTGGTATTCTCACCATGAGAAATTAAATTCGGATATATAACTCTCTTTTTGCTTATTTATTATTCTAATGAACTTATTGCTCTGACTAATTATCTTCTCGTTCGAGTCTCATTGTGTGAATAACACAACAAGGTAACTGCTTGTAAATAATACACGTATGATATATGACGCAGACTCTTCCCTTCTTCCCAAGCGCTTTCGTGAGCTTGAATATAATTTTCAATACAACGGTTAATTCATTGATGCGATAAAATATTTAACGCGTTATAAATAAGTACATACAGAATATTCTGTTAAAATTTTCAAATTAATTATTCACGATGATGTATTACGATTTTTGGTTACTTAAACCATGATCCATGTATTATTACTTGTCGTCCGCAATAAAACGATAATTTATCATTTCTATTTTCCATCGTGTTCTATTTCTCAGCGTGTGAAATGTACACATCGCACGAAATATGTACCTGCTTTGATAAATTTCTGTCGCCTCAGTATGTTTAGGAGTCATTAATCGCGGGAGTTAATTAATTGAGTAATTGATGACTCGTAAGCATGCCGAGACAACGGAAATTTATCAAAGCAGATATTTTATATAATGTATACATTTCGAATAGGAATCAAAATGACAAGAACTAGGAATTATAAATTATCGTTTTATTGTGGACGAGTTTCTGTAACTACGTTTTATTTCGAATCGCATTTTGATTTTTAGATATAATTTATTCCCATCTCTCATTTTTTCGGATCGATGTGCACAGTAATACATGAGACGCAGAATGAGTCAAGTAATGAAAAGTAAAATCGTGAAACATCATTTACAATCAATTATACATATATATATATAATTTTAAATTTAAGAGGAAACAAAATATATTCTGTATGTGCTTACACTTTGTAGCGCGATAAATGTTTTATAACAATAAATTAATTGTTATGGTATTTGGTGCTCGTGCGGCGTATATCGTGTCATTGTTTATAAGCGGTCATCTTGTGTTATTCGCGTAGCGAGACTTGAACGGGAAGGTAGTAATGCGTCATCTCAGTGTGTGTTGTCATTTCGAACGGGAAGATAGTACGTAGTACGTGACTCTCAGTGTTGTGTCTTCATATCTTTCGAAGTATGTGATTTTCGTGTTCTCCCGTCGCGATATAAAATAAAGTGCGATTAACGTAATAAGTCATAAATGTAATAAGCAAGTAGCGTAAAATGCCGTATGATCGTCATATTCTTGTGATATACGCGCGAGCGTAATAAACCGTGTTTTCGCGAGTGAGTGTAAGCGGAAATTCGGAAATTCTATAATTTCTTTTATTATTTTTTATTTGTTTAAAAGGACGATTAAGAAGTTAATAATTATTTTTAAAAATATTAATTATTTTGGACATAGCTTTATATAGTTTAGATATATTTGTATTTTATATAAGATTGTGCGCACGTGCGATGTGTTGTGTTCTACAACTCCGTCATTCATATCGTATCGTATCGGTGAATGTTACATTTTTTCTTATATTAATTTCGGAGTTATCTGCAAATATTATATCACAAAAATACAATATCAACTAAAAATTTGAATTTCCAAGTTTTCTGCATTATTTTCAGAAATTATGCTTGAACAATGTATATACAGAATTTCTTAAAATTCGCCTAATTATATATTATGGCAAGAAAGATATCGAAAATCATATAATAAAAATATTTGAATTTTTTATTTCAATCAGTAATTTTTGAAATATAAGTATTTAAAATTAATCAATCATAGAAACTACATTTTTTGACGATCACCTGTTGACGAGTTGCGCGTATAGTGAATTAGTGATCGCGCACTTCGAGACGCATATATACATATGTACGGTAATAAATTAGCACTTTATTAAGATATTTGAATTTTATTTTTTTTTGTCGTGCAAGTCGTTTGATTAAACGGCTACAACCGCGAGTCGCGAATATGTTCGCTCGGTATTTGTAGCACAATGACGCTCAAAAGCTCTGACAAAGGGCACATGCATACTTCGAATGAATGGAAACAATACGACGGAGGCAGTCGATGGAGAGTTGAATTGTGGCGGCAACTTATCCGGGAGTTACGCTAACGCTCGCCATGCCAGTTCGCACTTCGGAAAGTTTAAAAGCGAATCCAAGTCCTCCGTCTAGCAAATTTCTCCACACTGTAATTACTCATATCTGCGTAGTTTTGTTTGGACTCATATCGTTACAAATATGTCGTGGCATTAATTCAGAAACACGGCAACGAAGTTGTATCTTTTAGCTATATAGGTTGCCTCAGATTTATCGCCTTTTTTCCGAATAGAAAAGAATATAAGGGCCATTATTTCAACGAAATGTCAATGATATCAATAGTTTTTCTTAACTAGCAATCGAAAATATCAGGAATAAATTTTAACAAATACACAATTTTATTTTGTAATTAATTTCAAGTAAATTATATAATTTAACAAAAAATAATTTGAGTTTTGAATTATTAGAATAACAAATATGGAAAATATTTTTAAAAAAAGTTACGAAAAATTATGCTTTTGAAAAATTTTCTTTCATCTCACACACACACAAGTTGTTACTAAGAAAAACTCTCGATTCTAAATCCGTCAAAGAATATACGTTGACAAAGGTAAGAAATGAAGTTGGACGCGTTCGTAAAAATTCTGCAAATTTTCACATCTCTGTATATTTTATCTCAAATGCGAATAGTCGAGGTAACTTTTCAAGACTCTTCCTACGCGAATCTCTTGCGCTTTAGCAGTAAGATTCAAGAGGAGGAAGACAATTCGCGTCGTCGCGGACGAGAATCGCGGTACAATTTTAATTCCGTTACTCGTGAAATGCCGGATTAGAGTGGCTTAGGGGCGGCTGTTGACTGCCGCTGCGCAACGCGGATTCGGTGCTTACGTTTCAACGCGATGAATATTTAGCGACGGTATTTCAGAACGTTAAGGCGCTTCGCGCAGAGACGAGCGGCTGCACCCCAAGGTTAACCCTATCTCCACCTACGAGTAGCACATTTCCACAGGGCGTTGTAACGGGATACATTTCCACATTAACGTTCCGACAACGCGAATTTGCCACGAGCCGCCATCGGAACGGATGACAGTTGCAGGTTTATACTGCTCATGTTTGCTTTAGTTATGTCACGTTACATTGACTTTAAAGACATTCATTGCGCATTACAGTGAAAATCTCTCTGGCATTCGCGCACGTCTCTGGTAATCTTATTAGAATATTACTGGAAGAAGCTTTCTCGCATATATGCAGTTATAATTCTAAAATCTATTTATCTAATCTTTTTTTTCTTTGCCCGTTTATTAAAGCAAATGTTTAATTTAAATAAAATTTTAGCTTCATCACTCAGCATTTTTTAATAATTTTTTTTTTTTTTTTACTCTGATGATATAAAGATATGTGTGGAATTGCTTAAGCATTTTCAGTTTCTTATAACGAGCATTCAATATTGAAACGAAATATTAGGAATAATATTAGAAAATTCATCGTCTCCATTTTTTTTACAATTTATAAGCGAATCTTAAACTCTGAAGGACTTATTCATGCAAGAATGTAGAACAGAGATTTTTATAAAAAATTTAATTGTAAAATATGCTCTAATAAATATGATTTTAGACTCGCGTAAATAATCTGGAATAATCTTGTCGTTTTACAAATGTATTATAATCCGAAATGATTTATCTATTTTTTATATCACTCGATAATCGACAAATGACTTTAATTTTGCACCGCGATGTACGGGACGCGTTGCACAACGCAGGAAAAGTCAGTGACTCCAATCGATTTCCTTGGGAACTGTAACGCGAGAGTCGCCGCGGATTTTAATCCGCCGTGTTCAATTAACGAACGCTTGCTGAGCCGTGACGCGTCAGCCGTATCATCGCGCGTAACGATTGCTTTCGTTGCGCGACAATGCAGCGCCGTTCGCAAATTGGAAAGCGACGCGCTTCACGCTCACGCGCCGGTGGCCGCGCGGCACGATCAGCGCGTTAATTATACAGATCAAGGGACGCTGCGTTGGGTGTATTTTAGGTAATTGGGAGCTTGCCGGAATCGTCGCGCGCCCCTTACACCGCCGCCACGCCTCCGTAACCTCTGTGGAAGCGCTTATATACGCACGTGCGCTTCCCTTGAATATCGAAGGAGATAATGCCGGCGAGAAAAGCGATAGTGAAACAACGATGTACTCCTCTCATCTTTATTTTTTGTAATAATACTTAATAGCTCGGTGCTAAAATGTAAAAATATTACAGATTAAAAAAAAAGAGCAGATCACAGATAAATTTGAAGCAAAAGCTATGAGGGAAAAGTAGAGTCGGGATATAAAATTCACAATTTTAAAAAATGCGGACTTTCAAATATTTTATGCAGCGCGTGAGAAAAAGAATATTTAAACGAATACGAATTTTAAAAAAGCACTCAAAACAAAATAAAACAAAGTAACAATATCTATCTAATGCAAAAGAAAGCGTGCTCCAATAATTTCCGAGTAACGATAGCTATTTCGTTTATCGATCTCCGGGAGGCGGTCCATTTTTACCTGGATGCAACGGAGAGGCGCTCATCCGGTTGGATATCATTTATTTAGAATACACTCGCTCGCTCACGCGGCGCGGAACTTTATTATTTACGAAAACCTCGATACATGCCGTTCGAGATGGTACGGATACGTTAAGTGATTGGAAATTATATGTAGTCGCGCGGAAGGAGAGAGCGGGACGTATGTGAGGATTACTACGTCGGCCAACGTTATTTTGCGGCAAGGTCGATAGAATCGAACGACACGTCGCGTCGGGACACGCCGGAAAAGCTCGCGCCATTCGCCGATCCGTTTGTGATTTAGCGCAGCTGCAATCGCGCGATTCTGTCGACTTGGCGCGGTCGGGCGGTGGTTTGCGAAAGGGTGTAGCTAGGCACCACCACCTATGGACACATCCACCTACCGGTTTGTGCCTCGTGGCGGATGACTCTCGTAGACTGGTGTTAGGGATCCATTAGCTAATGGCCGCACCAGCCATCTGCTCGACATAGCTTTTATTCACCCATTGCACCCCCTTCCTCTATCACCCTCTTTCTCTCTCTCTGTCGTTCGCGCTCTTGCGCTCTCCATCTTTTTTCTCTCGTTTACTTCGCTGTCCTGCGGTTTAGTATGGCCCACTACACGAGCCAACGATTCATTTATTCATATTCTCTCTCCTTTTTCATCTCTCCTCTTGAACGAACAGTGCGGTCGTTAGGTAACTTACAGCATGATTTCTTCATGCTTTGGACAGACCGGCGACAATGTCGAAAGAAGCTCGAGATGTTACATTAATTCGCGTCGACGAGGAAGTCTTGGCAAAGAAACGGAAGAAGTCGGAATCTCCGCCTTTCGTTCGTCGTGTCTATTTGTATTCGCGTACTTTTCCGCTGTCCACTTACTTGTTCTCTCACGAGTTGAATGTTTTCAAGAATTCTCGTGACGGTGATGGTTAGGCGAGGTTTCGCGGGGGGGAAGGCTATGGAAAAGTGTTCGGAGTCGACGATCCACTTGATGCTACCAGTTTGGTCGTTATGCTTTACTCGGTGAGAAGAGTTTGCCCGATTTCCGGATAACGAGAGTAGGAAACTTCCCGCCAAAGAAGTCTCGACACGTGAATGCGGCCGGTACGATGCGGCCTTTAAATATCGTCCCAATTCGTTTGTACGATCCCGATGCGTCTGAGTCGCAATTCCACCGCGAGAGTTTCCCGCAAAAAGATCCTTATTCCGACCGCTTAATGAGTCTCGTTATCTTGCGATCGATGCTTCGAGGACGTCGCGCGTTGATGATATCTAATGCGAATGTCGTCGCAGCGTTCGTTGGAATTATGCCGCATCGACGTCACGTATGCGATTATCGGATCAAGTGAGAATTAAAAATATAATTAAAATTAATTAAAATTTTTCTCATTAATTAAATTTTTACGAAATAATCTCTGTCGCCGAGATTTGATATAAATTTTACAGTGTAAAGTAAAAAAAATAATAATTAAAAAATTTATGATTTTAATAGTTTAATTTTAAAAAATTTGTTAAAAGAATGAGTCGCAGACAGATTTTGCGAGTAGAATACTAGGATTGAATTCGCTCCTGGCATATTCCTGCGTGCGCAGGACTCTTGCATTCAGCATTTTACGCCTGCGTTTTACGTCCATTGTGGACATAAATACGGCAGACGAGCGATATTCTCGGCAATTAAATGGGGTGCACACAAAACGTTATTACAAATTTAGATGAGATGCGCGTGTGATGACGCATAATTCACGCTATCGCGGAAAATATAACGTGCATGCTTTTACACTGTCGTCGTTACCGCCCTTGCTTCCGTCAAGAATGACAGAAACGCATGGATTCGTAGCGAGCCGAAGGAGGTGCGCGCAGAATTTAATTTCCGGTCGCTAGTGTCGGTTATCCAAGACCCAGCGTCATGGAAACGAATACTTGTATCTTTACGACAAAAGCGTCTCGACTTCCTTCGTAGGATTAATGATATCATTGCCTGGCAATACTTAACGCGCTCGAAGAAAATCTGTGAATCTTATTCTAGTAATTTAAACTTGTCGGCAATGTGATTCGACGACTTTAATGAGCTTTGAACATACTTTTACACGCTAATCAATCTTAATTCCAAAATCTGCTGAATTTAAAGTTAATGATAAAATTCAGGGGTATCTTATTTTGCAATGAATAGTTTCGCTCCGTATGTACAGATATCGGGAGAAGTGACAATCGTTTGTGCATCGGAGATTAAACTCGTCGCACTTTTTGCGTTAATACGTTATACGTTACGTTCGCCAGTGTTTTCCCCAATAAATTGCATGCGATAGTTTGCGAAATTCCACATAAATTCCTGTGATTATCACGCGACAGAGACGAACGTGATTCGCCGTGATTTTATTCACGGCTGATCGGATCTTCCTTAACCGTGCGTCTTTGTTTGATGAGCCGTGGGTCTGTCGGTGAGGCTGGGAAAGGCCCAAAAGGGCCCCGTGCTGGGTACTTAAACGCGTGATATATGCGATATATGCTCGATGCTGCTCACAGGTACACAGACACGAGCCCTCCACGCTCTCTACGCATGTTCGTCTACTTTACATCCCGATGAGTAATGCGCCGCGGTCCCGGCATTAAAAGCGCCAGTAACGTCCCGGCTTCGCCCGGAGGCCACGGCGCGGCGACCGTCGTGGAAACCGTACGAAACCAACGAGATGATAGACGAGCAGGTTTAATGGTAATAATACCCCTTTAAAAAAGCTGCAGTTAAAAAAATTCTACGGCGTCGACGGGACGATTACGGTGAACGAGCGTTCTCGGCGCGTTTTCGCGAGGCGCGGATGAGTCGCGCGATCATAAAAATTGCCCGTTAGCAAATTGATACCTCGGATCGGCAATTATCGACGCGACACATTCGGGGGGATAAACGTTATTTTTATCTAAATATTTTCTGACGAGATATTGCGACGCGTCATGTAAATTCAAACTGTCGACTGCACGTATATTACTTGATAGCGCGATTGACACGAGATAGTATTGAAAAAAAAATACTGTAGAAGTATTTCGGAGATTCTTCGTTTTTAACGTACTAAAAATAGCATATGTTATACGATAGGGTTCTCGATAAATCAAATTCATCGAGACCCAGATTTTTTTTATGACTGCTTTCGACACACCATAGGATGCAAGGAGAGCAGCCCATATGGGAATTGAGCATACGATACGAATACGTGATCGGATCTGCCGTCGTTTGTCACTTTTATTGACATGTGAGAACTGTGCTAACAAGTGTGTATCTCTCGTATATACATCATGGAATAGTACGTCCCGTATTTGCGAAAAAACGTTATTCAATGTCGTATATGTATTTTTCCTAAAAAAGAAGCAATCCATAAATCGGTAATCCATCATTAAATTAATTAATTTTATATATGTTTCGTATATACATATAAATATAATATGAATGTTTCGTCTAGAGCTAACACATTAAAGTTAGTAAGAAAAGAATTTACATACGTTGCATCCTGATATTAATCCAATTGATCAGTTCAATCACATTATCCAATAATTCCGCAATATGATACATATTATTCGAATGCAATGGAGTTAATTTTGCTTTGCGGTCTAGTGATAACATCGAGTACATTGTCACTTAATTTACTAATTGAGGAATACCATAGTTTAGCCGCATTCGAGAATTGTTAGTTCAATGATTGCGTCGATTATCGGTCGCGTCCTCTCTTTTCTCATAGAAAGCGCGCAATAATATCTTTGTGCTTTGCACTCAAAAGCTCTTAAACATGCAGTGTGCAATCACATATTCAAATTTTAATAAATTTATATTCTCGAAAATAAATAGCGCGCTGTGATATAATTCAATCCGCATACGTTCTCGTATTCCGGAAAAATTACGTTCCCGTTGAATGTTATTACATCGTTAATCGTCACGTTGATAAACAGAGTTAAACAAAAAAACTAATTTTTATCCAGAGCATGACTTTTAAGTTATCGTAACTCTTCTGCTCGGCGCGTCGGAGTAAGTACAGCGTAGAACTCGACATTGTTGTCTCGGAGTCTCGTGTTACACGTCTGTTTTCCTTCAAGAAGTGTACCTACTAATTACTCCCTGTGTCAGTCTCCTCGTTAGCTTTAGACGAGTGCAATGTTATAGCGAACAGAGAGTAAATTCCGGATAAAGACGGAAACGTAATATTAACGCGTTTGATCGATACCGGGTGCTGAAAATTCCTATGCGATGATTTCTTTTGCATAAATAATACAGTCATGTGTTGACGTTATTTCTCATGTGAGGCCGAATTCTCTCTATTGTACAGAGATTTATTATCTCGAAAATGAATAAAATATTGCAATTATGCAAGTCAGCGGTAAACATAAATATCACGATTGACATGCGATATCGTATAAATAATCGTCTCTTTGATTTTTCAGTCGAATTTTCGACGAAGTCTAGTAATTTCATTAAATATTGTTACAATTTGATGCGAATTTATAAAGCTCGCGAATTGTAGACGTACGGGCGATGGTTGTCTTTCGCAAAATTGAATGTCGGATGACGGAAGCAAATAGGTTGTCCGCGGGAATACCTTCGGGAAAGCAAATACCGGCAATCACTGGCAATCGAGATAACCAGCGATATAACACGATTCTCTCAGTTTACAATTACTCGCTCATCCGACTCGGTGTTGACTCTCGGCGATTGTTTCCTTCAACAAGTGCCTCTCCTAATTACTCGTCGACCGAGAGTCCTCGTTAGAGTTTCCTCGTAGACTGCGGAGACGGAGTTGGTAGTAAAGGAGCAGTCGAGAAAAAAAAGGAGAGACGATCGCAGCAAAGCGGGCCGTGAATCAGACCGGAAGACACGACAAAAAAAAGTAGAGAAAGGAATGAAAAGCGAGAATGCGCGCGGTCGCGAGTTTTCGTATCGCTGTAGATTCCTTAAATTTTTTTTTCGCTCCGCGTCAATTATAAATGTGGTGTTACGCAAGATAAACGGACATGTGCGAAGATAGGAAGAGATCGAAAAAAAGGAAGGAGCACATGAATTTAACACGATTGTTCAAGAAATTTAAAACGCAATAGACATTAATTTTTTAAGTTTTAGCTCTCTCTCTCTCTCTCTCTCTCTCTCTCTCTCTCTCTCTCTCTCTCTCTCTCTCTCTCTCTCTCTAGACTACATTTTAATTGAATTGAAAAGTAATTGAAAAATAGACTCCGAAGATACACCGGATGCGTAAGAAAGAGGTAGATAGAATGGATATGTAGGATTAATAGTTAAGAAATATATATTTCTAGAATGATATATCATGCTCTATTACCCACTAGAGAGACAACGAGATATATAGGGCAATATGACGCCTAATCGATCGTACGTACGTTATGTGTATAGTATCGAAACCATATGTATATATATGTATGTGTCTAATGTAGAAACTATCGTTATTGCCGTTTGTAGAGAGAACCTACTTCTGCCGCGAGTCTAAATATAATCGATGCGTTGTATATACGACGCAAACACGACGGTGAAACGTAATCAGGTAGAAGGGAAAAACCGAGTAAATTATCGGCGACTGCTTAGTCTCTCGTGTTTGTTGTACCGATGGTAATGATCGAAGATGAGAGGCAAGTGTAAAGGGGAATGCTCGATGAGACGTGTACCGGAAGGAAGAGGGTTGAACGGAAGGGCAGAAATGAATACACATCGGTGTCAAAGCGCTCCGGAACGGGCAAGGGAGTTGCCTTTGTTATGCCTCACGTTACGTTATTAAAACTGGCCCCGCGGAAACACTTAACGGCGTGACGAGTGTTCCAGGCATTCTAAGATATGTATTTTCTCATGATAAGCACTTGGTATTTCTCGGTCTATTTTTTCTCCGCTCGCTCGTATCGGCGTCATTATAAATCATTCCGTCGTGGCCATTTTACAAATTTGATTTTATTCGATTTCGACTTTATTAATTTTGAACCGTTTTTAATTAGGATAAGAGATCCTAAATATATGTGATTATATCGATATTTATTCAAATTTAGGACGATTTTGGAATCTGTTCGCTGATTAATGTAATGACACTTTTATATCTCCCTCTCTCTCTTTTCTTTCTCTCACTTTACATTATCTTTTTTTACATAATACAGGATCATTATGTGCCCATTTATGTATACAATAATCATGTAAATATAAGATGTGATCAATGGCCTCGATACATTCACGCAAGATAAGATTCAAAATAATTTCATGCTAAGAATTTCCGGCTCTGACAATGAGAGGAACTCTTCATGAGACTGTCTCGATGTTTTCGAAAAAAAAAGAAGAGAAACACGCGTTGTGAATCAAAACGTTACGGCAAAAAATACGAAGTTACGAAACGCGCGTTGACTTAAACGAGCTTTTATGACGTATATAGAAACTCTTGCGGTATGCAACTTGCAAGAACTATCACACTTTGACGCACGAGTCAGCTGCTCTTTCTTGGAAGCACGAGGCAATCTCGAAGACGCTTCCACTGCTTTATCTGCGCATTCACGGGTATGACTGCAAGACGCGGAACGGCTGTATCGAATGTCCCGACTTGGGCTGATTGCCGCAATACCGGGAAAAGGCTTAACGAACGGATTGTTGCTTCGTCGGAGCGTGTGACGGTCACGCGGGAGAATGAAATGTCTGACAAGTAATAAAAGGCTTTTTTTCCCCCGACTGTGCGCGGAGATATGCGCAACGGCCTGCAATCTCTGCATATGTTGAAACATGCCATGAGAAAAAAAAATAGACTTTGAATTATACTCGGGCAAATTGGATGGACAGTGATTGACGTCATCGAATCTAAATTGTCAGGCTCGTTCATTCGAGTGTTGAGTGATTGATGTCAAGTAGATTACGGCGATTTTGTATAGAAAAGTTTTATAAAAAATGAATCATATAAATAGATTTTCACACATATAAATGTAAAAGACTATTGGCGTTGCTTTTTTAATATTGTGATAAAATATTATCATGATAGCGCCGATGCTTCTCGTTAGTTGCGGTGTAAGATAAATGAGAAAATTATTTCAGTAGCGAAGCAATCATGTCGGAATATATTAATGTTATATATAACGTTTAATATCCCGTATATATACATATATATATATATATATATATACATATATAATGTCGATATTGATATCGGATTAAGCAACTTTTTGTGTAAGCAATCAAAGGTTTATTCATTAAAGCGCAGCGGTGTTTATGAATTCGACGACGCGGCGCAGTAATTACACTTGGCGTAATGCGCGAAGCGATACGTGCAAAGAGCACACATATTTGGTTATTAATTTCTTCCTGTAAACGAGCGCGTTTGTGCTTTGACGTGAGTCGAACAATGTACATCGAGCAAGGAAATATTCCGATATTGAATATCTGCTCATCTAACTGTGCATCTCACGGTATACGAGAAATTGCTTAACGAACAAGCTATAGACTCGCGTAACGAGGTACACGAATTCGCGTTCTCGTTTATGGTACGCGTGCAACCCTTAAGGAAGCTTGACGGATAATACGCAATATTGCAGGTTTGTGTTCTGTAGATGGAAATTAGTTCCGCGTTTCGATGGGGGGAGGGGGGAAAGGGGTGGGGAAAGGGAATTATATGCGAAACGAAAATCGAATTGCGTCGCTCGTCGCCCGAAAACGTTTTCGTTATTGCGCGACTTACCGCGCGCGTCGCGTGTACCTTGAATATTCATTCTCCGTGTCGCGTCACAATACGCTATTGTTGCATTCCAATAGAACGCTGCTCATTGTTCATAACGCTTGCACGGAGGGAGCGGACAGCAACGGTGCCGCTCGCAAAATACTGACGAATATGGGAACTAGAAGCGTTTTCGAGCTTTCGGAGCAACTCGATTTTTGCGCCAACATGCAACGGCATTAATTCTCTAATCCTTTTGTGCCGCTTGATGTCAGTGCCTTTGCTTTAACGATGTTTTCGCGATTCTGTCTGAACGCGGCAAAATTTAATGCGCGGCGATGCTCGGTGAAGTTTACCGGCGAGGAAGATGTGATTACGTCCGTTAATTATTTCGTTGTCGGGAGGAAGATAGAGTAGGAGATGTACGCGCGAAAAACACAAATCCGCTCTCGGGGAAGCATTTCCATAAAAAATTCACCGCTTGTTTCGCGGATCAGAGGGAGCAAAATGAGATCATCGTGGAAAGAAAGAGAGAGGAGATCCTAAATGCATTCGCCGCCGTAATTCTGCTTCGCTACTGATTACTGCCAACTTCCGTTTGCACCGCGGCAGGCGCACTAAGTGTAATTGTCCGTTGTGTCAATCAATCATTTCTGCGTGGGGTGGTCAAATGGTTTCTTTAGTCGGAATGTGGGATGCCAATGAGAGCTAAACCCGAAAATATCTCGTCTCAGCTCGTGAAGAAAACTTAATTATACCTTCAATTAACTTCGAGGATTTATCATTGTGACGTATTGAAACAAATAATGAAGAAATGATTTTGTTAGTATTTTATACATATCTGGGGATTATTGTTGTATCAAACTTCAACAAGAAATTCTCGTTATTATTCTCTTGGTCCGGTATCAAATTCGTTAGATTCGCGTGTAAGTTTCTACGTTGTGTTTGCGCTCGCATTGATATTTCGAGCGAAAATTTACCCTTGTTTCCGGAATAACGAGGCTTTTCGCATTGCATCGCGTAACGAGTGTAACATCGGGGATGCGCATCGCAAATATCGAATTCGCGCCGCCCTCCTTCGTCCTCCAGCGCGCTTACAAGTGGAATTGCTTAATGACGATACTCGTTCTCTCGTTCACTTAGTTTAGCATGATGCCAATGGGGAAACCGCGACATAAGTGGATGGTGTCCTGCATGCTCTCCCAAGCCCTTCTACAGTTAAGTGCACCGGGGTTGGCTGCCGGAGGGTGCAGTCACACCATCCACGAGTGGGTAAACTTGAGGGGGACATTCCGGCCTAGCTATGAAACGTCTGTCACTTTTCGTTCATATTTCGCGTTACTTTGTTTACGCGCATTCGCATTTACGTTCTGCATATATTTAGTCTCTCTTATCCGATCTATCTATCTAAGGAATTTTAAATGTGTTTGTATTTCTTCGAAAGGTTCGATACTTGAAATTTCTCAATTTTTTTCTCAAATAATGATGTTTAAAATACAATCTGTCATTCATATAACATTGAATTAAAAAATATTTCTAGAAAACAGGAAAAGGTAGATTTTAAACGGGAAATATGGGCTGTAGAATAAATTCAACAATCTTGCAGAAAAGTCAATAATTTTTGAAATCTTATAAATTTATAGTCGGCGAAAGTTTCTAGACGATAAAATAACAAAAAAGTAATTTTATTATATTCTGATGTAAAATGCGAATTCTCTCTTTGAGCTAAGCACAATTATTTTGCAATCCCGAAAATTATATGTGTTTAATATACTTTCGGCTATTATCGGCGGGTAAAAATCATTGTATAAAATTGCCGTGAGCGTTGAGAATCCTGCATACGGCATAGAGCAGTGAACGATGTAAAGCGTATGTAAAAAGTTAACAATGTGGCGTACGTTTGACATAGTTCGTTTCGCACATGATCGTCATCCCCCCTCGTTTCGTCACTCCCGTTCTTCCACACAGATCCTATACTTCTCTCTCCATCTTCTCCATTTTTTTTTTCCCTCCTCGTTTTATCATTGAAAGTACATGGGCGAAGGTATGTGCGTTGTCAGATCAAAAGCATGAAAATACGGGGAAACTGCGGCTGCGTTCGGCAGAAACAATGAAAGCAAATACGGGCAATGGAAAACTACCGGACACAAAAGAACGAAAAAGCGGTCATTGCGAGTTACAAAGGACCGCGTGAAAAGTACCGTAGATATCCAGTTTGGGCAAACACGAGGAACGAATAAAAAAAAAAGGAAAAAAAAGAGAACGGACGCGCGCGCACGCGGTCTCCGATATTGCCGAAAACCACCGACTTCGGAACCGATATCGACAGTCGCAGACGTCATATGCCGGGTTTTTCCGGATGTCCGACGAGCGGAACTGGGATGGGAATCGATTGCGGCCAGAAATAATCTCCAGCCTTTTGAGCTTGACGTCTCGGCGTCCCTTTTTCGTGAAAGAGCAGCGCGACACGGTTATCGAGTTTATTTGAGCAGCGAAATTCGTTCGATCATGTGAAACCTCCTGCTTGACTGCGACGCCGTTTATGCAATCTTATGGGAGAAGTATTCGAGGCTACGCTTTCGCATCATCAATGCGGAATAATAAGCTGTATATATTGCATCGTGCATTCTACGAAAGCAAGACACAGACGCGTGGATAAGAGTAGATCGCAAATGCGAAACGATTCAAGTGACGTCGTACGAGATATCGCCGACCAAGAGTATCGTATTTCGACGATATTACATATTCTGCGTATATGATTGAATCAACATACGTGCCAAGTGTCAAGTAAAAGCGGGCGAATCATATAAACAGTAATATCAATCATTGCAAAGAGAATCCAGAGATTTACTGATAACTATAATAATTATTAATCAATAGATCTCAAACTCTCAAATGTTGAGCGTTTAATCGATACAAAAGATGATTTCATGATCAGCTGTCGCGTCACGGAGCCGATTTGTATGTTTTCGATATTAAATTAATTTTCAACAATAACGCATTGTTTCGCGAATGATACTTTTCGATCCATGCTTCTCAATATGTAATTCGACATTTCAGCGTGTGCGAAGTTGATGCGCATACATTCACGGTCACGCGTGAATTATTGCTTGTGCATGCATGTATAACGCATACGTATGTGCAATGATGTGTGCGTTTCACTGCGCGCCAAAGGCACCGAAGTAATTGAAAAAGAGTTATTCTGCCGTGCAGATAACTCTCACCGAAAGCGCTGTTCTTTTTTCGCAGTGAAAAGAGAGAAAGAGAGAAAGAAAGAGAGTGTGTGTGTGTGTGTGTGTGAAAGAGAGACAGAGAGAGAGGTGCATGCTGGGACATTAAAGCCTCGAACGTTGCTTTTCACCGAAATGCAAATCCACGGTCTTATAATTAAGCCCTTCTCGAACGCTTACCCTCGCATACATCCATGCTGCGAAGATTTCACGAGCACGCGACGTGCTTTAGGCGATTAACTACGTATCGTGGTTCATTAGTCGTGCAGTTTTATAAAATAATAGCGTGCGCGCGCATTCCCCCCCACACATTTTCCCTATCTCTCTTTCTCGATTACACTCTTTACATTTTCGATATTTATGAGGATCGTTATCGCGGATACGGGCAATATTTCCACAAAATATATATATATCGGCCCAGAAGAGCTTTATTTTTTTTCTTTCTATAGTAAAAAGCGCGCGGTTGTCTATTGTACCGCAAAAACTCGCGCAAACCTTTTTAACGTCATTGAATCGTGCGTCTTTATCTCGATCGATGTATTAACAGGTGAAAATTCGGACTATGATAAATGCGATTTTTGTAGAAAATTTTTTTATCGTACAGAAACAAATATTTTTGCATGTAGAAAAATTATTGTTGATGCATATTGTTGATAATACTAAGTAAAGCTGTAGCACAAGTAATTGCTTGCAATTACGCAATTATTTTACATTATCTAATTGTAATTTGTCTTAATTTAAGAGACGCAAGTGACAAAGGACACGGTATTCTCAATTGAAACGCACTTCCCGATTGAAGCCCTCGTTGAGAGCTCAAGATATCGAAACATCGGCACTTACACGCAATTACTTTCGAGTATTGAGCTTTAAAAAAAAAATTCGGTTCTCTCGGGTCCATTATATCCGAACCGCTCTTGCGTGCTCGCATTACCAGTAATAATTCGTACGTCTAGCTATACGAGGGTGAAAAACATGGGGGGTTCCGAGAAACAAACGACAAGTGGGTATGCGTGTAACGATCTCGCATTCGACACACGAAATATGGAAGACGCGTTTCTCTCTATATCGCATTTTATAGTAATACAAATTTTATGAGTTTTCCGTATCGTAAAAAAATTTTGTAAACAGTAATAAATAATCTTTACGCAAGTACATACACGATGATTCTATGATATAAAATGAAATAAAACTTTCTAACGTAATTAAATTGAATATTAGCAAAAATCTTCAACTCTCAAATATTTTTAATCGCACCGAATCTGTGTGAGATTGCATTACTTTATTTAAAAAAATTTATTATTTGAGCTTATTATTATTATCTTTATTATCTTGGTATTTATCATAATATACAAGTATATAACTTTTAATTATGACATTTAAATTGCTTGTATCACGTCAGCGCGGACGAACGAACGCGGTGTGAAGCGTGGAGCGTGTAAATTTAATAGAAAATCTGCGCGACACATTTCAATAAATTAACGAGACGTCGCACATGTGTCGGAAATGATTGCATTCGCGAATAACATCCCGGATTTTTAAGCACATCGAGCGTCAGGATTGGAGCCCAGGTGCATACCGTTCATTCAGGAAAATCCCGACGAGGAGACGAGGCAAGTTTATTGCGCCTGTCATGGAAAGAAGAGAAAAAGAGTGTAATCGCGCGAATACTGTCGATTCGTTTGGACTCTCATATCTGAAATTGCTGTCGCCTCGAATCTATTATATCCGAGCTGGTGAGGCCCGAGAGCCGGATCTCTCCGTAATAGAAATCCGTGGCCGAGTTCGTTAATTCGCGCGGGTATATGCGACAAACTCTCTCCGAAAGCGAGAAAGCGATAGAAATCGAAAAGAGAGAGGGGGAGAGAGGGAGGGAGGGAGAGAGAGAGAGAGAGAGAGAGAGAGAGAGAGAGAGAGAGAGAGAGAGAGAGACGAAGGAAAACGATCTCGTAACGGACGCGCGAAAAAGGGAGAGAATGAGAACGGAGGGATGAAACTCGATGAAAAAGAAAGCTCGAGAACGGCGGGGATGAAGCCGGAGAGCGCGAGCTACTCGAGAAGAGAGAAAACCGGGGTACCTACGATTCCATTGAACGGGGGCACATCTGCCGCGTGCATTGTGCCGTACGCTGCACTCATCCGCGTCATCCGATCTGCTCGACGCAACCTCGAACCCCTCGAGGAGAAAAGAGCGAGCGAAATGACGAGGTTGATCACGAGAGGAAACGGAAAAGAGAAGGAGAGAGAAAGGTCGTTGTTCCCCTTGCGGCCTCGTGCCAGAGTTATATCGTCATATCGTCCTACCTGCCGAACGATAAATCCGCTCGATCCTTCTCAACGAGGTATCCTCTCAGATTTATGAGGGAATTAATAGTAGATCTGACGAAAAAGTATCGGCGATATATCGATTACTTGTGAGTAGGACCGAAAAAAAGGCACGCGACTATTCCCTTTAGCTGAATCTTGAATATTATTATATGAGTACATAGCTTCCTTGAAGATGTTCTTAGTTGCTGTTAATATTTTCGGGGAGTCCGAGAGCATTGCAAATTTTCCGCTTAAAACTTCGGAATATCTAGAATCGCTGAAAGACACCTCGTGCTGTTAAGTAATTTAATGCGCGCTGAGCAGAGTTGCGCGTGATATCATGGTTAATTTTGCGATCCGTTCGCGTTTTATTTATTCTCACCGAGTTCCGATCAAAGTTGCTGACGCGAATTAGCTGCATTGAAACGGTGCTTAATTCGATTAAAGAATCGTTCATCTCCGTCGCAGATAAAAATTATTAACTGTTTAAACGCTCGCGCGTCCCGCTAGGATAAAGCGTGATATATTCCTTTTTCATCGTGTGAGCAACGTCGGGAAAATTGGACGGAGCAGGATGACGGCGCGGTATAAAGAGAAGCGCACCCCGCCCTTATAATCCGGAGTACATTTTTCACGCCGGCACGTTATATTACATATTTATGTCACGCTCGATGTCCGACTCCCTTCGCGTTACGTTGGATATGCAACAACTGCGCTCTTAGGACGCGGCGCCCATTAATGATTCAGCGAGCCGAACAAAGCGCGGTGCTTGAATTTGTTCAAGTCTTCAAAGCAGAGACGGATTTCGAGCTAAGCAGAAAAGGCACGACGAATATAGATACCGAAAATTTCTGACGAGCTCTATTTCGTTTGCATATATTTACGATACATGAAAAAATGCTCACGAAAAGCAAATATTAAAATAAAAAATTCATGATAATTATAGATATATCTCAATTAAAATGTTTTGCTCTATAAAATATATAAATAAAATATTAAATATAAATAAAATGTAAATAATTTTTCTCAAAGTTCGTTATTATGAAAATCTACATTAAATTTATTGAAAATTATTTCTTTTGTTTCCTTCGTTATAAATGAATTATACATATATCGGTTTTAATGCAATCAGTTTTAACATAATCGGTTTTAATGTAATTAATCTTTACCTTTTTTTATCATACTTGAATATTATATAATAGAGTAATATAATTTTTAATATTGGATTTTTTAAAATTAATGCTGTATAATGTAATTATACAAATGCATCGACTCCGACGAAAATTTGATTAAACTCGCTACTGCATTGCGGAATACTTTTTCTTTCCCTTCGCCATACATCTAGTTTATTTTATCCTTTTGTTATTTTGCGTTTCGCGTAACTATATCGCGCAGCGTGCAATCCCCTGTATCACGATACATGAATCTTCTTCACCCTCATCGGGTGAGTTTTGACGGACGAGGATGAGAATCGGGGATTATAAACCGCGATTATAAATCCTCCAATGAAGCCCTGCGGCTAGTTGGCCCACTTTCGTATAACTTTCGACATGTTGTTAAACGGTTAAATTTGGCCATCCATTTGAAACGTGGATATAAAATCATCGACTGTATAAATCAGAGCGTTAACAATAAGTATGAGATATGTCTAAATCACGAAAAGCACATTAAATTTAAATGTAAGAAATGTTAAAGTAAGATTTAAAGAAATATTAAAGATTTAAAAAATTCTAATTAAAGCATAATATATTATTGCACTAAAATTATGACGTCAAAATATATACTTATCAATTAGATTCATAATATATATTATATATATAATAATTATATTTTTTAGCGTTATATCACGTGTGTAAATCTTCGCAAATTGCCTCATACTACATCGCAACAGCTTTCGACGATGTACTGATTCTTTTTTAGTCATCTTTATCGATTGTCTACCTGGCAATACTATACATATACATATATATATATGTATAAATCATAGATATAATAATATTACAATATGAGATATATGTACGCAGTAGATTGAATATTTTGATCAAATAATAAGGGTGATAACGATTGTCCTCGATTGCATTGTCTGGTCGAGATAATTTATCACATCGATGAATTTATAGCTACTAGTGCGATGAAGGGGTTAATTGCATATCCTAGTGTATGTTGAGTAGTTGATTCTATTATTCGAATAACGGCTGCTTCATTTACATGGATAATTAGGTAACGTAATATCTGCAAAGCCCCCTATGTTACTGATACATCTATATTTGTAATCGATATGGATAAATATCGTCACTTGATTAATAAAATCATCGTTATGGATTATTGTCGGCTTTCTTTTGAGTCTGCTGCAAATAAATCAGTTTGCGTGATTAGATTATATTCTATGCAATGTTGAATTATTCGTCCTTCTAATTTATCGGATCGATACCGTCTCGTATCGGTATGTAACGTACATTAAACTTTGAATAATTGTACGTTGGACGAAACTTGCCTAAGAATAAAATGCACAAATTGCAATAAAAATATTAGCAACAAAAATATAATTATTGCAATATAGTCGAAGTAATTTTGTGCATCGTACACAAAACGAAGGAACGTCGTGAGTAATTAATTCGGTCGTGTCGTCTCGTGAGAGCTAGGAAATTTAATTCACTTATCTGCCATCGGTCTTACGAGAAAAGCGAATGCGATTATGACAGTCATCGAGTTTTTCGCTCACGACGTGCGCACCCCGCTTCTGCACGCGCGTGCACACCGCCGTGAAATCCTACCGAAAGGGCGTTTACGATCACGATTGAGGGTCGTTGTATTCAAACACTCCGATCGCACGCCTTTCACGTGTCTCGAATTTACATATAGGGTTACGACTCCATCCGCGGCCAAAATGAAATAATCTCGTTATGTAAATGGACGCCTGCAGACGCGAGATGCGACGTGACGCCACGGTATATCGTCCTCGTATAACAGTCGAATCTTTTTCTCGTCATCTTCTACGCTATCCCCCTGAAAGCGCACGCAACGTCGACGTAAGCTCTGAAAAAGTCATTGCGAATTTTACAACCTGCATCACCCCCGAGCTCCGATGCATCAGCTTGGGTAATTATTCGGACGGCAATCCGCTGTTATTTATACTCCAGCCCGTATTACAAATGTGCATTTTGAACGATTTTAAATAATCGATAACGAGCAACACACGTATATATATATATATATATATATATATATATATATATGTATATTTGGTTATATGAGCGAGGTGGATTGGGGCGGCCGTATCTAAACCGAGCGATCTCTCATCCGCGTCAAGTATGAATTATTTAAGTATATTGTTGAATAAACATCAACTCTTAAGACTGGCATCTCGCCTGCCACCGAGTTCTGAGAACGATATCTTGGAAATATGTCTGTTGCCTGTCTAAGAAGCACGCAACGCGAAGGAATGAAGCATTCAAACGGTCAAGCTGCAACACATACCACCGGCATACCAAGTTAGGCTTTTGATATAGAAAATGAAGTAGTGCACACTTCATTCAGAAAGAATACAACTGTCAAAATGATGACCTATGAAAATTACATTCGAGAAATTCGAGATAGGAAAAAACTCCGAGCTATCTCACAGATGGATATATTTTAGAAACATTTAAAATTCGCACAACATACGTACTTTTGAAGATCATTAAGTTGACTTTTATGGGGCAAATATAATTTATTATATTTTACAGAAAAATTTATCGATAATCATGCGTACGTCGAGGAAGCTTTGATACGCAGCTGCATTGCGTAACATCTTACGGGAAAGAGAGTACGTTAACGACGACCGCGAATGTGAAAAAAAATTAATCGAACGAAGCTCGAAGAGTCAGTGTGTCGGGTGATAATTCATTCTTACGCCTAGCGCGCGCGGCTCGGGTTACGAGCACTCGCGTAATCGTCTCCTCGTGAATTGGATTCGTCGTGAGTTATGCGACAGCATAATATGTGCGAGGAGATGTGACGGCGTCTCTCGTTATTCTGCGCGCGACCATTCACGGATACGCGAGACATCGCGAGTCGTCGTCGTCGTCGTCCAGTCTTATTTCGACGTGGCTGGCGTTGGTCGCGTCGCGCGCGATTCATCGTAAATTAAACGAACGAAGGGAGTAATCAGCGATCCCGCAATAGACTGTCGAGATAAGACTCATCGCGTCGTTGGCTCTCGTTTAAAGGCGAACGACGACGTCTGAATGAAGGCAGTACCCCGGTATCCCGATACAGAACTGGGGCCTCTCGTTCTTCCTCGTATTACCGCTACTCTCGTCCGTAGTTAAGAAAATCCTCGTCTATTGTCCCGAGTCAGTGACGAGACGACGAAACGCACTCTCTTTCCATCTCGCCCTGCCGTTCCTTTTTCCGTCCGTCGAAGACGAAAGTTAGAGAGATAAATATGTAGAGAGAGAGTCGTTGGCCTCTCTCTCTCTCTCTCTTTCTCTCTCTCTGTTACCAAGAAAAGTCCCTCTCCTGTTGCACAAGGGATGCATATGCATGGGCGTTCGCAAGGGAACGTCATGATTCTTCACGCGAATCAGGCTGTCGCACGTTTCTTTTCTTACCTCTCTTTCTCTTTCTCGTTCTGTGAATCTTCCCATCTTTCTCTTTCTCTTTCCTTTTTCAGCCTCTCTCGAACTTCTTTCTTCCGTTCGCGTGATAAAACAGCTCAAGTCGGCTTTCGCGATAAGAAGGAAAAAGCAACGGCGTGTATCTGTGTACTCGAGATTATTTTATCGTGGCGCATTGCGATACACGTGGGATTTGGTTGTTTTCCCCTCTTTTTCTGCCGAGAATAGATAGATGCGTCTTGGTTAAAGTTTTTTCTTCTGAATTCTAAGTCAGTGCGCGCGTGTCATGGCAAGTCACGTATTATCATTGTTTCATTTTATATATTTGATAATCTAAATATGCATAAATCGAATAAAATATACAGAATAATATATCCTTCAATAACTTATATCGATCTTGTAGTAATTTAATTTGTGTTTCGATAAGCTATATTATATCAATTTTATTGACTATAAAATGTATCTTATTAATGAAAGTGGCGTCGTGTGTCGTGTAATTACGTCAATAAAAGTTTATGAATATTGCGCCCATATAAAAGAGATCAACCCGGAAGAGTAATGAGGTCAGTTGTAAAGTATTATTAATTCGTATGGACATAATTAATGAATATGGATAAACGAGCATTATTAAGGGGGACAGGCGGATGCGGCGATAAACTGAAAGACACGCGATTTATTTCGTCTTACTCACGGCTCTCGATTAGTAGGCAATTAATAAAATCGATAAGCGAATACAGAAAGTCTGCAATTGGCGCCTGTAATTTGCGATAAATGGCTATGATGATACGGGTATTATAAATCCACGCGGACATGTAACACGAACGTTATATATTGCATATCAATGTGATTGTAATAATATTACACAATGATATCCTTTATGTCAGCTAAAATGTAATTCGCGGTTTATTCAATTTCTCTGCGATTCTATGCCATAAATTGGACGTATCTTTGACAAAAATAATTTTGCAATCATTTTATCGTTGTAATCAGCTCTTTTTATCAAAATGAAAATAAATTGCACGATTCGTTGTCATGTTATGTGATATGACGTTGAGTAAAATTAATCCTCTTCGCTAATGGCAGGAGCGGAAAAGGCACTCTTGTGCGTTATGATAAAAATCTCTTGAACTCAGCGCGGTCGAGCGGACGCTCTCCGAAAAGTGTCTTTCGTTCGGGAAATGAGGTAATAATACCATAGTAGCGCCCACGGCCGGTATATTATGTTCCATTAGCGAAATCTCATCGCGCCAGGCATTGATTATCATTAACGACGGCGAAATCGATAACGCTCGCCGCGTTCTCGTCAGGTTTCATGGAAACCGTCGATAAGCCGTCCAGGTCACGGTAATAATTCGTAATAAGGGGGGAGCGGGCAGAGAGAGAGGAAGGAGAACCTGTGAGAGAGGGGGGGGGAGGGAGAGGGGAGAGAGAGAAAGAGATAAACGAATCGAACAAACCGTTCGACCATTCATGAGAGTTCATCCTTTTTCACGGACAGCGCACACATGTAAACGCGCATGTAAATTCCCCGGCTTCCTCACGAAGAACCCCTTCGCGGAAACGAGAAAACGTGGTTGTACAGAAATTGCTTTGCCATGTTTCGCTTGCATATACGATCTCGTCCCCTTCCCCCCCCCCTCTCTCTCTCGTACTTTTTCCTCTCCATTATCTTACTTCGGTGACTTACACTATTCTCTGAGCCAACGTATCTCGATGGGATTCATGGCGAAAATGTAATAAGATCATGTGTTTGCGCCTAGCGATATTTCCTACGAAGACAAACTCGTATGTTAGATTCAGCCGCAATCCATATCGAGCAACGTACACTGCACTCCTCGATAACGCCGGCGCGATCATGAATATATTTCCAGCTTGCATAGAATGCACCGTGCTCATCTAATTATGTTGCCTGTTTCCTTCGTGCTCAGACTTTCAACGTATCTGCCGATACAACTTTCCTTCAGTAACACCGAATAAACTGTTTTGCGCAGTTGGGTCTGTAGAAACTTTGTTTATTATATCGATGAAAACACATTTCCGCGATATCTATATATCCGCTTCCAAAATAATATTACCTCGATATTTATACGATAAATTTCATGCGATGTAGATAAGTTATTTTGCGATACCAGTCCGAAGAATTACATAATGTCTCGGGAGAGATACTAATATTGCCTGCCGATGTCATCGCGCGCGCTCTACATTTTAAGTTATTACGCGGGAATTAAGCGACGCTTGTCCTTTCAGGAAGTATTCACTCGCATAAACGGTTTCGAACGATGGCGATAAGTTCGCGGTTTGATAACTCTTTTCATCCGTTTCGAGAGGGTACTCGGCACAGTCCCTTTCGAGATACCGCGGTCCGACCCGCATTTGCCTTTCTCTTCAGCCGACGAGCCTTCCGCTCTTTGCCGCTTTCAAGGAATATTAATTACGACCGTTTCACAAAAGACACCGACCGGAAGTTTTCGTCGGCTATCAAATGCAGAACAGGTTAATTAAATTCCCGCCGCTCGCGCGCCGCTCTCGCAAAAGGGCTCCGTGACGCACGGGTACAATGCCGAGGTCAGAATGCCACGGGGCACTGGATAATTAGGCACGCGATGAATAGCATCGCGATATACATCCGGAAACACTTCCAGTCAACATCACGACGTCTGTTGTCCGTCTGTGCTGTCGGGTAATTTTAGAGTACTCGTGCAACTTTAACGTTCGTCTGTGTATTACATAAAGGCACAATTTGAAAATTATTTACGATGAATGCGAGAAAGAGAGAAACTCTGATATAAAAATATAATAGTAAGAGGACAAAAAAAAAAAAAAATTAAAGCGCATACAGTTGCATATGCGTAATTATTTGCTATATAACTGTAAGTAACATTAGAAGCGTATAAGTTTATTGTCCTTAGATATTTTTCTATTTGTTGTAGATTCAAGTAATTGAAAAATAGAGTAAAACTTTTTCAAATGAAACGTTATATAAAGTTGATGTGTCTGATATCACTTTTAATATCTTTATTTCGCATACACGAATTTTTTCCACTGGTAAATACAATTATTTAATATAGAAATTTTTTAATAAGAGAATAAATATCAGCTGCCACGCAATTACGTTCAATATGCGCAACGCAAACCTGCGCTACAGGCTATATGATTCAAAAATATTTTCATATAATAGGTGTATCTGACAAGGGCGCTGTTCACCGTGTACCGTTCTCTTTTTGTGCCACGCTCGCAGATATTTTTGCAAACCAAGAATTGAACCGAATAATATACGCGGATTCGGCAGAGGCTCGGAAACGGGAGCGAACAGGAGAGGGCATTAGTTACGCGCCCGGAGTAACCATGCAGAGAGATGACTGTTTTTGTTGTCGGCTACACGTGGGCGTATACTGCAGGCAGCCGGCGGCTTCTGAGCTAATTAGGCGATATCGTCGATGCACGGCCAATGAGGATTGATTTTCACGTATACGCGGCCAGATCCGTACGCGCTTAATTGGGTGGAGAATGCCACCGCATGTGCAGTTTATATTGATCGGAATGTTCACATCAACGATGTAATCATATTTGTCCAGGCATGCTTTGGGAGCGCCTGCCGTCCCATCGTGTTTGCTTAATAATTATGGATCGATTTTGGGACCGGATAATATTGACTCTCGACACTGCCGTGTACCGTTCCACCGTGGCCGCGTGATGCACGCGCGCTGTTAGCGTAACTCGTGCAAATCGCACGTTGATGCAGACGGTGCCGGTCGCACGCGAAAATTCACGCTCCCGGCACGCTTTCGTTCACAGGAGCCATCAGCATTTTTGCGTTTTTATTTTACGTTTTCGGATTAAGCCGTCTCGACGATCTCGTAATAAACGCTACGTTTTTCTCATTTTTTCCTTTTTTTTTTGTTTCGAATGTTTCGCTGTAAATAAACGGGCAAGAGAGGGTGTCGACGCGATAACGTCTCTATCGGCGCGTTGAACCGCGAGAATCGTAAAGCGAGGTTCCGCGATCGAGAGATACATTCCCGTCGTTGACACTGGAAACAGCTACTAAAAATGTGGCGGGTCGTCGGGTCCGGTTCGCGATGGCTTTTAATTAACGACGTGGTGTGGCGGGAGGGTCGACCGAGGGGAAGAGACCCCGATACACAGAGCCGGGAATCCACCGTCGGTGATCACCGCGGAGATATGTAACGCTGTGTACGCCGCGATGGTGGCCTATAAACCCCGCGGGGATTACACGTGCATACGCGCGTAAACCCGAAGCTGAATGGCCGATGGACACGTAGGTATTCCGTCCGTTGGAAATGTGCGAATGAACGGACAAGCCCATTTATGTGTACGCGGACTTTCGAAAGCATCGCGTGACACTGGCGAGCTCATCGCTCGTTCGTCAAATTCCGCGTAAAAAATTGCGGGTCGCAATTCCATCCCCGAAGCCTGATTAGCGGGCGACTCGTATGAGACAGTGGAAGTTTTGGGAAAGATCTGCAGTAAAATAAAATCTGCGAGCATGGCAAACCCAGTAAAATAGTAAAAATAGATAAATAGCTCTTATATATTTTTATAATTAATATCTCCTATACATATTAATATTAAATATATAAATATATAAATTTTTTTTATATGTTTTTTTTTTTAATAATGTGCAAATAACTCCAGAGCTTTTCAAAAGACTTTAAATCAAATCAGTTATGCCGAACTGCAATCAAAATATGTCAGGATGGAAATGCATTTTGTGGTACAGCGATAATAGAGTTAGAATATTGCTGATATTAAGCAATGAGCGCATTTAGGTGTATTATCGCGAATGCATGAAGCTGCTGCAAACGCGTTTATTGATCGACGGTATATTATCTGCATAACTAGCCAATAGTATCCGTATTTAGCAATTATTTCGCAACTAACCGAACGAATATAAATTGCATAGACAAAATAAATGTACAAATTTATTGTTTTCGATATGAATGTGTAACTGTGAAAGATCTAAATTCGCGTGTTGATTATAATGATGCTATTTGCGGGGTGTCGCGGTATTATCGAAAAGTGGCTGCTTGGAGTTTTCCGACTCATTATCTCGATAATTAAGACCGGAAGTTACCGGTGCGCGTTCGCCGAGATTCGCCGCGTGTAATTCTAGAAGCGGTGTTATCCTATTATCACAAGGGAGCAATGGTACTAAAATAACTCGTATAAATGCCCACGTGTGTATGTATGTATATTATATGTATATACGCTTGTATATGCCACCTGGTGTTAAATGCCTAAAAGTGTTCCGTGCGCACGACAGGGAAGGTGTTACACGTATCCCAAGGGGCACCGGTGCATGTCGAGCTAATTGATTCCCAACGACGACGACGACGGAGTCGGGAGACGACGATGACGACGACGGGGACGCGCACGTGTCACGGATACACATTAGCGCGCGGTTCATGTGCATATGCATACGGCGAGGCTCGTTTATGTATATGTATATGAAGGGCGATTTTGCGATCTTACGTTGGGTGGAGGGACACAGGTTCGCGCGTCCGAATGCAGCCCGGTGAAATTCAAATGTGATGCGAATGTCGCGAGAATTTTTGCTTTATTTATGCGCGACGCGCCGAAAACACGGGGCGTATTTTATATCGAATTTTAATTAATGCGCGATATCGTGTATTCGAAAGTATCGCGAATATATCGGTGACGCGCGTAAACCGCCGAGTTAAGAGGCGGAGATATTTCAATTTACATCTCGATTTTAAATTGCACAATTAGCACGTCGCGCGATGTAACCTATTGAAATACATTGATATATTATATGGTATATTTCTGTATGTTGCGAATTAGTTGGAACTATATGTACGTTCTGCAATGTTTACCATAAAAATTAATTCGTAGCAGCGCACAGAAATAAAAGGTTTATATTATTTAATTATTTTTAATGCAGACTAATATGAATAATTATTATTTTCTGTTACGCTCGTACAGTACGGAACAATATTGCTGTTCGACAATTTTGTTGTTAAACCTTTCATTGTTCGAAATGCAAATTGTATAATTTAACATAAATACCTCTGCGTACCGCGCGGATCTATCTTCTCGTATTCAACGAGAATTAATATCGCGCATCACACCTATTTCTGCATAATTATTTTAATGATAATTAGCATTCTGATCATGTCGTTATTACCTTGTTATAATAATTGTTAGGACAATCGCGACTGCACTGCAATAAATGTTTTGCTTATATTATCATGCAAAACACTTCCCTTAATTGTTCCACTGTATTTTCATATGCATTTCGCGCTTTGAAGATAGCAATCAATATAACTTCTTTTCTTGTGTGATATTCGACTTTCTTACAAGTTTTTTCAATTATGGGTGTATCAAAAGAACGCATACGCGCGTGTACCTTCGACGTGCATTTTATTAGAATAGTTTTATCTTAAGTTTTTTAATAGAACCCGAGATACGGGCTGGGCTTTTCTTGCCTATTATTACGTACCGCGAGATTAAGTTTTCACAGTAGCGTGTAACTTGTAAGAAAAGTGATTGGCGCGCGACCGCCACTGTTAAAAATTTTCGTCTAAAAGTACGCTTAAGTCACGGGTCACTTTTTGTCTGTTTCCTAAAAGATCGCATTTTTGCAAAATTTTTTATATTTAACTTTTTGTTTTCATCAAATCACTAATTATTAATTATATTAAGCCATTAAGCCTACAAACTGCTGAATCTTCAAGAGTTTAGATTTATTATAGATCTGGAATCACGGTTCTTTCCTATATTGTTTAGATAGCTATAGATTAATAGAATAAAAGCATTCTCTTAAGATACGCGCATATCATGATCTTGGTATAATGTCTTATAAAAGTAGCTATATTACTATCCTAATAATAACAAATATTGGGCGCGATAAAGGTATATTTGTTTTATCGAGGTGTGCAAAATCCGATACGTCTACTCATCCTCGCCGATCATGGCGAAATTTGCACGTTGCCTGCTTTGGCAGTTTACGTTGGCAGTTTGAATCGTTTCCGCGAACGGCTATCTTTCATTCACGGTGGACGATATTTGGCCTTTTCATTAAGCGACGAATGCCGCTTGATTAATGGAGTTTGGTTACCACGCTTGTCGTTGGTTTCCATCGCCGCGAGCCGACAAACGCGTCAGTCACTCTACGCTCGGAGTTTGTGGAAACGAGGTAGAAACGAAGGTTTTAGCGGAAATGCCCGACGTGAATTGGTGACGGAACTGGCGAAACGGGTTTTCACATGGCGAAGAGAGCGGTTTTGCAAGGTGCACGAGGAGAACTCAGAGGTAGAAATATGGCCTCCCATTTGAGAAATATTAGACTATTATTAGATATTTTAATAAGATATTTCCATATTTCTTCTTTAAAGGTTTAATATATTTGGTAAAAAATATAGAGTTTATAAAATGTAAATAAAAATATGAACGAAAAGCTTTGCATATCGTAATCATAAAACAATGACATTTTTCAAATTAAACTTTAGATTGATATACAAATATTTTAAGAATTGTTTAAAAATAATATAAAACTCGCACATTATATGATTTAATTTTTTTTTTTGTGATTATTGAAGTGTTCAAATTCTAGTAAAAAAATGTTGGTCTATTCTATATCTCACGTAAATGAAATATGGTATTCTAGCTAGCCTGTGAAAAAGCAATGTACAATAGTTTCGTGTGCCTCGTTGTATAAAACTGCTTTTACTTAGATCACTGCACGTCAAAGGCGATTTAATGGTCGGGAAACGTCCTTTTGCTTGAAAAATTGCCAAGTTATGCAAGTCTCATACGTAGAGGCATTTTTTTTATTTTCATAGAAGAATATAAAGCCGTACGTGTGCAATTACCGGTGCGCGCGGGGACACGATTCCTTGGTTAATGAAAAATATTTATGTGAAAGGCACATGAAAGAATACATTATACCGAGAGCGGATTTCTCGGCTGGAAGATACATATATGTATATGTATATGTATATGTATATATATATATATATATATATATAATATACTTTTTCGCGTAAATAAAAAATATCTCTACTGTAGCGTAGAGAAATAAAGCGGCTAACCGTCATCGCGGCTCACGTTTTCGCATAGATTTCGTATAAAAAAGTTGACGCGAATCCCCCCCCCGCGTACGGTAGATAAATACATCCTTTCACCGGTCCACGGAACGGTTTCGGCTGCAAAACGAGAACGTGAACTAGTGATCAACGTCGCGCGACCAGCTCGATTCGCGCAAAGGGGATGTAGCGCGATACGTTAAACCCGTTTTACGCAAAGCGAATACACACGAGTGTGTCTTCGTCGACATTATAAAATACTTTTGCGCCAGTGCGCATCAAAAACGGAATTCGCGTTTGTTTTTTCGCGCAAAGAGAGCACATCGGCGCGCGCGTATATTTCGTTCAAAGGGGCAAGGAACGACTATGTGTACGCGACGCATACGCGCACGCACGTGTATTATAAAACACTTTCGTGCCAGTGTGTGCGTCGGTGGCCGTATGATCCAAGCGGCTGAGAGATTCGCAGCCCCTCCGGCTCCTTTTCACGAGTGCATATAATGCGATCTCATTTTATTCTGCGCCTCTTACTCTCTTCGCGCCCTCTCCCATCCTTTCTCACCCCTTCTCCCCCTCCCCCCCCCATCCCACTCCGTTATCGTCTGCGTGCGTATAATGCGGCCGACGCAGCGAAAGAGGAGAAATAAAACTTCTAGCCTTTTCCAACGTTCCTCCTCTCGTTTCGCAGGTATTCACCCGTACACCCCTGGCGTTTCTTCCCCTACCTTCGAGTCTCGTTCACTGTGCGATACTGTGCGTTTTCTATTACCGAGCGAATCACGATGGGTATCACATGCGTAATTAAACGCGAAAACAGTTTGATTTATTTAAACGCTGCAGTCGTAGATGCATGTATGATGATGACATCCAGGATTTTATTTCACATGCAGTAAACATTAATTTTTCTGATAAGGATTGCAGAATTAACATCACTCTCTTTTTTTCTTAACGATTTCTCTTTTTGGCTTATAATAAATTTATTCTAGTTTATGAAGAATATTTATGACGAAAAAATACATCCTTACGAAAACTTATGCATTTTTTGAACAGTTTTAGGCTTTATAATAGAAATCTAATAGTCAAACTAAAGAAAAATCTGTCAGTGGAGCATATCTCTTTAAATATTTATCTGACAATGAGCGTTTTTTGATCGCGCAAAACTTTGCAAAAAAGTCGCGCAAATCGAGAGATAAATATGCTGTACTATAAAGTGACATGTTATTACATTAGATACGCATATGTAAATAAACAGCGTTTATAAGTACATTAATATTACTATCCCCATTTCTATTTTCCGCCGTTTCGCTAGAATATGCGCGCGAAATCGCTTTTTGACACGGCATCGACGAGCACGATAACTCTGCCTGGAGGGATTCGGATATAACTCACTCGGGCTTATATAGCGCGGCATATCCATCGGTTTTTAAACTATTACATCATCGCGGTGAAACACAACGGTACGTTCGGGTTCGCGATATAACGACGTTGTCGTTGACGTGGTTCCGTCGAGGGTAGGAGGAATGGGCGATCGTCGCGGTCGCCGCAACGATAATCGAGAGGTTAACGATCGCGTGCGGCGTGGACGGAGGTAGCGTATAGAAAACAATGTGACGCGCCGCTATTGATTGTTACGTCGCTCCGCAGCGACGACGGCGAAGTAACGTGTGCGTGAACGAGCCGGGGTTCCAAGAGGGAGAAGGTGAGAAAGGAAAGAGATGGACGGAGCGAGAGAGAGAGAGAACGGGAGACGAAGACGATAGGAGAGAAATAGCAAGAGACAAAGAGAGATAGAGAATGCGCGAGAGAGCGTTGCACAAGCTTGGCCCCTCTCGACGTAACAAATTGTTTATTGCCACATGCTCGACTCTCACACCGTACGGAATGGGGTTTGCCTCGCCGACGACGCCGATCTTCGTTCATATTAGGTATCGCCCGTTTCGCCCGTTCCGCTTCCTGCCCTCCGAGCGGTATTCTGCGCGTTACGCATCGTCGTCGCCGGACAAGTCCGTGGACCATCCACCCTTCGCGTCGAAAAGCGATTTTTCATTGTTCGCTGGATCACGCGTGGATCAGATCGTCGCGCGTTCAATAATACAGAGACGCACAATGTGCGCGAGACGCGTAAGCGCGGGACCTCTTTTCCTTCCTTTGTCCGTTGGTATTACGTAGGTCGGATGGAGCGATTGGAGAATACGTGGAGTATTTTCTCCTCGCGCTCTTTAGATATCGGCGTGGAGAGGAGGATCTTCTTTCGAGAGACGGGCTCCGTATTATGAGACTCGTAAGAAAGCGATATAGGAACGTTTTCGGGGATCTCGATTCCGAAAGTATCCCGAGTAAGAGCGCCATAATCGTCATCGTCGACCGACGTCGTTTGACATTACGGACTCGTTCGAATCGGAAAAAGAGGGAGACTATCTCCCGACGTGCTCGCGATTCATCTGCGGATAACACGTGAGCGCGTTCTTCCTCGCCCGCAAAGCGAGCTTTCTTTTGACATCGCACATAATGACATTCCACGCATATCTACTAGTTTAAATCTTATTGTTAATACAATCGCGCGTCGATCTATCGTTAAAAAAAATCATTTGCGATTACGAACACTTTGTTCCGACTGACTTTAATAGTCGCTGTTTGGCAAAAACTTAACCGCTAACTAGCCGATATAGAAACATCAGAGTGCTATAAGATCGGGTCGCGCAGCCCGGGGCGAAGCCCCGAGAATCCTCAATAGAGGAAGTTCGAACGAACGAACGAGCGAAGCTCTTGTAGAAGCCTAGGTTGTTTCAGGGAGGAAGAACGGAATACAAAGAGTATACAGCGAGGTCGGGGGCTGAAGAGGACAAAGAGAACGGGTCACGGGGATGGGTGGGGAGAAACAGGAACTGAAACAAGCGCAGAGAGAGAGAGAGCGAGGGAAGAGGCCGGGCGCGCCGGACAGTCGTTATCTTATTACCGATATCGCATCGCCACTCGCGCCTTCGCTTTTCCACCCCCGTCCTGAACAAATGTTTGCGCCGCGCTGCCGTGGACAGATAGTGGCGCGGACCAACGGTAGCCGGTCCTGCAGGGAACCGCTTCCTGTTTGCCTTTGAGTACGCTACGGGTGCATACACACATACACACATATATACACATACAACCCCCGGCATTCGTTAAACGCGCCGCACCGATCACGCGCGATCCCACGCGGATTCCGAAAGAAGCTATCCGGAGCTCGGTGGTTATCATCCCGTTCGGAAGTTTGCGTTCGCTCGCGTGTACTGAGCGCTTTCTATGCTGATGTAAGGGAATGCGCTTTCGTAACGCGCCAGGTGAAACGTATCGTACATCCGGCGCGCTCCGACTTCCTCATCTCGTCTGGATGAGCTAATGGGGCCGATAAACGTGCACGTTTTACTGCACCTATTGTGCAATCTTACATATAAATATATGTAATCTAATATATGTAATATAATAATTTCTATATACTCTATTTTTATGTAATATTTTATATATAATGAATAATTTTTTTTCTTTTTTTTTTTTGTACAGTTACGTTTTCATTTTTCGTAATTACAAATGAACCAAATTTATATATTAATGATTAGTAACTCTTTTATATATTTCCTGATTTCGTATTATACTTAGCCGAAAGATAGAAAGAAATTAACTATATGGCAAGTTAAATTATTATAATATACAAGGGAGAAAATGTGCGAAAGATTTTTCCGTACTACAATACGCTATTAAATTACATAGATTATCATGCTTCGGAAGTTTGCGCTCGCAGACTTCCGATGCAGCCTGGGTGCAGGATGGATATGCACTTTCATAATCTATCGCTGATATATGTAAGACGCGCTCAGAGTAAACTTCCTGATTAACTTTATGTGTGAACTGTATCGTAATAATGAAGATGAATATTCATATTTTTCATCGATACATGGTTTACAATACTCGAGAGAGAATCTTTCTGCGATATACTACATCAATAAGAATTTTTCTGCGAGAAATATCCGAAAAAATTGAGTTATTTCATATTTTAAACTTATTCTTAAAATCTTCTGTTCTTGGTTTAAAGTACAATATAAAATCTTCAATTATTTAAAACTTTATAACAATCAAATATATGTGAACGCACAATTAAAAATGGAAAAGATTTCGGCGCTTTATTTGGTAAGAAAGATTGTATGAATTGAATCAGATTACACATATTTTGCGAGCAATTTGCAGTTATTTTCGCGATGACGCTGTAGAAGCATTCATAATACGTTTTATCGCTTTAGCTATAAATATATTATTCGCGTTTTAAACGAACTTTCTGATTATGGTTATGACCGGGCTGTCGTGCGATAATGAAGATAAATACGCGCATGTTTTATCGTCGTGTGATTTGTCGACGCCGATGTGGGAAAATGCGTCGTGCGGGAAACTATCGTAGGTAATTACATCAACGAAGGGGCCCGTATAAGAGTGGGTTAAAGTATTTTTATCAAAAGAGGCCTATATGTGTTGGATCAAATTTATCGTACTTTTGAAGAAATTCCTTGTTTCGGTACTGAAAAGGGGGGAAGAGAAAGACATAAATGAGACATAAACTGTATTTTCTCTTTAAAAGAAAAAGTTTACGAACTTTAGAAAAATAGTTTCACTTCCGTTTGTATTACGCAAAGAAATTATCTGCGAAAATTAATTATCTGCTGTGTGCTGTTTTGTCGGCGATGTTATCCTACAACAGCTTGCCGCGTATTTCTTAATGATACGTAACTCGTACTTTCACGTAAGATTAATTGAGACAAATAATAGCAGCGCCGTGCGGCTACTCCTTACGCCATAAACATGGGTCGGCAAGTTCTGCGTGGAGAGGATGTCGTCCTGAACAGGACTACAACTTGTCGTCGTCAGGAGTTTACACCTATCCGCGTCCGCCGAACGCTTTCTACGATGACGTAATACTTGTACACGCACTTTTGTACTGTGCTAACTGTGCGCACATATATCAGCGAATGCATACCGAGGAAATGTTGCTCGTTATGTGTACGTATGAATGTATTTAACGTTGCTAGTTGCTAAACGAAAGCTGTCACATGCGTTTCCTACCGGTTTGCGATTTATGTCCCGTAAAAGGATTAGATCTGATTATATTCTAACACAGTGTCGCGACTACTGATCAGGTAAAGTTGGAAAAGCTGTATTTCTCGTTTGTAAGAATGCGATATGCGTTTCGTGAATTGCATTGAACGAAAATGCGCGCGTGTCGAACGGTTGAAGAGAATTTAACGAAAAAGTCGTCTGTCACGGAGTCTCTTTCTCTCAAGTTTTATTCACAACGCGATATTTTCCCACCGAGAGCACGAATCGATAGCATGCAACTCCGAAGAGTGACGATGGCCGGGCACCGGTTTTAAGATAACGTAACGCCGCGCCATTACCAGGCTCAGTTGCTTCGTTATATTGGTGGAACGAATTGCTTTACTGGCCGTACCGAGCTGCATTGCGCTCCTTCAAACTTGAACGACAACTCGAGACAGCCCCGAGAGACGAGATCAGCGGCGATAAACCGTGACGAACGAATGCGCGAGCGCTTGTCAGATTATCCGGAAGGTAGCTTGCGGATAAGGGCAGCCGATACTAACCGAAGCAACGGCTTTCATCTAATCACTAACGTGGGCTGCTAATCTCGCGCGACGGACGTAGGTCCGGGCGGATTTGGATTAACAAGTCTTTTCATCTGTTACATGTAGACATGCGAGTATCATTCCGTTATGATTACGTAAAGAGAGCATTTGGTAAAGTTAATATTATATGCATGAGTTTATAGCAAAACGCGAGTGAATATTCAGATTTTAATGGGCGGAGGAACAAAATTGCAAAAAATATTGTCATAAGCGAGACGCGATAAACACCACGTAATTGAAATTGTTCATAAGCGTGAATGGAATGATCTCTAATCTCGTTACGCTCGACTAATTTTCCACAGGAAATTGGATTGAGAATATTGTAGGATGTGCGTGTCGTGAGATGGAAAGAATCGTACATCGAAAAAGATGGTTGAGATATATAATAAATAATAAATAATAAATATATTATTAATATATAATAAATAATATATAATAAATATATTATTACTATACGATCGCGCGAGTATCTTATAAAATGTATATAAAATGTAAGCGACGGGATATATGAAATGAGTTGAAAGACTGCATTATGGATTGCAAAAGCTTCGCGAGCAAAATGAAGATAGTCGTTGGAATCTGATTCTAATCGGTAGAAATCGATACAGTCGTTGGAATCTGATTCTAATCGGTAGAAATCTATACGTTAATCGCGATACACCGATGATATCGAGCAGAAAATGAGAGCGTAATTTCTTGATTGCATGCGGAACAAGTAGATTATTCATTATATTACGAGATTTCGACGTGTCGATGTGGTACACGCAATGGCACTTTACGATCGGGTATCGATTGATTATGCGATAAATATTTTCTAGGATTGATATTGGATTAATTTTCGGTATGACACTGTGATGCGGTTTACGTCGGTGAAATGCCGCATTGGATTGTGATTACGTGCCGCCGATGTCATGCTTGTCGGCCGACTTTATAATTGCCTCGTATGAGATGCATCTCGCGCAGATACAATCGTTCTAATAACTACCACGATAATTTTTATCAACTAGTGAATCGTTGCATAATTCTCCTCTGACTGTGCTGACTGTAAATGAATGCTGGCAATATAATACTGTATTAACAATTAATTGTTACTACTTTTGAGACACGCAAAGTTTTATTAGTAAATTATTTTTACGTTATTTATTAGTATCAATTGAATAATTTAGTAATGGAATATATCAAAAATAAAAAAAGAAAATTGAAAGTATAGATAGATGAATTATAGAATATGAAGTATAAAAACAATATAATTATGTTTCAACATAACATGTAGTGTGAATGTGAAAATATTATATATTATAATTATACATATGAAACAGTTGTTGAATAAAATGATCTCAGAAAATGCAACGATTCACGGTAAAAATTATTGGCGTAGTTATTAGCGAGTATATGTAAAAGTGACTTTACACCGAATTTTCCCTAATCTAAAATTCTAAAGTTATTTTATGTAGCTTTCATATACATATACATGTGCAATTAATGATTTTTATCTTTGTCTTTTAATAGAAGAATTTACATAATGTGTTATTGAAAAATGCTACCATTAATCCCCATTACAGCGGAACATTTACAGCGGAATTGTGAAGTATCGAGTTATTGAAAATTCGACAACCTTTTATCAGAGACTCCAACTTATTCCGCTTGAATTCTTAATCAAAGATCGACGCGCCTTGGTAACAGCCACCTCAATCCCGCGGTTTGCTGAACATCCATTCGAGTGAGTCGGTTTCCCTTCAACCGAAAAGACTCACCGCAGAATTTTCCGAATTTTCGTTTATCCAGCTTCTATTCTCGATAGGCTAAAGTAATTTTGTATATTATATTACTACCCTGATATTTTACGAAATTATATTAAAAATCCGTCTGCTTTGAATTTAATAACAAAACGAAGTAGATATTGTATTCATCATTTGATTAACAATCCTCTGTCGAAAATGGCTGTCTCTCAGTATTTGCGTTTTATTTCATAATTAAAAAGTATCAATTAATTTTCATCAAGCGACGAGCAGGACGAAAAATGTAACATCAACGAGCTGATTTAACCAACTTTATTTGTTTATACTTTTTATATCCGTATTCGCCTGAAAATAAACTACCGCCAGGAGAATGCCATTTGTACCGGAAATATACACTATGCATTAAAGGCACGCGCGAATGTGCACGCTCGCTCGTCGACATTAATTTCATTGTTCTGTTTATTCCCTGTGAATGAAATTAAAATAGCTTCTCGGACACGAGGATCCTGACGGACGGGCGGGCAAGTGGTGATGATGCACGAAGTGGGAAAGGGTAAGGTTCAGCCCGAGGGGTGGAAGGACCTTATTGCGACTTCACCTTTTTAATTAAAGTTTGAAACTGAACTAGAGAGCGCATGCGAGATAGCGCCGTATACTCTCAAGCCGGTAGAGAAGCGCGGCGCATAAAATAGTCAAGTGTAGCTTCCCAGCAGTGAGCACTGTCATCTCGCTTGTTTAACATTCCGGCCATTATAAAATGAGTGGCTGCCGAGTCACCAAGTATCTCGCTGCCGAGATGTAATTTCTGGATATACGTAAAATTTTCCAGTAGGTCGTAATGTTTACTTGATATTCTTTATGATGATGGAGAAGCGACAGAGGAAAGTTTATTGAGAAAGAGAGAGAGAGAGAGAGAGAGAGAGAGAGAGAGAGAGAGAACTTGTCGATATTTTAAATTTTAAATGATCTCTACCGTACGCATCGCCAAGAGAAATAAATTAAAGTGATACCTTTAGCGGTACTTAGTATCCTTTTGCTGTCGCTTCATTGAAAGCAGATCACGTAGAACGACATAAACACGCGCGCGACTAGCGCAATCTGCACGGGTGTCTCGTATCTAATTCGCTTTCTTAAGCTTTATAGCGCTATTCTATTGTCTACGGGTACCATTAATTTCGCTAATGGTTAATCGATAGACAGGCGAGTTGTGGGTACTATCCTACGGTCGCAGTTCACGTGTAATTGTACGGATTCGAGCGATCTGCAGGAAGCAAGAAGTACAATAAGGCTACAATAAAGGTACTCCTAGAGCTATAGGAACGACGACCGGTAGTTAGACACCTGTTCGCGGCACATACAGTTATGCGAGTGTGTGTGTGCGCGCGGGAAAAAAAAATGAGAAAAAAGGCAGCGACGAGAGACAAGACACGAGAGCGATCGGGAAGAGGAATTATAACCGGCGAGAACGGAAGGCGCTATTTATTATCAGCCTCGTGGAGTACAATGGCTCGCGACTGCTGATTGATGTTCTCGCCTTTAGTCACTGTCCGTCGTGTGCTATATTTACAACAATCCGCCTAACCCCGTACATCATCGAAGAAAAGCACCGCGGAGTCGCGTATTCGCGAGAGCGAAAGCCGCGTGCGTTTTGCCTTTCATGTGATTTAATTATTCTCCATCGCGCTGATTTTCGCTATAAACTTTGGTAATTAAAGTGATAGAATTATTCAACGGGGTGTAGCGTAGCCGCGCCCGATATGAATACGTGAGCGTGCTATTTACACAATTTCGAAATATACGTCCGGTTACACATTCGGCGTACAATTCGCGTTTGTTCACAAAGAGAACCTATTTTGATGGAGTATGTATGTAACGCGCGCGCGTTGTATGCGGGCAAACGTAACGCGCCGATTGCGCCAAGTTAATTATTTACACAGCGAATTTATCGTGAAAACGTTATGACCGACAATTACGTGAAGTCAAATAATTCTGAGAAAAATACGCGGCGGCCATTATTAGACTCCAATGCTGTGATAAATCGAAATCGGGTCTAGAACATCGCGAAACGATCGAATGTCAGTAAATAATCAGCTGGGCGTCCGGCGTGAAAACCATGCTACCTAGAATGTGACGTGTATCCCATACACACAGACACATGCACACACACACACACACACACACATGGACTTACGTGACGAGAATTAGTTATACCGCACGGAAGCAACCAGTGGCGTAGATCTCCATGCGGTTGTCTCGTAGATTTCCGGTAAACGCTCGCAAAGTGCTTCTCGAAAATCTTAACGCGTCGGATTCGCGTGTATTTACATAATAACGAGGATTTAGTTTTCGCGAACGAAAATATATATTTCGCTGCTAGGTTTTTTATTTCTGTCGCGAAAGAATGTGACATCGCGGAGCACATCGCGACGAATGAACGCAGCGCGCACCGCGCACGTGAACGGCGTGACGCGTCGTGCATAATGCACGGTGAAATTACCGCGAGATAACGCGGGATGAGCTTTCCGCATCGTCACTATCGTGATCATTTAACTCTCCCGAGCCAGGCCTGATAACATAAGCGCGCGCTCGCTTTATCTCGCCCCTATCTCGCGAGGCCGCATTATTAATTGCGTGACGGCGGAGTTGCTCAATTGCCGAGAAATTGTCGGCACAAAGCGCCTCGGAACGCCGACGACCGCATCGCACGCGTTTCACCATCGAAAGAGACGCGGTTACCACATTACGGTGACATCGTGAGTGACTCGTCGAAAGGACAAGATTTATGTACTAATACGCGATTGGCGCGGACATCGAGCGATAAGAGAACGCGATAAGAGAACGCGTCGTGTGTGTAAGATACAATAGCCGTTGGCCGTTCAGGATCAGACGTGTACAGACGTGTCTCGACTTGTCGCGGCGACCGTGTAGCTCGTAAAGAGAGAGAAAAAAATGTGAATGTTCGTCTTTAAAATATAGGTTACCGTTCATTTTCGTAAATTGTAATGTACGATGGAGCGTTACTGCGCAAAATTATGGAAAGTTTTTGAGAAGAAAAAGGGATAGGCATACTGTTTATTTTACGAAAGGACAAGACTTATGTACTAATACGCGATTGGCGCGAGCATCGAGCGATAAGAGAACGCGTCGTGTGTGTAAGATACAATAGCCGTTGGCCGTTCAGGATCAGACGTGTACAGACGTGTCTCGACTTGTCGCGGCGACCGTTGAGCTCGTAAAGAGAGAGAAAAAAATGTGAATGTTCGTCTTTAAAATATAGGTTACCGTTCATTTTCGTAAATTGTAATGTACGATGGAGCGTTACTGCGCAAAATTATGGAAAGTTTTTGAGAAGAAAAAGGGATAGGCATACTGTTTATTTTACGAAAGGACAAGACTTATGTACTAATACGCGATTGGCGCGAGCATCGAGCGATAAGAGAACGCGTCGTGTGTGTAAGATACAATAGCCGTTGGCCGCTCAGGATCAGACGTGTACAGACGTGTCTCGACTTGTCGCGGCGACCGTTGAGCTCGTAAAGAGAGAGGAAAAAATGTGAATGTTCGTCTTTAAAATATAGGTACCGTTCATTTTCGTAAATTGTAATGTACACGATGGAGCGTTACTGCGTAAAATTATGGAAAGTTTTTGAGAAGAAAAAGGGATAGGCATACTGTTTATTTTACGAAAGGACAAGACTTATATACTAATACGCGATTGGCGCGAGCATCGAGCGATAAGAGAACGCGTCGTGTGTGTAAGATACAATAGCCGTTGGCCGCTCAGGATCAGACGTGTACAGACATGTCTCGACTTGTCGCGGCGACCGTTGAGCTCGTAAAGAGAGCTGCGTCACTGCTGCCTGCCTTCTTTGCGACTTTACAATTTTTATATTGTCGAGAAATGTGCACGAAAAAAAGTATGAACGTTCGTCTTTAAAACATAGATACCGTTTATTTTCGTTAATTGTAATGTACACGATGGAACGTTACTGCGCAAAATTGTGGAAAGTTTTTGAGAAGAAAAAGAGATAAGGATACTGTTTATTTTATCTCTTTCTTTTAGAACGTGAATTGTTGAAGTACCTATCTTAGATTCTAAATCTTCCTATCAAAATCCTATCATGCTTGCAAACATGCAATTATTCCGAAAAGTTATAAAGAAAAATAAGGAGGTAATCGTATATCGCGTGTTTATATAGCAAGAGAGATTAGATTTTCTCTTGTGCATTCTTTTAGGAAATGTCGACGTGTATTTCTCTTATGCTATTAAATTACATTGAAGCACACAAGACGTATATTATATTGGTATCAATTATATAAATTTGTAAGACTGGCCATATTTATGTGAGAAAATGATTTCGAATTATACGGCGATGATATCTAATCCTTTGCGATCCTATGTCGAGATTACGTCAACAAGCTGAATGTGCATTCTCTGAATATTCAAACAATATAATATTCAATAATTTTGTATTGTATTATATATTGTATTTTATATTAAAGGCTATACGCTGATAGAAGATTAAAATGAATAATAGATTTGGAGCGCAAAGAATTATTGCCGACTATCGTTCGTAAATAATCCAAAAAGAAACTCACGTTTGATGACTGTAACGTGCGTCGCAGGCTCTGTTATCGTGCCGCAGTGCTCGATCTCTTTCTCTCTCCTTCACCGGTGTCCTTCTTCCCCTCTGTCACCCGCACTGACACTCTCCACCGTCCCGATTGCCCGCCGATTATCGTGTTTCACAAGTTGCCGTCATCTCACCGTACACACAACACTATTATATGATATGCGCGTCAGTGAAAAAAATCGCGGTGCGAGCTATCAAGATACGACCGGACACTCGTGCGGCGAGTGCTTTTCGCGCGTCACGACGTTGCGAGCCCCCGGGTACGACCAATCGACGAGAGTAATGCGTACCCCTCGCGACCCCGTGATGGACTGAGGTTCGCGCCGGCGGTGCAGCGCCGCCGTGACCCGTGGCGACACCGCGTACTAAATCCGCGCCCGCACACACGCGCCGCGATTAGGTTGGTATTCGTCGGCTCCGCGCCACGCGATCTAGTTCCTCCTGTTACGTCGCCAATTTTAACCCTTTGGGTTTGCACACACTGGCGGTGCTTGTGTACCGATGCGTCGCGGCTGCATTTCACTCCCTGCGAATTTCGGCTCTATAAACGATAAAGAGATACAGGTACACATTATTTTTCCATTATTTACTTCCCACACAGCACACATTATCCAGAAGACGTTCAGAGGACATCCCGAAGATATCCTATCGCTTAAAGATGTCTTCGGAATATCTTCTGGACGTCTTTTGGATATGCATGCTATGTGGATTAGACGCCGTAATTTTAGATGCTTTGTATTTCTTCGTTAATTATAAAAAAAAGTTACTTCGATGGATAAAACGAAGAGGTGAAACAAATATAATGCGCTATTTTTTCAGCTGCAGCGCGGAATGCGAAACGGTAGAGTAATTGAGTTTTTGTAACAGTCGAACCGGCCGGCGTAGTTTTTGCATTGTTTCTGTTCTCTGTTACCGAGACTGTAAATATACTACCCATGGAGCGAATATGAATACGACTTCATTACCGTAGTTATGTGTACACTTTGCAAAATGAATAAAATGTTTTAGCAGTAGAGCGATATTACGACAGACTCTGTTGGTAATTAATATATAAAATTTACATGCGCTATAAATAAGCAATGCAACAGCGCGCCCATGAAGTAACGAGCTAAAATTATTGAAGAGAAAAAAACGCAATTTATTAATTTTACAATCCTAATTCGCATAACAGTAAAATGAATTTTTTATTTTTTATGTGAAATGCATCAAGTAAAATAAATATGAACTTTAATGCAACAAAAAGTTTGAGAAAGAGAAGGGGAAATGTAATGCGTAATAGTCATATTTCTCAACTAATTTTAACTGAACAGAATTTTAATTTAAACGCTAGTTAAAAGAAGTTATTTCAAGTTGAATATTAAAAAGCCGCAAGGAAGAGAAGATCGCGAATTAATTTTTTCCTAAGAAACAATCGCCTTTAAATTACTCAAGACTCTCCGGCCTCCCCTCCTCTCTCTCTCTCACTCTATTTCTCTCTTTCTAGACGAAGAAAATGCAGAGTACTAGAGATATTTTGCATTTATACATATGTTATTACGCCCACTTGTACCAACGTTTAAACTTAATCGTTGATTGAAGACTTGCAGTATGGCCAATAGTAAAATTAAAAAATTTTTATCATATATTAAAAATTTTGATGTTGGTCATCCTGCAAGTTAACCGACGCTAAGACTAAACCGCGTCTGAAGCGGCGATAAACGTTTCGATTAAAGTTGACTATTTTCCATCGTGCTTTGTAGTGTTTCCGGGGTGTTGCCGCAAGACAGTGATGCGGTTTCACGTTGCTCTTTCCCACAAGCTTTTACGGGCTATGCTAGAGCGAAGAGATCCGACATGGTTCGTCTCGTTCGACGAGCAGCGAACGTCGACGGGAATCCGAGAGGGGGATGGATGGCGCGCTTCGTATGTAAGTAACACCGCTATTTCGAAATATATCGTTGCAGTAGGTCGCCGCGGGGAGATCGTCTCACGTAGTATCCCGAGAACAAAAGACGCAATTATCGGTCAGCGTGGCGCCTCGAAGCTGCTCGGTTCGGTTGCTTACGCCATTTACCGTATCTCGCTCGTACATTACCGCTTTTCTTCTCGGGATGCTCTATTTACTTGACGTTAATCTCGCGCGCCTGCGCGCTTCTCCGCTTCTGTGCTAATGATAAAGGAAAATTAAAGATCGGAGAAGGAGTTAAAGAAACGCAGTATATCTGTAACAGAATCATTTATTAATAATATGTCATTTATCGAAGATTGTTGCAAGAGAAACATGAATTTTATGTTTGTTTCACAGTGTTATAAAAATTCTTCAAACTATAAAATCTACATAAAATATTAATAATATTTATAGATTTTTTGATTGCATTAGATGAATTTTTTGAGAGTATGTGCGAAATTTTTGCCACAGGCCAAAATATGTATCGCCCGATAAAAATGAAATTCGTTAGTAAAAGTTCGTTATCTCAGGATCTTCTATTTACTTGACGTTAATCTCGCACGCCTGCACACTTTTCCGCTTCTGTACTAATAAAGGAAAATTAAAGATAAAAGAAGAAGTTAAAGAAACGCAGTATATCTATAATAGAATCATTTATTAATTAATTAAGAATATGTCATTTATCGAAAATTGTTGCAAGAGAGACATGAATTTTATGTTTGTTTCACAGTGTTATAAAAATTGTCCAAACTATAAAATCCACATAAAATAATAATATTTATAGATCTTTCGATTGCATTAGATGAATTTCTTCTTAGATCTTTCGAGAGTATGTGCGAAATTTTTGCCACATGCCAAAACATGTATCGCGCGATTAAAATGAAGAAGTTCGTTAATAAAACTTCGTTATCTAGACATTTTTTGATTGAAACCAATTTTCGCATTGAGCCGCATTAAAGCTGTTTATTAATTTCGCGATTTGTATTTCCCTCGAAATGACCCAGATTCTCTCGTACCTTTCGTCTTGCGTCCCTGTCTGCTTTTTCAAACCACAAATCTCCCGCGGATGTGGACACACGGTGTAATTTAACTCTCCGATTTGGGTCGACATTCATTGGGCCGAGGTACTAAGCGCCGATCGGAAACATCGGCGAACATTGTGGCGACACGATCGAGAACAATATCGCGTGTCCATGAATCAAGCATAGCCACCATTCTCGAGACGTCGCTCCCGCATTGGCTTACGGTAGGATAATGTCAGCCGAATCGGTCGGCCAAATCAATCAGCTGATATAGATATCTCACGATCTACAAGGGTCCGTCTAGAATGAACATAAGTCACGCATATAGATCGCGGATGTAGGGATCGCGATTTCGTTTCATATACGTATTGTTCGTGTGTATACACAGACGACAGCCTCGCGCGATCTGTCGCGACTCGCATCTCGCGTTCGTTGTAACTCTCGAACGGAGTTACGAGAGGAGCTCGACCCTCCGGAGCGTAGTAGTCTCGCACGAGGCCAAATACGAGGCACTTAAGCGACGGTCGCCAGGCTGACCTCCGCGCAGTATCTCCGGCTTCGTTTGTCTCGGCGAGCCATCGCCTTTGACAATTCCCCCCTCAACTTGTTCTGAGAAGCTTCCGCCAGAATTGCTCCCTCGCGACCGTTTCGCGACGCGTTATTACACAAGTGACTTTACGGTGCTCTTAAATCAATGAATGTCGACGACGTTGAATTCTCCCATAATTTCGTCCGCGATGCGTTTCGCGGCTAAACGAGCGGCTCTCGTTTTCGCGATCGGATCGAGAGAGAATCGGATATCCGGATATAGCGCGGATACAATCTTCCGCGACCGAGGAGGGCTTTTTCCGACGAGTAATTCCTTTGTGATTAGTGGCTCGGGGCATCGGCTTACCCGGGCACGAGCAAAAGAAAACGTGGGATTGTTTCCTCGAGCTGTGCGCCCGTCGTTACCGCGCCCCGCTCTCCTAAAGCAAGCTTAGATTTAGTGCCACGTGGAAATAAACGCTTTCGCCGCGGTGAACAACAAGAATCGTTCGTTACCTTAATGACAGGTTCCTTCGGGCGAATGGGAAACTTGGAGCTTGCTTTCTCTCTTTCCCTCTCTCTTTAGATATCGGACAAAAACTCGCGTCCCTTTTCATCGAAATGAAATATCTTTGTATGCTGCGCCGGCCGAATATTGGTGTAATTAATAGCCTTGATGCTGATTAATTTCCTGTAATTCAGTAAACATCGCGCATGAAACGACGCGCACTTTCTTCGACCCGCCATTAATCGGATAATGTAAAATCGGTTCCCCTCATTGAAAAACAATGTTTCCGTAGTGAGTGAGCATAAATCTCGGCTGCTTCTTTCACTCGCCACGAAAGTTTTCGCGTCTTATATTTGTTGGGTTTCGGCCGCGCGCGGTCCGTTCGATATTTTGTTATGCCATTAATAACCACTGTGTCTCGCGTCTCGGTAACAGGCTTTCTCAATTAATCTACGTTACGAGTGTGCCGAATGGCGAGGGGGAATGTAAAAGCTCGAAAATTAATATTAATGCACGGAGAGTGGAGAAATCCGCGCGTTTCGTAGAACGCGCGGCGAATCGATATTTTACGCGGCGATGTCAATGGTTATAATGAAAACGTCGAATAATCCGATACCGGCGATAGCTATTCCTCGTATTGTTTCGCACGGCGGCAAACCTTTGTGCCGCGTCCAATGAAATTGTTTCACCGACAATTTGCGTTATGCCGGCAAATTGCTTCTCCGGGTAGTTGCGGAACGAAAATCGAACTCGAAAAATGAGCTCATTTGTCGCCTCGTTTAAATTCGCCCGTGTCTCGCAATCGTAGCGTGCACTTCTTCAATTAATTCGTCGTACGTATTGGAAGTTTATTTTTGCACGATTTGTTTCTAACGCGACAGTTGGAGAAATTGTTGACGTATAAAACTAAAACGACTGGAGACCGCAGGAAGTTGCCGCGACGTCGACGCGACGCGTCGATGAGAAAACGAGAAAATATCTCTCTCTTCCACGAGAGAGTCGAGTTGTGAGACTCGTGGTCGGTTTTCCTCGCACGAGAAAGAGAAAGAGAGAGAGAGAGAAAAGTTACATCGCAAATTTTAATGCGGTGTCCGCTCGAACGAATGGCTTCGTATGAAAACTGCCGGCCACAGTATGCCCGGTAAAACGGATTGCTTTTTTACGTGTCACTGCTCACCTTGAACTCGCACGAGTTGCTTTAACGGGCATGCGTGTTACTTTCATCTTTCATAAGGATCGCGTGAACGAAAACGAATTGTTACCGCGGTAAGCAATCTCCGACGATCTCGTCCAGGATAATGCATAAATCACAATTCATTTATTATGATTCTTACGCCCGCTTCAATTTGCAAACAATAGACCGTTTCCAAAATTGTAATTCGTGTAAAGCATTTCATATTCATACCCATCCTATCATAATTTGGGTTATTTAACGCTTTGCTGCCCAACGGAATATTATTGAGGCTTCGTTTGATTTACATAGATTGCATATGGCAGTAGTATTAATTAATGCAATGATTAAAAGACCGCTATGAAATAATTCAGATAATATTAATTGCGGCGCATGTTATTAAAATATTCACGTCGCGCTGATGAGTTTGCAGTCACGTCGATAATGCTTTTGTACGAATACCGTTTCGATACCGTTGTACATTCTTAATGTCTGATCGAATAAAATGCGATGTTTATTCGACGGTCCAGCTTTCATATCACGCGAATCCCACCTATCTCGGTAACTTGATCGTCTGTTACCTCATGCACATTACGCATTAAATGCATCTTTGTCAACTCGATTGTGTTCGTGAGCACTGCATATCCAGCTTTACATCGCTGGACTTTGTCCATTCGACGAGCCACGATATTTCCATATTAACGCGCATCACTGTCAGTTATCGGTTGAAATTAGTCGAATAATTTGTTCACCGACGTGAAACGGTGCGGATAACACGGGAAGAGGGGGTTGAGGGGGAGAGAGAAGAAGAGACACGTACAGAGACAGCGTGGGAGCGAAAACCTGGGACGAAAGAGCGAGAGACGAGGTAGATTCGCGGTTGTTGGAATTTCATAAAGGTCCATTGAGTTGCAATCGGTACAAACTGCGGACACAAACTGCGACCACCGCGGTTCTAATTTTCTTTTTCTCTCTTAGTAATGAACATCTCGCTTGTTCGTTTCGCACGTTGATTCTATTTTAAACCCTCTCGATAATTCTATGACATCTATATTTGGCTGATATTGATTTTATACCGTTCGCGCTTTTTAGGCTTTTTTTTTTTTTTTTTTTTTTTTTGCTAGATGATATCATTCGACGAAAATACGTGTTTATGTGTAATCTACGTAACGCTTTATTAATATTTACGGCGGAAACGCGCTACGAATTGACGTGTCGGCTTGCGTTAATACGAATACTTTCGTGTTATTAGCGATCGGCGATAAGTAATACCGTCACGACATATATGTATAAGCGCAAAATCTCGTGGCTGGCTGGTGCCGGGTGAGTGAGTCGCAGTGAGGGTTGACCTGGCAGTCGGATCGATCCACTCTCCACGTAGAAACCTAGCCTCCTCTTTCGCATTTGTGCCCCTGCGTCGCGCCTGCTTGCGCTCATGCCAGCCGCAAGGTTTCCTCGATGTTTTGTATCCTTCGTGTTCCGGGGAGGTCGGCAGAAAGGCCTCGCTCCAGATACCGCCGTCGCCAAATATTTCCAATTGACCTAGTCAAGTCACCGAATGAAAGGTACTAAAGGTATATCGAATTCGGGGGTTTTTCGCGAACGTTCAAGGATATCGTGACGCGGTTTGTCGATTCACAGAGAGCCTTTCGCGAAAACCATCACCAAGATGCTTTCACCATCTCGCGTCGATGTTTACTCAAGAAACGATCGGTCGGCGTTTCATCGTTATATGCATATATGTATATATTATATATATATATATATATATATATATATATATATATATATATATCGGGCGCCCGTGTCCTCCACCGCGCTTTACACCTGTTTGTAGCCAATTTCGGTTATAGGAATATTCTCCGGCGTTGTATCCGTACTTGGGAACGTTCCATCTATCCGCGGCGACCTGCTCCAGATATTCCGACCGAACATTCCAATTAGCCCGGTCATGCGCCCTCGGACCACATAAAAGGCACGAATTCCGCGTGCGGATTTGGAGGTTCTGGGTCAGGCAAACCATGGAGCGACAAGCTCGTCTATTGTTCGCGTTCGCTCGCTCGGTTTGCCCACTACGGGAAGGAAAATCAAGAGGTTAGCATTATCGTAGAATTGGAGTTCAGCGAATCGAATTCTGCAGGCGGATGGCGTCGTGGAGATTCCCGCTAAAGCGCGCGTCATAGGACGGCGAAGGTAAATTGAATCTCGGTGTGACTCATTCTTATGTTAATTCTCAAACGCGTGTACTTTATAATGTCGTTACATTGTGTTGGCGAATGTGCGTAATGGATGGAGCTTGACAATATCCGCTAATATTGTGGCCAATGAGACCGTCGTCTCTCGACAACGTCATCGGTTATCGCCTCGTTTTACGACTTTTGCTTATCAGGATGTTATGGAGCATAAAGTACGGATTAATATAATGGTTCTCCCGCGTGAGAGGCGCAGAATCTTCGTTTATTGCCTACTTTGAGACACGCTTGAGTATCCAATCGTGTCGATCGTAAAATCTCTCGATATACACATACTCGCGCGGCAGCTCGCGGGACATTCTTGAGCGGATATTCTATATTCGCTCCTTATTTCACAGCAGCGAGATTCTCTTAAGTACTACCGGAACTACTTCAGGATTTGAACTCCTTCCGAATTGCTTAATGTCTGGAAGCAGAAGCCTGACCTACATTTTCTCACGCTTTCATTAAATATATGGACTCTCATCCCGTCGTCTAAGACGTCGTCCCCGAGTTCAGCGCGATATCGCCGCTAGACTCCGATGTATATAGCGCGTCTATTATACCTCACTTTACGCGATCACGTGCCTCAGCGGCGAGATTCAACGTAACCGGTATCGACAGGTTATTTCTGAAGAGGTAGCCTCGCGCAACTACTCCCCTCTCTCTCTCTCTCTCTCTCTCTCTCTCTCTCTCTCTCCCTCCTCGATGAAGGGGTTTAGACCCGCATTACTGCCTTAGAACCATGATTACTGTATCCGGCATGGCTATAGCATCCAACGTAATGGTAGGCAATAGATGAACGTGCCTTGTTACTCAACCGGCATCAATTTGATGCTGATATATATAGAACAGATGTGTGCGGCTCGTTAACTCCATCCACTGCTTTCGCGCGCTTTTTCCCTATGATTTCCGATGCATCGGCGGTAAGCTCGTTATCGATGCAAACGCAAATTTGCGAACGTATTGCAAAATGTATCTCGTGTTTCCGAGACGTTGCGTCACATCGATCATCGGAATCTCTCTCCCTTTCTTTCTCTCGTCGAATTTCTCATAAAGGAACGAAATAAGGAAGTATCTGCTGCGAAGACAGAAAGGAGAGACGCGCCGCTGCAAGGAAGTCTCGCTTGGACTTTAGTAGGCAATATAAATCGAAAGGTTTTTCATCCCTCCTCGGGATCATGCGGGGCGACAGAGGCATAACGCGGGCGAGCAACGATCCGTTCGTCGCGTCGCGTCACGTCCTGACGTCGGAAAAGGGTCGCGCTGCCGTTTCGCGCTCGGCGCATCCTTTAAAGCCCATCGTATCCCGCGACGGCACGGCACGAGGCAAGCAAGGAAAGCACGTTGCAAGAGCAGGCTGGCTAGATAGCGGGCGGGCGGGATAAGGTGCCGCGCGGAACGACGAGGTGTTTCTCGTTGTTGCGGGTATACAAACAGGGTGTGGGGTTGAACACAACGAGGGGTCGGAACATTACGCTTGCTACCCCCGTCCTACCGTCCATCCGGCTCCATCCCCGTTTCTGTCTCGCCACCGCCGCCACCGCCGCCACCACCACCACCACCACCACCACCACCACCACCACCACCACCACCACCACCACCACCACCACCACCACCACCACCACCACCACCACCACCACCACCACCACCATCCCTGGGGGCCCCGTGTGGCGTAAGCGCTGTTTATGGAGACCGCAGGCGGCATCTCCCGTCGAGCTTAGCGCTACCACTGCGCTCAGCCCAGCCTCGGTTACGAGCGAAGGGATTTTCTGCCGGATGAGGATGCTCGTCTCCGACAGCAGCGACGTAGCTTTCTCCCCGGCGTACCCCTTTGCGCCCGCGGATCTCGGTTTAATGTGTAAAAATAAGCTCGTTCGATGTGCACATTTTATTCCGCGCGAGACGTCGCGTGTAGCGCCGATGGCGAATATTCGAGCGGGCGTGTTACGCCGATGTGAAATTGAGTTTCTTTTGTGACGGGGCTTTTGTTTATGCTATACGGGCGATTTAGTCGCTATAAACGCGTACGGATATGCGATTCTTGTCAAGTTTTTTAGTCGCTTCTGATTGCGCATTACATGCGAATATAAACGCGACCGGGACAGAGAGTGACACGGGCTGGCAACTTTTATCCAACGATTTAATGCCGATTTCATGGAGAATCCGACGAAATAACCGTTATGCAAATTTTCTCCGCGCTTCTTTCGCGCCTGGCTCTCTCGTGACCGGTTTAATGCATAAAAGTATGCACGCAACGAGCATCGCACCGAGCGGTCGCGTGCAGGGGACAACGATATCACGAGTCTGAATCGTCATAAGTACATTTGAATACGTTACGATCGCGTAAACGTGAGCCGATGCCGGGAAGGCATTTTTCGCTCGAGACGTCTCTGTCGTTCACGAACACTGTTACGGCCACGTTCGGAAAAGTACGCGAAGCGTTATGGATATTTATGCAAAGCGAGGGGTAAGAGATATTGTTTCCGTTCGTAGATGAAAATCGCACGGTCGTCGCGCCGGAAAACAAAAACATTTTCCAGTTACGTTCCTCGCGAAGCACGCGGTATTATATCTTTCGACGTGCAGACACGCTCACGATAGTAGCTCGTTCGTGCGTGCGCGCGTTACACGCATATATGCCTGTTACTCACCGATTTAATACCACAATCTCGAGAAACCCGACGAGACAGCAGAAAGCTGGAAGGCGGAGGACAGGGATGGAGAAGAAACGGAGAGAAAAATGATAGGGCGGTAGGTCACCGCGAAACAGCGTGACGAGGAGGAGGCGGAGACGGTGGATTAAAACATTTTTATACATTCTTTTCCTTCCTCCTTCCTTCCTTCCTTCCTTCCTTCCTTCCTTCCTCCTCACCCTTCTGTCCCGACCCGTATCCCGCGCCGCCCTGCTATTTAAGAGGCATTGCTTCGCAACCACCAGGCGAGACAACCTCCCAGCCTCCTGAATTCTCTGTCCTAGCTGTTCTTCTCGTTTCCTGTCGCTTCCTTTCTCCGGCTGCTCATCCGCGACCCGGCCGTCCGCCTCCGTAGGAAAAATTATTTTCCTTCTACGGACAGGTGAAACGCGTAAGGTGAGCGAGATTGGACAGACGTCGGCTCTTGCGAAACGCGGACAACAAAAAAAGAAAGAAAGAAAAAAAAAATAAGAAAAGAAGAAACGAATGATAGCGTCCGTAAGCGAAATAATAGTGCGTGTATATGTATTACGATTTACGAAAAGTTATTGAAGAAATGATGAAACCGATCTGTTTCGGCAAGGTAAATTGCCGGATATCGTCTCTCGCGAATCGAAGATATTTCTCGCGAATTATTTCGTCTTTTTTTTCTCGCGTGGGAGAAAGTTAAAAGTTCGTTCGTACGTTTGCACGTTCTGCTATGATCATTGCCATCGGCTTTGATCCAATTAGTGTGTTGCCAGTCTGACTTAATACTTTTCGCGTTGCCGAAGCCGCCGAACGGTTTTTCTTAAGCCACGGGAGCGGAGTTCAAAACCTCGACCGGAGGTTTTCAAGCGCGGTGACCCACCGAGGCGGATTAAAAGCTGCGCGAGAGCTTCCCGGCTCCTTCCCCTCTCTTTCCCTCCTTTTCCCTCCCGCGGGACCCGCGGACGCTTTTTTGTTCCGACCGGCACGATATCTAACTGTAGGTAAGAGGCTTTCGCCTTTGAAGTCCCCTCACTTTTGCAACTTGTATTTCTTTCATTAACGTACTTCGCTCCCGAGTATTTTCGCGGTGCGGCAGGGCAAAGCCGGTGGAAATAACTCCTCTTCGTTCTCCCTCTTCAACCCCGCCCGCGCTATCCCGCGCCGTACGCGCGGCAGGCGGCATCGTAAAAAAATCTTCAAATCGCATTTTCTGGACCACCTCGTCCCCGTCTCTGCACCGAAGCCTGTTCCGCTCCTTTATCATTAATTCTATCTGGAAGTCTAAGCCACCGTTAATTCCCTTCCTTAATGCAGCGCCCGGACAAAATCCTTCGTGTTTTACAACCCATTTGGCGCCATAGCGATATATATGTATTTATGTATATATATATGTGTGTATGTGTGTGTGTGTGTGTAAAAAGAGGAAGGGTATTAGTATATTTCGGCCTCCTCGTGCAACGCTATCCGCCGCACACGCGGAGGATATAGCTGCCAGTAACATTGGTGAGGGGTGATGGCGAGGAAGGTAGAAAGGGGGGAGGGCAGCCGGTGGGCTCAGGTGTTTCCACCGGCGCAGCTCGGTATAGCGGGGCAAAGTAGTGTGGTCGATATGACTGAAACTACCCCTTCTCTGTGAACCCCGTTGATCCTTCTCTGTCGGACGAACAACGTCTCCTTTCCACCCACATCGTTCTCTCTCTCTCTCTCTCTCTCTCTCCCTCTCTCTCCCTCTCTCTCTCTCTTTCTCTCTCTCTCTTTCTCTTTCATCCCCGTATCCAGGACTCGTCGACCTCACGACCGTCCTTTTTCATACATCTCTGCATCGTGCGATAGTGGTGGCATTCGCGGAATTTTGCTTTTATAATATTTAATCACGTTGAATATTGGAGAGCTCCCTCTCTCTCTCTCTCTCTCTCTCTCTCTCTCTCGAAGTGAGCCACGCTATAAATTATTTGGCACAGGGTTCCTCAATTTAGGGATGCTGCTTAAGTGGCGCAGCTTTTCGGTTTTTTTTTTTAAGTTTGGCGTATAGTACAAAATAGAAATTTAAAAACAATACTCTTGGTACAAAAATACTGCAAGTATAAAAAGTAAATATCTTAAATTATGTTTTAAAATAATATCCATTATCTTGATAACTACTTAAAAAAACATTGAAAGGATTGCATTCTTAATATTTATTTTAAATATTACAAAGAATTTTATATAAAAATGAGAACTATAATCATTTATAGCGCTAATTAGCTGTGTTACTCCTATAAAGCATGTTTTAATGTAAAAGTAATTTTAATAATATGATATTTTCAGCTTTTTTTTACCCTTTTTTAATCCTTTTTATATACCTCACTTTTTAGATTATGCTCTTATTATGATAGGACAAAACCCTAAAAATTAAGGTTTTAAAAATGACAAAATATTTATTATTTTGAGATCTGTATACATATATAGTAATTTTTGTGTCGCAAACGTTTTACGTTATTTAACGTATTACGATATTTGAGTTTTGAAATAAATAAAAGTCGATTGAATGTGATAAAAGAGGTTGATAAAAAGTGCATAATAAGAGATTGAATTACAAAATTTTATCTTTAGTTAAATATGCAAAGTTTGAAGATAACAGGCACAGATTTAATTTTACCTGCTGAACCATACCGAATTCTTCCGATTCTACTGGGAGCACGGTCGTTTTTTCGACGACCGACGATTCGGAAAAAAGCCGAAATACACGGTGGCGCTGTCATGGGAAATTGAAACATGCTGACTAGCAGACCAATTTCGTCCTAATTAAAGGAGTTTTTTCTTCCTCCCGTGAGATTTGTCTGTTCGGGATGCGAATATCTCTCTGGAAAAACGTGGCATTTGAAAACGCGGAGCTGTTTCGTTGTATGTGCTTTTTCACACGACAATATCGAAATTTATGCACAAGTGAGACAGCTTAAATAAACTATGTGTCAGATACGCAAAGTATTACAGAATGTCAAAACTCTTTAACCGTGTATTCTTTAACTATGTACATCTAAAAATAGCAGAATACACTATTACGAGAAAAAAGGCTGTTCAAGTTTTTGTACTTGCGAGTAAAACGTTTCCTTTTCTCTGCTTTCTCTTGATTACCGCGTACATAAATGTCCTTCTATATGCACTGTGATTAGTTTGTTGTTATTATTAAAAGGAGTTACGGTGACATGAGCGGTTCCGAATTAGAAGGAGTCTTTAACTATTCGCATATACATGCAGATCAGAGATTACTTCTTTAAAAAAGAAAATATAACTCTATTGATTTGATGATAATATATTTGATTGTTATTATGAGCTTGTCCGACATAAATTTAATAAAGTTATATATGTATAAATTTTTTCAATAGAATTATCTTCATAATTATTTTTTTTAAGAAAAAAATGCAATTTTCTATCTAATGTAAAATATTGTAAAATATATGAGAATTAAAATTTGATATAATGGCCGCATCTATATAATAAAATGCGATATATATATATATATATATATATATAATATTATATGTAAAATCGTGCAGAATGTGAAAGTACCAAATGTTTCAAATAGTTGGCAGTGCAATAGATTCCGATTGCAGTCTGAAAAAAGCAATTAACTCCAGCGATGTGCGAATTGCTTTCATTATTTTGAATTAACGCGACGGAGCGGATTAATTTCGTCATCGATGTAATTTTCACAAAAGAGCATCGATGTTTGATCGGTTTACACAAGAGAATTACGAGAATGTAAATTAGTTGTACGGTCAGTGCACTTTGTTACATTCCACGAGTTTTATATGTCATCAATTATCATTTTTCTCAACAATTTGTTCATTAGTAGAAATTTTTAATTATTAATCTGTATCCGAGATGAAATTGATTAATGAAGTCTAGGTTTTGATAGCGACGTGTATTACAATATTTTCGTTGCTATGATAAAGTTTTTGCCGCAATGTTTTAGTAAGTTTTGGTATGATTTTAGCAAATAATATCAAAATATTTGGCAATTGATTTTTGACAATAGAAGGCAATCTCATTCAGTAATCTTTGTACAGTTAATTCTTGAATTTAATCTCGATATTATACAGTTTTGATATTTTTATTTTGTACGCGAATGTGCAATGGATTTTAATTTTTCAATCTTAGTAATTGAAAGATTGCGAGCGTACTTTACTTTTATTTATTTTATACGGTGATAAATGAAAGAGAGTAAGAAAAATAAACATATCGGTTATGGATGTTATCATATAAAGTTTTATAAGATAGCGGTGATTATATCATGAAGTGAATGAATATGCCTGTAAAGCAATCCCATTTAAGCAATCCCAGGTAAACTGAAATCATAACTTCGGCGGGTATTAATTTAATAATCTCGAATAATTCAATATAATCTGCGGCTGTCTGTCAGTTAACTTTCGCGACGGAACGGACTACAAGGGTGCTAATTAAGTGATTTGATTACAGCCGCAGAAATTAAGATTCGCTGCGGAAAACTAAAATCCAAAATAAAGCGTCACAGCCGTTACTGGAATTTTAATGACCAGAGATCGCTCTTGAGAGTTGATATATTCTTGAGATTTTTTGTATTATTAGCAATCCTGCAAATCATACAATAGAAAATTGATTAAAATGTATTATCTGCATCAATTCTCTATGTGCGAAAAATTCGAAATGGTTGTTTTTAAATAATATATTATCGTTATTTTAACGACATGGAATTTGTGCGGAATATTGTATTATCGAAAAATAAATATTGATGGAAAGAACGTAAAATTTGTTATAATAGCTTGAAACACAATTTTTGGTTGTGATTGTATTGCAGAATAGGATAGAGAGAGAAAGAGAGAGAGAGAGAGAGAGAGAGAGAGAGAGAGAGAGAGAGAGAGAGAGAGAGAGAGAGAGCGCTCGTTCTTGTATAAAATTTATAAATTTTCCGATACATTTATTTATTTAAATCAACATAGCTATAACGAAAGCCGATGTAGGCAGTATTGCATGTTAAATTAAAATAAATGTATCATGTCGTTTAAATGTGACTAATATAAGCGGCGGCGTACCCTTTGCACAGTTCATTAAATTCAATCGGCCGTGATGGTGATAAAAAATGCTTATTAGTCGCACGTGCGCGGCTCCTTTCAAATGATCGGTCCTTCTAAAAAGGGGTAGCGACTCACAAGCGGATATTGCAATGCCACATAAATAATAGTCTCTCAGTTTTCACGCCGAACAATAATTAGGTTTGGCAAATGGAAAGATGCAACGGATGCCGAGCTGACTGCTGACAGAGGGTCCGCCGAACACGTACGATTTTAGTTTTTGCAACGCGTGTCATTTTATGCACATATGTGTGACTGCTGACGCTGATGCATTCATAAACGATCCATCAATTTTCCGAGTCGAGTCGGGGAATACCGAGGAGATGAATTCCGAAGCGTGAGAAATACGGGTGGGCCTCGGCGGACTTTAATGCGGTCAAAAAAATTCTGCGGCTAAGCCATTAAGTTTCCTTGAGCCTCTCTGTCGATGATAGATGAGATGCGGAGTGGCGGGCAGCCGGCGGATCAATAAATTAAATCAAGGCACCGACTGGACCGGGCTTCAAAATGATATCGATTGAACGAGGTGGAGGCGAAGCCGGTATAAACCGTGGTAAAACCAGGTGGCTTATGACTGATGATTACGGAGTGAAATGCAGAAATCCGATCGAGATCGTAACAAATTGAAAAAAAGTCGGACAGGGCGTATCCGAAAATATATCGCGTTCTAATTCGATTTAGACGGGGTTCGCTGCCATGCCGCGAATAGGGACTGACGCGTACGTTTTAATATTATTTATAACTATCGCTTTTCTAGAAAGCTCGCGCCCGCGTCGACTTAATGTGCGGTCTAAACGTCCCATATAACGTTGAGTCAAAAAAGACAGCGACGAGATGAAAGGTATCGCGTCCCACTTGCGATGTAAAAGGAATATAAAAAGAACGAAGAAATAAGACGAATAGGGTTGGAGGTCAGAGTGGACATACATACAAAGAGAAGACTCCGAAGCTCGTTCACTTTGCCACCCCCGATGTTGGCTCTCGTCACGGTGGACAAGTCGGCCGACTTTAATATGCACCCTAGAAATTGAATTCTCTCCCTTTTCTCACCGCTTCCCGATCCCTTCCGCGTTTTCTTAGTATTCGTCAAAGCCCGGCTTCGGCCTGAGAGCGGAACGCAGGTGCGGCGGGATCCGTAATATGGATTTAAGAACACTCGGTGATATTGACGGATATGAGCGTGCAGGCGAAACGCCCCTCCCCTCGAATGCCGTCGTGTTACGCGACGGGAGTCATGGCTGGGAATGCATGTTTGTACATACATTTGTGCAGCACAGCAGTGAGTCACGCTACAGTCTCACAGTGGGTGTTTTTCTCATTCCGACTGATCATAAAGTCTTACTCTTGCGGCTTAGCACACGCGCGCGCGCGCACACCAAAAACGGCAATGCGGAGTGCGTAATGACGAGGGGTGAGTTTATCCGATGACCGTGTAATCCATTATTGCGTCCGCCACTCCCGATGACGTGTACCGTGTGCAGGAATTCAGAATTGATCCCTAGTAGCGTCCCGATGCCAAGTGTCAAAGGAAAATACACAGAGGGTGCTCGTATTAGAGTGGTTAATCCTCGAGTGTAATTACTAGAACTGACGCTCACTGAGAATATTCGCTAAGTATCCATGAAAAGAATCTGCTTACGGAGTTTTTTTTAACTTTATGCGTGTGTCGTATATTTTTCGAAAATACTCGAACCCTCTGATGATATATACGAGACTCGTTGATATCGAGACTGATGATATATACGAGACTCGCGTATATTTTTTGTGATATTTCTTTTTATACTAAATCTCTCGCTCGTATTGCCCATCAATCAACTATTTCATAGTTATATAAAAACATTTGCACGCGTAACATTTCACTTGTGTTTGCCACTTTCATCATTCAATTCTTTCAATCGATGTAAAACGTTATCGCAACATAAGCTGATTTATTTTCCATCCTGTTTCACGGCAAGAGCCTACGGGAAGCATCTGCTGGTTTAATCTTTGGATGCGTAAATAATTTTGCGTTTTCGAGTGCACTTGGTGTGAAGATGAAATATTCATCGCGACGTCATGTACTTCGGCGCCGAGCTGAAGTCTGTTGCCGGTGTCAGGAAGGAACTGGTAAAGTTACGATTGTCTTAGCAAGTGCGCGAGAAATAGGGTCAAAGTAATGCAAGGGATTAGGATGTTTCGTAATAACAGGCGCGAAAGTTTATTCTAACTTGCTCATATAGCATAAGCGGCAACGATACTGGCGATCCTGTTGTTCGAGTAAATTAGAGTAACACCAATATTTATTTTTGCGTATTTTCCTCTTTCTCACTGTATTGATTACTAAATAATTTATCTAAGAAGAAATATAATTTCTCACTTATAAACGTTTAATTTTCCTCTTTAAAAAAAGGCATGTTATGTCAATGTTATGTCACTCGAAGTCTCAAAGTGTATTGTTGCTGTTTTTTCGCGGCTCTGATTGGTTTTTATTGTGTCGCATACTTCGTAGTGTTAAGGGCTATTTGACATCGCGAAAATTATTTTGACAGTTTTAAAGTCAATTAGTAGAGATATTGATAATAGTAGAGATATTAAAGAAGAAGAATCTTTAAGAATCTTTAAGAACAAACTTCGAAGAATATGGCAAATAATAATATTCTTTTTAAACATAAAAAAATGTGTTGCACATTAATATACAATATACTTGGGTAAATGTGTGCTATCTATAAGTAGTGTATTTATCAAAAAAAAATTGTTGTACACATGTCTTATCTTCCTCAAAGGGACAGGGGACCGTGAAGGAGCACGTGGCTGTCTTAACATATTCGAGTCCCAAGGCATCTCTCTCCTTCTTCCCGTAAAATTCTTCCTCTTTCGCTCTCGCTCTCGTTCGCCACCTTCGCCCTACGCACCGTGCAAAAGCGACTCGTTGCTCCTCAAGGAGGCATATGGAAGGTGTTTGACGTGCTGACAATTCGACGATAAAACGCGAGGCGATTGATCCTTAAAAGCCCCGGGGATAAACTAACGCGCACGTTTTTTCGCTCGGGAAGAAATATCTTTCGAGAGGGGCACTACGTGCGCGCACGCGAATAAAACGTTTATTCAACCGGAGGTGCGTCATATTGACGTGAAATTTTTCTCTCAACGCCCCATATGCTGGTTATTTACTCACCTGCCAAGCAACGTCTTAATTTACTCGAGAGATTTTTAACATCGTGCAGGTGTGGACACGTTTGAAAAGAAAGATATATATAAAAATTACCACCAAAAATAAACAAATCAATAAAATAGATCTCTAGAGCAGGTTTTTTCATTCAAAATTCTTGGTAATAATAAAATTGCGTAACAATTAAGAAATAAAAAAAACCCTTGATATATTTTCCCATACAATAGCTCAGATTAACTATATACGCATTCGATTAATTACGTGAGTCTCTTCGCTTCTTGTTTCAGGTGGGGACGTTGGTGGGGGGCTTAGTACCTGGAAGGAGAAGCTAAGTACCCAAACGGGTTTTTTACGCGTTTAATGTTTTTTAACGCTATCGATCGATATCACATTTCGCGTCTTAATTAGTTCGGGAGTGCCGCGCAAAATGTCGTGCATTCGAATTCGGGAGTGCCGTGCAAAGTATCGCGCGTCCAAGTTTGTTGCATCTTCGCAATGATATCCCGATTTCATAATTGTCGTCGAGAATCGTACTTTTGATGCCGACTGAATGAGACGTCTCATTGAGGCGTTGCGAATGCAACGTTTTCATGCCTAGTGTTTCGCGACACGAGGTGACGCCGGCCGCGCACGTATGGCATGTACATCTACGTACGATGCTCGCGCGGTTTTGAGCTCAAGCTCAAGATCCGGCTGATTGAGGAGCACGCTCTGCTTCGACAAACGGCTCGGCTCGAATCGGATTAGAGTTCGGTCGATTGTTCGGGATCGTCGTTAATGGGTCCCTTCTCTTGTCTCGTCTACCAGTCATATTATGTTGCACCGTTGGTTGGTGGCATATTATGTATCGCGTTGATGAGTTGATTTAATTACTTAGGCCGGTTTTAGCTCGTTCCGAGAGGTTGAGCTCCCATTTCTTAGATTGTTTAATACATGGTTTACATGATTAGCATCAGAAATGGGTATCTTCTCTCTCGGCGCGTCTACCTGCCCTGTGATATCGCCTGTGATACAGCATCCTGGCGTCTCATCTGAAATCGCGCCTAAGTTAGTTCGAGTCACTCTGAGATGCGAATATGCGCACGAGACAAGAGTCGAGCGAATCCCATTCGCGTCCATCCCGTCGATCGAATCCGTCTTCTTCCGCTTCGGACTTAACCCTTGCTCGAAGTTACCGTTGCAGTCCCGACTAGTTGGCTCAGAGTATGATTCTCGCGCGAAATGGGATATTCGCACGAGATGGTTCGCGATCGCGGAATTCGGGAGTGTCGAGCAAAGTATCGCGCGTTTTAAAGTCTAAAGTATCGCGTGTTAAAGTGCGGGAGTGTCGTTCAAAGTATCGCGCGTGTAAATCAATGGACTTTGAAAACGGACAATCCTGAAATCTGAGGGGAGGAGCAGGCCTAGGAGGCATCGGGCGCTGACGGAGCAACCCTGGAGTAAGTATTTATTAATTGTATATTAATTATTATAAATCGCGTACGCGCATTAATTCAGTTTGTTTGTTTGATTTAAATGAGAGAAAATTGGAAAGAAAAAGTTTTATATAAATTCTGTAAAAGTTTCTATTAAAAAAAATATTTTTTTTTAGAATTTATAAAAATTATTTCATTAGATTGAATGTGAAAATCGGTGCATACAATAATAATTTTTTGAAATATTAATTATTTTGGGATGCTGCTATAATTTGGATCTTTTATTTATGTTACAGCTTCAATGCCATCAACTCCGCTGTTGCGCATCGATTGGTGAGTGACAAACTTTTATTTTATTTGAAGGTAATAGATTTACAGAGAGATCGTAGATGTATTATAGATCCTAGATAAATCCGTTACCTTAAAATGGATAGGATAAAACAAATTAGGCTGAATATAAATACGATCCTGGATATAAATACGATTATTTATCGATTTATCGTGCGTATGAGGATGCACTCGCATGCACGCATAGAGTTCACGAAAGAGAGCTCGTTTTTTTAAATATTGCATGATTTATTGGTTCCAGTGTTCTGTCTTATACAGAATACTAGTATATTAAATAGCATAGATTTTTTATTGTTTCAATAATAAGATTGTGTTATATATCGAGATACTTGATATTTCTATAATGATAGAAAATTTGTGGATTTAAAATTTGAAAGTTATATAAATTAGCGTTGTTACTTATAAGACTTTAAGGAGATATGACTCTGAGATATTAGTTCGCGAAATTTAATAAATTAAATGTGATTTAAAATTTTTTTGGCATTTTTTTTACGGATATTGAAAATATTATGGAATTTAGTCTCTTTAAATTTTTCGACGTTAGTACTTCAATTGTAAGCTGTGTAACACTTTTAACGGAAAAGGTGAGTTTCGCTCTTTCGTATATGTGTACATTCCTTTTCCGATATATACAGTGCATACACATCCTCGAGCGTTATGATCCGGAAGAGTAAACTTTGCTATCCATCGCCATATGTCATATCTGACCCGTATCTGATGTTTCGGAGAGAGACGAATGTGCCTCGATTACTACTCTTCTCGAAGAGTAAGTCCGACGCTTTAGGATTCATATACGTTCCGTCAGGTCGCTCGTTCATCTAAAGCCCGAATTTCTCGGGCTTTTTGCTACTTATCACGGTCAAATTCGTTAAAACCGCGCCCGAAACGATAAGAGGCATTTGCGACGAGTTAGAGCATTATATTTTTTTCTCAAGCTGCTTTCCAGCTTTTATCAAGACAAGATTTTGAAAGATTTTGAAAGAGTGACTATAAGGTACAGACGTGACATATATATTGTGACGGGCACACATACACCACGACATACATAAATGTAAGATTGTATTTTAAAGCTGAACTTTTCGGATTCGCGCGTTACAATGAAATCTCGAGATGAAAATCTTAATGATGTGAGAAATTTCTTCATGTAACAGTTGATACGATTTGTTTAATGTCGGAAAGCCACGTCTTTGAATATACTATGCCGTGACGCGAAATGAGGGAGTCGCAGCGCGGTATGGAGATAATAAAATATGCAAATTAGATAGGTATATTTGATGATCTCGTGGTCTTCCGGGACGACGGGATTTATCGGTGCCATGCAACTTTCCGTAACAAGTTGGAAGGCTCGCGAGTGCACGAAGATGTACAAGGAGAGTCCGGCGATATTAATACTGAATTGCGACGCGGCATCGACTCATATTAAATGGAGCATTGTGGGCGTTTCGAACAATCGATCGTCCGTAAAGTGGCAATCACACAGAGAGTGAGATTCGATCACGTGATTTCCCGTGGGTGCCGTCACTGATAAATGATCCAGCTGTTGCAACGGCAGATGCCGCTTCACTTTTGTGGATCATGCCATGCTTACTTCATCGGTGTGGAATATCGTGACGTTTCCGCAAATGTTTTGAAATATCTCGACTTTATATGTAGCCGGTATTTAAATGCAGCTTAATATTGCTAGAAATAGCTATTTCGTCATTTTTCTGTCAACATTGACTTTAATTAAAATTTTTTAAATTTTTACAACTCGCGCTATATTTTTTTCGTTTTTATATGCAACTTATCGGAGTAAATTTAATGGGAATACTAGCTATGATAGTTGGAAGTCTTGCGGTGTGTAATGGATACTAACTGTTAATTAATAATAAAGTCAAAGTCATTTTCCGCTAATCAACCATTTGCAAGTTTGCTCCGGACGGGCTTCCCGCGGAGAGAAACTCGATATTTATCAACTTAAGTATTGCATTATAAGCTCCGAGAGCGGTATCGACGGATAGTTCCGCGAGCATTAAATCCAAAGTACCACCGTTTTCTCCAAAGCGCGGCGCATCCAAAGTGAATTAATGCAACTTCGGGCTTGCGGATAAAGTAGTCAGATTCCGTCGCGATGCAGGATTCGTCGGTGCGATGCGTGCGCGTTATAGATAGACCGCATACTCGACGCGTATATATGTATACCACGGCGCACAGAGAGAGACGCGCTCGCCGTTTACCTAAAGCATCCACGAACGTACAGCCCATCTGGGATATTACGCTCATTCCTTTCCGCCCGGTCCTCGTCGTTCTCGGTCGTGGTAACGCCGGAAGATATTGCATAACGCCGGTATATCGACAGGCGGCCCGAATCGCCGCCGCCATCGCACCGGTAAGATTTATTTTTCAATGCGCCGCAATGGAACGATTCTCTCCGCCGGAGTTACACACGCGGATATATAACTCGCGACCGATTGTACATACGTGTATTGTACGTATATGTGTACACTATATGAGCTCGTGTGCGAAGATGCGACGAGGGTGTTTCAGCCCTCGAATTCCTCAACGCGCTCTCCGAGACGCGAGAGAACGGATTTCGCTTTCGCTAAGTTTGATACTTTGTATAAAATTTCCCAGAGTGTGTGTTGTACGACGAGATGTACCGGGACGTTTCGCGATCGCGGGTGAGAGACGGCCATCGACCATCCCTCATCCACGGCGAATGCGTTGCGTCGTGGTTCTGTTCCGAGAGCGAGTTGCATAATGGAAATTCAGCTCTGTTCTGTATTGTTCGCGGATGCAGGACTCTCGGCTGACGCGTCTCTGGTGTCTTCTTACTCGTTTGTCAAATTGGAGCCCGCGCGGTTCCGTATTTCATCGTAGCAATTCTGCGGCAGACGCATTGTGCCGACACTGCGTAATTAATCGACAATTAATTATATGATATTAATTATATATAATATATAATTTCATGATTTCTCGTAACGCGCCGGTGTCAATTCTATAGACACAACATGATAAAGTTTCTTAAAAAGATAGTTGACTTTTGACGCCGTTTTAAAGTGTTTGTTGTTTCATGATGCGTTTCGCAGAAACGAGATTAAATTTAATGGCGTTCCTTAAAAATACATAGACGCGACACAGACGGCGCGTTATACTGTGAGAGCTGTTGAAAGTTTCGCGGAAGACTCGCAGAAAGTTTTAATTTACTTTCGAGCCTTGGTTTATGCAGTTCCTTGTCAAGTACATGTGTGTCGCGCATAAACGGAGTCCTCTCTCTTTTTCTCTTGGAATCCTTGGGGAAACTCACCGACGATGATGAGCGCGACGATGTCGCCGACGAATTCTCCTTCAACAAGTCTCTTCCTCCAGTTGGAACTCGTCGCGATCTAAAAAAACGCTCTATATCCGTCTCTCTCTTTCTCTTTTTCTCTCTTTCTCGGCTCCGTAATCGGAAGATTGTTTGTGTAACGTCGCGACTGATACAAGTTCTGACAATTTATTTTGACAGATCGCATATCTCTGTTCCCATTATGAATATTACTTTTTTTATTCTTGTTAATTCGATCCTCGCGTTTCATAAATAACTGCCACAAAAAATCTGACAAGTTAAAAAAACTTAAGCTTTTAATTAAGCCATTTAATTAAGCCATTTAAAAAAATGTAAAGTTATTTGATTCAAATGTTATTTGTAAGTGGATATTTCTCTGATGACGAAATACGAAGATATTCTCATGCGCGAATAAATGTATAATGACATTAAAAAATATAATATGCGCCCGTACGTATAAACGTATCTCGTTTCCGACATAATATCACTTGTTGAAATTTTTTTCTGCCGATGATGGACAATTATAAATATCGTTATTCATTTTCCGCACAATATCCTTTTCTAATTTTGCGCATATTGTATTTTTTCAATTTTTTAATTCTCCTTGAAAATCGAAAAGGTAATTTAGAGAAATAGTAATTGCCATTTAAATTTTCAAATAAAAACGGTGACCTTTGTAGCTATTCTGGTATTGTCGCTCGAATATTGCGGACTGTGCTTTCATGGGGTTTTTACGTAACGACGTACTTTTGTATTTACAAACGGGCAACAGCCGTAATCAACTTTCTGCCTTCGGGCGATCGTCGGATGCGTAGAATTCGCAAAACGTTGTATTATCTCGCAAATATGATAAACGACCGGTTCACCGTAGCATGATAATATTTAATTGAATCCCTGCTGTGTTGCGAGCCGCGCTTTGTTCAAATTTTAACAACCTGCGCCGCAAGTGACCGCACGTGTCATCCGTAATTAATTTTTTACCTTTTAGCAATTGCAATGCGCACAATTCGCAAATCGTTGTAGAGAATTTTAAATATTATATATATATATACTATCGCTCGCGCGCGCTTGTACGCGCGGTGCATTGTAGCGGAGTAATGTTTAATTGAATTTTCGATGAGGCCGAATGCAGGAGCTGTCTAAATTTTAACAGCCGGTGCCGCAAATAGCCGCACGTGTCATACGTAGATCATTGTCGACGGAAAGACAATGATATATAAATGGCGGCGGTAGGGTGCAAAAGGGGTCAATGGAATTCGCCTCGTCTCGTTCGATCGGGATCGAGATCGCTAAAGTACCAGCTGCCACGGCTTCGAGAGTCAGATTTAATCTCGCTTGCGTGCATTGACTTGACAATGGCTCATTGTCAATTGACAATCGCGATCGACGCACGCGCGCACTCTCGAAGCTCAAATGGTCAAATCGAATTACTCTTTGTACTGTTACGGCGCGATCGGCGCTTAAAGGCTGATCAGATACTGGAAGTGCTTATCTCTCTCTCGTTATATAATCGCATGCTTGTCGATACTGTCCCGGTTGAAGTTATATTACGATGCTATGTCGGAAATGTCAGTGGATATTATGCAAGTGATGTAATTACGTACGAGCGATACGCGTTACACGTTATCTCGAATTATTCGTCAGAAGTAAAAATTTAAAAAATACATGTCTGTCTTCTGTTTTTAATTATTAAAATTAATAACGATAACAATGTTGCCGAAAAATAAATGCTTTAAAAATTTTCTGATATAATTTATATAATATAATTTTGGTAAAAAGAAATGCTATTTAATGCGGCCGTCGTTCCGTTATTCCAAGTCATAAAAGATAGCAATCCTTAAATAGGAGTATCCTGTGCCACCTGACTTCGCTACCTGCGGTGTATGTACATCCTGACAGGGGGTTCTCGAAAGTAAGTTGTAACTCGTAAATTTCAACGTCGACTAACAAATGTCTTCAGGCCGTCGCACATTAAGCGCTCCAAGCCGGTTTTTACGAGAATACCTAACGCGTAACACGAATGAATACACACGAGAGAGCACGCTCCACCTCCAATTCAAATGATATCCGTCCGAAAGATCCCATTAATAACAATTGATTTTTTAATCGAAACAATATATAGTGCCGCGTAACTTGCGTGGATTTGTAATATCGTATTATATCTATGTACGTAATCACATGCACACACATACATACATATATACATGTAACTGTATATCTTCGATAAATATGTAACGACCGATGCATGTATAAATCCGGACTTTCTCCAGGGCAACATTGGAAACGCGCGCTTTCAATTCGGAACGTAATTAATATAACAGCCGCGTGATTTATTGAGGTTCACAATGCTAGCACACACCCCGGGTGCGTCATATATAAATATATTTATATCCATTATATCGACGTATTTCGCGGTGGCGGACGCATCTGTATTCCGGCAGCGTGCTGCAAAAATACGGCCCTAAAATTGTTAATGGACTTTCCGTGTTTACAGTGCGTGATGCCGGTTTCGTCGGCATCGTATTCGAGAGGTTCTAACGCGCGCGGACTTTCCCGCGTTGCGACGCGCGATATAGGAATATACCTATCTAGGTTTTTCTTCGAAGTCGCGATCGCGCGCAATCGGCACGTTAATGGATAGCCAATATGAGAATCCTCTACGCCGTTCTTGCTCCGCTGTCGAATCGAAAAATATATGATACGCGATATTTTAATCGATACCCATGTTTCTTTAATGATCTCCGTAATTCCAAGCGGTCGAAATGTTCGTCGTTCATTCCAAGCCCGCGGGTAATCTTGCTATCTTCTCCGACTGAATTTAAAAAATGGTCAAGGTCTCTCTCTCTCTCTCTCTCTCTCTCTCTCTCGTCTCGCGCTTATATCTTATGTTTCAGCAATGATAATGTGAGAGCGTAGAAAGACGTAAAGGAATGCGTATATAATCGAGTATAAATAACGGTAATTACAATCGCGCAGAAATAATGTTAAAGCGTCTCGCGTTTACATCATGACGAAAGCATTCATCGGAATATCAATAATTTTCAATTAATATTTTGCCTGGTATACACACGGCGCGTCACGTTTGCTTTAACGCGTATTTATGTTTCGCCGCGGCAGCATAAATGAACGTAAAATAATATCGCGTTATTCGTAAAAAAAAAAAAAATAAAAAAAACAGTCTGCTTTCATCTGCCTTCCGGATACCGTACCTCGGTATCAGGTATCGGCGAACTCCAGGAATACCCGATATATTCACGGGGGCTAAAAAATTCCGATACTTTCGTGAAAAATATGAGGTGGAAGTTTAGCTTTATACCAGTTTAAACGGAAGAGATAATTATAAAGCCGTACTAATGTTATAAGCGCAGTCGTTCGTCCATGAACAGCGCGGTAACGTTACCGGGCTTTCATTACGCGTATAATTATTCCCGTTTTACATCCGATGATATCCGACATATCTTTTAATCGATACGACTGACCTCTTCGATGTCGTTCGCTTTCTTTTTTTTTCTCGTTTCAAGTTGTACATGTGTTCGAAAACAATTCATTGTGAAGATTCAACGGCACGAAATTATATTATATTTTTATACTCGTCGTATAAATTTTCGGAGAAAACTGTTAAAATTATAAAATAAATTATATATACTTTAATAATACTTGATCCTTGTTATGAAATAATTATCAAACATTTTATTAAAATATTATATTTCGATACATGTTTGTAATTGTCTCTTTTACCGTTAATTCCAGAGACATAGAATATCAGTTTGTTTCTCGTTCATTATGGGTAAAATATAGTTGATGTTGTTATTCAATCAATTAACATTTTTTGTTGGTATCATATTTATTTCGTCGTAGCAATTGCATTATTTAAAATTTAGCCGTAGTATATATTTAGAAATTGTCCGCTTGTTGTAGTTGGAATAATTAATCTGATTACGTCACGCTCGCGTGAATGATTTACGAATCTGTTTACACGAGAAATGCCTTTCTTTTTCGCGAGTAAACTTTCAATAGTTTAACGGCAACCTTTTCCTTTTCGACGATGAAAATGAGACTTGCGCCATCTGTTTCGACACCGAAGCCGCGTTTCAGAAGGACCGGCACCAAGGAATTCGCGTGGGCGCGGAAATTTTCAGTTATTCATCGCACCTTGCCGTGAGTTGGAGGATGGCGAGGTTACCGGAACTCATTCTGCTTCCCCTTTGCGCCGACTCGCACCGCACCGACGTCCCGCGTTCATACCGCAGCCGGATATATAACCGACTGGCCCTCTGTCCGTCAAGCGTCCGCAGCAGAGTCCGCAACGTGGTATTGTTATAAATAATGAGCAAGCTTCGGTATTTGTTTATTCAGGGGGCACTCAACGCGCCGGTCCCCTCGCGGCATCATCCCTCGGCGGCCGATGGCGAAACTGCGCGGCGCAGTAGATCGTCCCAATTATTTACGAGGCCGCAATTAGTCGGGCCGCGAGCATCTATCCTTCGCACCCGAGTAGGCTTAATAATTCAATTAAGTGACGTACAGGTGAACGGACTGTCCGAGAAGAGCGGCGTGTCAACGTATAAAATGTTTAATTTGTTATGGGCTGCTTGAAATTTTATGGAAAAATCGATTAGCCGGGGATAGAAAGCCAAGCGCAGTCGTATGAAACATTCAGGATGAAAATCGATGAAGCTGTCCGTCTGGCGCGATGTCGGACTGAGCTTTTTATCGACTGGATAACTTTGTCAGGTTAAATAATATTGGTTCGCATCGACCCTTAGAATGCACATTCTCATCGAATATTTTAAAAAATTCACAAGCAGGATGCGAACAAAAAAATATAGTCCACCGTGTTCGCGTCGACCGTGTTCGCATTATTTTACATTTCAGTAAAGATTTTGTATGAACGATAGCGAATAGGTGGAATATAAAATTTTATTCAGTTTTGTAACAAACGACGTTTTATTTGATGTGTACTCGGTTGAACTAAATAATGCTATTAACTGAAGGGATTTTGCATGAAGGAATTCTGATATTTCTTGAATTTGGTATTTCTTTTTTTATAACGCTTTTTTCTCTTTTATAATTCTGCATTGTTAGCATGGTAGATATTGTGCTACACACAATATAAATGGAACAAAACATATTTCATAGAATACAATAATTATTCTGTCTATCAAGTGTGTTATAAAAGAGAGAGTTAAAGTATACTCACATATCGATATATTCGAGAATATGTGAAAACATAACAAAATATAATAAAACATGAGAAGAGATGGTTAGGAAAGTTAAATTTTATTCGACTTTAGTCAAATTTAATTAAAATCAATTAGAAATATATGCAAAATTATATTCAAAATTATATATTAAAAATTATATTAAAAATTTTATATTATATATTAAAAATAATTTATTTGAAAGGAGGTCTATATCACACACAGCAGATTACTATGTTGCGAATGAATGTTTTATACATATATTAGGAGCAGATATTAATTGATAGCAAATAATATACTTATTTTAATTCTATATAAAAATACATAAAATAAATCGGGGATTCTCTCTCTCTCTCTCTCTCTCTCCCCCCCCCCCCCCTCGCATGATCCGATGTTCGTATTAAATCATGCATTGTTTTTATAATACAAAAATATCGATGTTTGGTGAATCTTTCAGCGAGGGTCATAGATAAAGCATAGTTTACGGTCGACATGAATTGCGACTAGTATCAATTTGTTTCGCGTTGGTCCAAAATTTTCCGAAACACCGCAGAGGAAACACCGCAATCGTGCGGGATAGAGAGACGGACGTGTACAAATAACGATCGCTTTCGGCCGCCGATCGTTCGTCATCGACTACGTAATGCGGAATCCGCGAAAGATAGAATCACGGCGAGATGCTAGCAACGGACAAGTAGTGGAATTCCGCGAAACTTACGAGGGCGAGTCGTCCGCAGGAGTTTCGGGCCGAAAACTTTCGGTTCTGTCGGATTCGGTCGTCACGTGATGGCGAAACTTTCGACTGCAACTGGTGCGCCGGCTAGAATAATCGGCTCCACCAGCGAGAGTCGGCGGGCCGTGTAATCGTAGATATAAGTCGGCTGAGAATGCGAGTGACTGTGTTTTAACGTTGCTCGAATTCAGCTCAGCGGAATTGTAGTGCCATTGTCTTTTTCTTTTCTTAATCGTCTTAACGATCGTGCAATGCGCGGCTACAACTTGGAACGAACGGAGGACACGTTTACCAGCCGTCGCTCGCGTCCCGAGTGCTTCCCGGCGTGTCGGAGTCGTAACTGCTGCCATAACCCGGCCTCATAAAACTGTAACCCCATCCACCGGCATCCGCCGTACGTCCATGGAAAATGTCGCCGCTGGAAATTGTGAACGTTAAGCGGAATGTGTCTGACGAGAGCCTCGTTTTGTCCCACCGATAGCTCAGATAGGACGAGGGACACGTTCTCGAGACGTAGTCGCGTTCACGCGACACACAGTTGCGGATACATTTTTCAGGCACGGCCCCGGTTTACATAAAAACATTCACGAAGGATCACATTCTAACGGCGTGACACGTGCATTGCTTACGTACGAATTTCAACACGGGAAGGAACCTTCGACCGTTTCCCCCAGCGTTTCTTCGAGATATGCATATAGACCACTATGGAGAAACATAATTTTACGTAATACCGCTCACATAATTCCCGGCTATCCCGTTTAAGCAGGGGGGCTTTCTTTCTCGCGCGAACAATTTACACCTCGTAGAAGCATGGCGCGTAGCCCCAAGTCCCGCGGCGTTATAAATCCTCGTCATAACTTTACATTTGCAGCGATTTCAATCCCCCGACGAGGCTTTAGTGCGGCACGTTAATTTGTAATTATTATTAACGATCCGAGGGGGACCTGTCTGTCGTCCCGCCTTCCCGGCGCTTTCCGATTTTAATCTTATCTCGTGCGTGCGCGATACGCATTTTCTCGTGTGCACGCATAGTTTCTGCCACGTCATCGAATGATGAGATACCGGTGACGGAAGAGCAAAGGCGCGAGACGCGAGAAACGAAGGGCTAAGAAACGCCATTATCTCGCTATACCTTCGGTCCATTGCAATTGCAATATTTATTAGCGAAATGGGGGAAAAGACGAAGGGTATTCGAGTTGGAACTCCGCGGGGACTTTCGGAAAGACAAATAGTTACCTCGAGCAGTTAATAACCGAGCAGGCCGTGCTCCCGACTTTATGGCGCATTCGCTATTTAATTTTCATTTTAACTTCACTTAGAAATTTATGTCCTTTCGCGTAACTTGAGATTTTGTGAATGCGAGATATAATGAACGGCCGGAGATTGGCTTAGAGCATTTGACGTCCGAGGCAGATAACTAAAATTTAAATAGTTAAATGGTGATACTAAGTGTAAAGTGTGATAGTAAGTTAAATGAAGACTAATTATCATTTTCGATTTTGATTGAAGATATAAGTTCAAGATTTAGGTTTATTACTTACAAATTAAGAATATGAACATCGTTCCTTTAACATTACAATGAAGTACTTAGTGAAATCAAAATTTTTACTACGATCATATTGAGATTCACAAGCGCAACGTTTCAGTAAAGTTATTAAATAAACTTCTCTAGAGCTTACGCGTTTTCATACTGATACATATGAAGAGCATCATATCTCGTTAGCCTTCAGGGTTTTCGTTTCTTGATACTTTGATTGCGCCCTGTGTCTGTGTGATTTCATTCGCGTGTCCGCTGGCAACATGGAAAATGGAGAGATCCAACATAGTTTCTCTGTCCGGACAAGTTAATAATCTTTCTCTTTTCACGTCACTCGCAGAAGTTCACCGTGTGTTGCTAGCGAAAACTTTTAACGTTATCTCATTAATATTATGATTCCATCAGAGAGTTATACGTAAGATGAAATTTGTGATTTGCGACAATCACTATTATATTCTGTTTCATACTTATTTGTTTTTATTTCATCAGCAAGTATTCTTTAATAGTCACGTCAAATTATTTTGGTGTTACTATCATGTAAAATTCCTTTTGTGTTTCTTTTTTCTGGTAACGAATTATTCCTCCGTTAAAGTTCGCGGAAGGAGTTTATTTCATTTGGTGTTGAGCCACTATCGTCTTCCTTCGTAGAAGAATAAACTTTTTGCAAATATTTTCTCACTGTTTTTTACAATCCTGCGTTTTTTTATAATTACACCCGGCGCTGAAATTTGCGAGAAAACTATTAGATGCGTTGCAATGAAAACTAACAGCTAATGTGTTTGCTTGTTTGTACTGAGCTCGTACACGTTATAGCAGTTTGCAGTTCGGCATATGCCGGAATGCCGTGCGCTGATCAACTCTGCTTAACGTTGCGCCCGGAAAAGCTGTCGGCTGAAAGAAAAGGGATAATATCTCGGCGGGCGAATAAGATTACGCAACACTAAGTCTGTTTGAAACGGCGAGCGCGGGCGGAGACAAAACGAGATTTTTCACTTACGTTTTTTCAACCATTAAACCGCTAAGACCCAATGTTCAATCTCGTGGAGTGTCGTCCGCGAGAGAGTCAACGTCATCGCGTAGAATGTAACGAATCTCTGTCGAGCTTTCATGTTAAGAATAATAAAAAACGCGCCGCGTTTATCCGCCTTGCGGTCCGTTTCACCGATGTCGGTTAACTTTAATTGCAGTTTAACTCTTATTCTCTTTACTGCCCTCTTTCTAATTCGAAGAGGAACGAGCAGCGCGACTCTATGACCTCGTGACTACGAAATTAAATTTTACGTTTTAGCAAATCACCGATTTTGCAAGTCACCGATCACGTACTCGGTCGCTCAGATAACACGACCGACTAACCTCGATTTAAGAATAGTCGTTAAACGAACGAGAAATTTTTGCCAAAATAAAATTGCTCCATGATAACCCGTTTAGTGCCAAACTGACTTTGTGCATGCACCTGTGATCGCGATAGCTGAACCGAGGTCGAGCATTTAGGTCATGGCCGTGTCAGTCAACTGTCTCGGCTCATTACGAGCGTTACGCCACCGGAGGCATAACGGAGGAAAAAGCCGTGAAAAGTGAAGAGGCTATATAGATGTTATCGATGTATAAAGGTATTGAATGCCGATGGAAATTGGATGACAATTTCCGAGGAATAAATTCTTCTTTTCGTAAGAAATTAAAGTATTTATATTGGTTATTTATTCTATTTTTTATGTCATTTTTTGTTTTAAATTTTTATTGTGTGATGACAATTAAATTATTTGATATTTTTAATTATAATTACAAACTTTATTGTATTATTTTTTAATTCTGATTTTTATTTCTGTCTATAATTATAAAAGAAAAGAATATATTTGTATTGATAGTAAAATATGAGAAGGATTTACTAAAAAAATTTAAAAGAATGTAAGCAGTAGAAATTGCTTTACGGTAAAACTAATATGATAAAAGCGTCATAAAAAATTATTTTCGGTCTTGTATCAAAGCAGAATGAGATAGATTTGTCTCTTTTTACAGAAAAGCTCTTTAGCAATGATAAGAAACGCTATAAAACTATTTATTAAGAATATTAATCTCATCAAAACGTAATTTGTTTTTACGACTTTTCGTAAGCCGCTTGCAAAAGAGAAGGCGCAGCGTCGCTCTTGACTTTTTATCAAGCGTATAACGAAAACTCAGCCCAAGAGATGCGATTCTTCAGACTTCGTCATGCCGTGAAAAAACTCGGTCTATTCCGTGTCGCGGGACTCTAGCCGAAATGGGATTACCTTTGGGCCGGTGGTCAGAGTCAGAACGCGGACATTCTCGAGCGGTCTATCAGAGCCGCTCATGAAAGACAAGCAGGCAGTCCACGAAGTGGCACATTAGTCACGGCGGCCATAGTTCTTTCGCGTCACCCTTCTAACTTTTCCCCTCCCGCGCCCGACGCGTTTTCTCTCATTTTCCTTTTCTGTTGGACAGCACAATGCCTCGCGGGGGATATCCCGTGTTTATAAAATAAATCCCTTCATTGTTGCGCAGCAAAGCATGCTCGAGAGAGAAAGACGGGTGAAGAGAGAGAGAGAGAAAGAGATAATGTGTGTGAGAGAGAGAGAGAGAGAGAGAGAGAGAGAGAGAGAGAGAGAGAGAGAGAGAGAGAGAGAGAGAGAGAGAGAGAGAGAGGAAAAGGAGAGAGTTGCCCGGCTAGGCCGTAGCTCGATGCATAACGTTTCGGCTGACAGGGCAGAGAAAGAAGAAAATAAGGGACGAGTAGAGCAGGGAGCGTGAGGGAGGGAGGGAGGGTATGGCGGGGTGACGGAACTTTTGTGAGGACGTCAGCTGCCACAGCGTCGGACGAGGCACGTAACGTCGGGAAAGGGCGGATTAGAATATTTCTGGGGCCTCGGCTAAATGTTATCTTCCGCCGTTACTCTTACACCCTTACGGTCGGACAACGACGTGTTCTGGAATCGTGAAGAAGAAGTACTCCGCTATACGGTTAATCCAACGCCTGCTCTTTCGACCTTTACCGGGATTGCGCTGATTTCATTACATTTACAAACTCGTGAACTCGACAAGGAGAGTACAGATTTCTGCGCGAGACATGATTCATCTGTGCGCTGAAGTTACTGGGATACAGGGATTTGCATATAGATCGTGATATTGACCAAGTTTCCGCGATGCTTATTCTATTATATTAAAATGGATTTCTAAGAAAATATACTATATGCACAGACATCATAAGCGTCATTAAATTTCTCGCAAGTTTTGATTACGTTTGAATAATGAAGTCGTTGCGCTTGAATTTTTCAGCGGAGATTTCTTACGTTGCTGGTATAAGTCAAACACTTGCGTCAAAAAGGATTACGTAGACGTTTGCAGGGACGGCGCGTTTTTGTCGCAGAAATAATTAATCTCTTAAAGTCGCTTCTGCTATCAAAGAGGGAAGAGTCACGGTCATTTTATATAAAAAGATTAAATAAATCGGCTCTTATATACAGGGGATGAATACAACTGATTGAAATCGTGAATTTAATTAATGCAGCTTTTTAGTGAGTCGGACGCTCTTTAGGAATTCAGAGTAGCAAAGTTTTGGATGCGTTGGTCTCTTCGAAGCTTTTAGCAGGATGAAGGTAAAGGTGGAAGTCGCCAAGAGGTCGTGGTACGTGCCGTAGCTCCCTGAGCTCATCAGTAACGATAGCGCACTGCCATAACTGTTCCCATAATGGAATTCGTTAATACGAGATGTCGTTCGAGACACCTCGTTTCTGTAATCTTACACGAGCAAGCTCCGCGTTCGATACTAGACGATTCAAAGCGAAGCAGGAAAAAAGGTACGAAAGAACATGCAATTTCCCTTCGCAATTCTCGCGAAGATTTTACAAACGGATACTGTAAACAAATGCTATTAGCGACGAAACTTTTCTTCTCTTCTACTGCTGGAAAAAAAGAATATTTTTGCACGTCATTTACTGAATCTCTGTGTAGTAACAATATATGTATATATGTATGTATGTGTGCATGTATGTGTGAGGGAAAGAGTTGAAGTGATCTTTCAGAGCAAATAGTCGCGTGAGTGTTTTTGCATGTCACGCGAATTATTTAATAACTGTACATATTTATTGCCACTCGCGCGCGCTACCGTTGAAATGCTTTTCTTTTTTATTAAAAGTGCTTTCGCGCCGCTACAGATTGAGAGATTATTTCGCGATGCACACATGCGAATAAAGAATTTCGATAAAAGTGTGCATGATTTCGCGTCGACGGGTCCCTTTCGTGCCACGATATAATAATAGACGAAGATGAATCACGATAGTTTACGATTTTACGTCCGGTGTCCGGTGCAGATGTCAATTCGCATTACATCGGCACGCGCTTACTGCCAATCACGGATGACAGGTTATCGCCACGGTTGATACACAAATGCCGAAGCTTAGGGTGAAGCCGGTGGCGCACACACCCGTGCGATTCGCAACTGTGGATAGGTGTGCGGGCGAAACTCATGCGACGTTCAGAACTAGTAGTCATAGTGCGCGAGTGGTCAGCCGGAGATTACCGCGGCATAATTACCCCTGCACTGGTATACCTGCGACCTCTGTTTAATCTGCAATTAATGTTTCAAATTGCCATAAACTCCACCCATAGTAACGGATGTCACTTATCAACGATGATAACCGACTGCACTATGTCAGCGATACAACGCGGATTTTCATCGTAGCGTGCAATTGCGTTTTCGCGCAGAAACGATCGTATTCCGTGCAAACCGCGCTCGCATAATTTCGCTAGATAGCCTATCATCGTTACGATTCTTATCCTTATGAATTCTTTGCATGTTCATGTTGAATAAGATATTTAAAATTGAAAAAAGATATTTAGACTAAAAATCTAAAAGAAATTATATATCATAAGTCGCGCTTATAAATCAATGTGTAGAATTAATGCAATTCGCAAGTCACACGCGTGATTCTTTTCAATTGGCTATTGCTCCCAGAATTCGATCAGATATTCCAACATTGTATATTAACAGTCGCGGCAAAATGTCACAAAAATTTTTCGATTGATACGTATGCGTGTCTCGAAAAAAATCCAAATGGTATACATATTTTCTCGGCTTCGAAAGACTGCGATGGGATCGCATCTCAATTCGTGGTTATTATTCGTTTGCACGGAACCTGGTAGGGTCGAAGACATTCAAAATGGCTTTCCCTCTACTATATACGAAGGCGTGCGACGCTGGGCTCGGTATGTTATTTCAGCAAACTATCTACTTAGATACTTTTATATTCAATACATCCGCGAACGGCGGCTGGCAGGGGCGTCTAGTAATCCCTTAGGACACACAGGAGACCTATCTTGGGAGCGGCGAAACCCGACATAATGTCGGCTCCTATCGAAGGGTTACTGCCGTCTCCGAGGGACGCATAACGTATCGTGCTTATTTTTCAGACAGGCTGAAAAGCGTAGTATTCCGCTAATGTAACAAATAATGTATATAATGAATTCTATAATAGTTGACAAAATTGATATTCTGGTATAGTAAGGAAGAACATTTTTTTTTATCTCAATAACACATATTTCATACGAAAAAAATCTATTGATAATTGTCAAACAGATTGACGAAGGTAATAATACGAAAAATAAGAATCTCAAAAGTTAACGTCTCATAATTTTTTATTCTATAATTAGAGAATAATATGATGTGATCTGATATAGAATATTTTATAATTGTGTGTAACTCTTCTCATTTTGTTAATAATAAGTAAGATATAAATGTTCAAGGCTAACATCATACACGCAACATTAAGAAATAAGAAGTTTGTTTTTTACTCTCTTGGAACATGATACGTCGTCCTATTAATGAGATACGTATTTACCGATACTTTTATACTTTGTACGCTCGTGAATGGTGCTTGTAAAGGATGCTTGGTGATCCCTCAGGACACACGGGAGAGCCATCTCAGAAGCGAGCGAACTCGCCATAATATCGAGCTTTATCGAAGGGTTAGTACAGCCAGTAAGAGAGTATCACCCCTATTTTTCAACCAACTACGACTGACATGTCGATCCCTATCGACGCATTCGTCGTCATATACACGAAGATGAAGCTAAGGGGGTTGATAAGTAATACAGATCGACATTGAATCTATTATTGATGGGTTTTTATTGCGGCGCAATAAGCGTAAATCCTTGCACGGACCGATGAGCGCGAAATTATGATTTAAGTTTAATAGAGTTCTCTTCATACGATTCTAGTATGTGAGTCAACAATAAATGCGGTCTGTTGCGAATAATGATTCATAGAGAAAAAAGGAATGGCTATTATATGGAAGAATGAATAAATAAGCTATCAAACATTACTTGAATAGCTTTTAAATATTTATATGTTATTCTCTTATAGGATTTTATTCCACTTCTATTAAATTATTAATTTCTTTATAATTTGCTAATATTACACACAACACATTATTTGTATTGTGTTTGACGTGTATGAGGGGGATGTACGACTTCTGCTTTAAAATTTTGCATTTTAAAGTAGAATTAATACGGTAAGATTTTTCATTAGTTTTAATTACTTTTTCTATGATAACGATATATTATACATATATGAAAATATTAAAATGTAATGATAAAATTCTGCACTGGTCGAACAACCTGTTTCGTCGTTAGCCAACGATGTGTTAGGATATTCAGCGTTCGCAAGCTTAATTAATGCACTTTTGCACGAATCCAGTCGTTGAATATTAACTATATCTCGATAATAATTTATTCACTGACGTTCGTGCGACACTTTACTTCCCTCAGGTGCCGGGATTCGTATTTCATTTTCGTCAGGCGCTCATTCGTCACAGTATACTTATTTATATTCACTGAAAAAGTGACATTTTAATGGGTTCTCCTACCAGATAATTTAATATCGGAAAAATATTATACTTTCTACGCTTAGTCGCGTCTTTGTCGATTGCATTACATTTCATCTGATAATATTAACTGATATTGCATTTCTTTTGCGATAATATCTCGTTGATACTCTTTCATGAAAAGCAGTTTATATTAAAACAGACACTTTTGCAAACAAATGCTGCTGCAACAGATGTGCTTCATATTATATTCGTCGGAAATTTAATAATTCTCAATTACGTTAAAAATTATAAATATTATATTTTAGAGAATACAAGAGGAATGTACGCGCACAGCATATTTTAGCAAAATATTTTTATTAATTTTTCCACGCTTAAATTTTTCTCGAACTTTAATGAACCAAATACCGCAAAAATTACCAATCTCGCTTCGTTTTCGACTGCTTACAACTGTGCTTTTAAACCCTTTCTCTATAGTTTGCTTCCGCAAGAATTTCCGTCGACAGTTCGCGACATTCCTCATTAGCTCCGCAACGAGGGGGAGCTTCCGCGCTGCAAACATATTACTTCCGGCAAAAAAGGGCTTGAACATACTTCACGCCGCTGTGTCGACAAACGCGGGCCGGTTTGGAAGCTCGTTAAGTAATTGCTAAGTGACCAAAGCTTGGAAGGTCACTGAGGTAATGCGAGAATCGTGTAGGTACCTCGATACGCGGCGTGACAAGGGTAGTCGAGTGGGAATAGAGTGATAGAGAGAAGAAGAGAGAGGAAGCGAGAGGGTGGTAGAGGACGTCTGTTTCATGAAGGGGTGAAACGTAGGCTTACAATATACATATATGACGATGCCAACATTGCGGCTCCTTCACTCGGACGTATGTATTGTACGCGTGTAACGCGCGTATTAATGCGTTACCACGAGGGAAAGGGTGCCAGTATAAGGGCTGAAGCAAGATCCCCACCTCCACTTCCCTTTCCTTTCGATGAAGGTAGGAGAGAAAGTGCGAGAGGGTTGTCGGAAACGCCGTATATTTGATATCAGTAATGCTATAGTCGAATGCCGGCAAACCGATGCAATAGTGTCAGAATAAAATACTGATTCTATATGTCTAACTTATCTTTACAAAATATCAACAAAGCATTTAAATTTAGAATTATAAAATTGGATAAACATAAAATAACATATATTAAATTGTTATATAATTAATATCAAAGAATGTTATTTGATTTATAATATATAATTATAATATTGTTTGCATATAATTGTAAATACATAGCTATCAATAATATGGTATTCGACCTTGATGTAGTTTAGTGCGCTATTATTTACGTGCTTTGGCTCTGTCATTATTCGCGCGGCGACGTTTGAGCAGTAAAGTAGTGGTGCAAAACGCTTCGTATATTGTCGAATACTTTTTCTAAATTCGGTTATTTGAATGATTTAAACAAGAGAGAATTAGAGAGAAATACTTTTATCAATACATTTTTTTATATATCCTGTGTGTAAAAGATTATATTAAAAAAAAAAATAGTCTTTCCAGAATTTATAAAGTTATTGGATTATATATTTACTTATTATTGTACGCATCGAATGTAAAATTCAATGCGTACAATATTAATTTTCTGAAATATTAATTATTTTGGGCGCTGCTACAATTTGAATTTTATTTGTATGTTACAGATTAACGTAACTGATGATTCTGAGAGGAGGGGGAGGCCTAGGAGAGGCATCGGGCACCGGCGGAGCAATCCTGGGTAATTTATTATTTGTATATTAGTTGTACATTACGCGCGAGACTTGAATTACACGATTAATCGTGTAATTTGGTTTGTTTATTTAAATAATTTAAACAAGAGAGAAAAAGCCTTTTATATAAAAATTATAATCCTGTAAAAATTTTTACTAACAATTAATAAGAAATAGAATCTTCTCAGAATTTATAAAATTAGTTTATTAAATATATGTTTATTATTGTACGCATCAAATATATAAAATTCACAATGCGTATGATAATTTTTGAAATATTAATTTTGAATAATTTTTTGAAATATTATTATAATTATTCTGGACGTTGTGTTATAATTTGAATAATTTATTTATATAATTATATAATTATAACTTATATAATTTAATTATAACTTATGTAATTTATTTTTATTATAATTTGTATGTTACAGATTAAGATAGCTTCAATGGGGGATCAATTCCGTTCTTGCGCATCAATCGGTAAGTACAAACTTTTAGTTTATATTTTAAAATAACGGATCTATAATAATAATATCTTAAATGAGTTTAAATATACATATGTTATATATAGGAATAATATAAACATATTATTGGCCAATATAATGACTTATCGCAGATCCGTTGTTTTAATTCTCAGATATAAGTTTAATCTACGATAATGCACTATATGTTTCCGTCAGGAAACATGCAAATTTACATTTCTTTTTTCGTAAATTTTTCTATATATGTATTTCGCAATACGACGATGGTATATAGTTTGAATAAATCCGAGATATAAAAAGCAAAGACCCTTATCAAGGTAAGAATAAACCATATTATTCAATCAAATGCAATAAATTGTGAAATCTTATCACGTAGCAGGAATTTTATATTCAACGAGAAAAATATACTATATTTTGAATTTTACATTTCTCGAACATAATTATCATAAATATTTTAGAGAGGAAGAAGATATATAGGCATATTATCTATATTACATAAAATATATATATAGAAAAATATATACACATCTATATATACTACACTTTTCTAGAAGTTTTCACCATTTTATTAATGTTCCCGATCACGTTCTGAAACGCGTACTACCTTAATATCTCTCAGTAACAAGTAACCATCGGAAATTCGCTTTCCTCTACCTCCTCCAATGTGTAGAATCATTGGCCATTCGTGACTGTGCAAAAAACATTTGCACGAGAGTGCATCGATCGAGGTTGCCGGTTACAGCCCGTATCGATGTGTGTTGTACGACCGATGCAAACGATAGAATAATACGTTGTGGCCGAACAGGCGTGCTGTAAGAACGGCCGCGTCATTCCGTCGTAATTATCGGCGATTACGCGACGCGCGAGCACGCGAGTTACAAACGAGCACGCTGATAGCGGGACCGATCGCGTTCGCGCCAACCCCCGTTAAAATCCACTCGGGTGTTTTACGCGTTCCCGCTCGTGTCGAACATGTCGAAATAATCCATCGTCACCGACTCGTCGTCTTTCATCGTCACTCGATGGGCTTCATCGGCGGAGTGCTCGCGTCGAGAGGATCGCGTCAACGCGACGGCGAAAGTTGGCCCTCCGTGACGAGAAAAGCTTCACACTCCGAAGGGCGGCGCGCGCCCTTCGAGTAAAGAAACGGCCGGTGATGCCGTTACTATCAACCAGGCCGGATGCATTATGCAGCGGCTGTTTGAAGTCCGCCTTATCCGTTCTTTCTCATCGCGCCGCGTTTCGCTTTACTCTCTCTTTCTTCGTTTTTACGCACTCTTTCGGTGCGAACGACGCGGCGAATGCGCGGCTATATTGCCGGCGAAATGCCACTCGCGCGTATATCATCGTCGCAAAGATCTCGAGAGGCGGATATTTCGCGATACAAAGGAAAACGTTTCACGGCAAAGTGGATTGATTATTCGGTTTCGCGGAGCCGAGAGAGGAACGACGATTGTTAGCCTGCGCGGGGGAAACGCGAACAATGCCCGGCCGCTCATTTGCGCTTCTGCCTTGATGAAAGGGATGGAAATCGTATTACTTTAATCATCGCTGAGATAATAAAAAAATTGCGGCTATTGTTTTATTACACTCCTCGCTTTCTGCCACTTCGACTCTTCTTTTTGTTTTTTTTTTGTTTCGTCCGCGTTTGCCCTTGTGCGATTATAATTGCCGATTGTGTAACTGTACGTGAATTTTAATATTCTAGCTGGGAAATGATTCTAGAAATGTTTCGAATTATAATATAGTGATGTGGATCGGCTCTCGATGCATCTCGAAAAAAAAAAACATATTTTTGCTGTTGCTGTGTTAAAGTATCGTGCGTTATTTAATAATGATTACAATCGTTACAGTCCTGTAAGTTAATAGACGTTTAAAATAGAAAAGATTTGAAGATTTATAATTCGGTTGTTGCGATATTAGATAAGAAAACGTAACCGTCACACGACATGCTTCCTTAAAAATTTCTACTTTATGAATCGTTAAAATATTGATCGTATACCAAGTCATTGTGAAATAAAGTTGTTTGTGTACGATATTTTCACAAATATGAATGTCGACGTGTTAGCTGAATGTTGAAGTTTCTTAATCAGTACGTCGCGTGCTTGCCACTTTTCATCTATGTCGACAAATGTCACGTGGAGAATGACAAATTAAAAGCAATGGAATTAATTCGATGTCCGGTAGAAATTATGACACGCTATTAAACGATAAGTTAGCTTTCGGTAGAGTCACGATATTCTTCCTTATCATTAATGTAAATCTGCGATGCATGGAACGTATAGCCCCATTTGCTCCACGAAATTTTTATATTTTTGCTTTGAAAATTGCTTTGTTAATAATTTCTTTATAATATTACTTTTGACGCAAATCGGTGTGCAGTTTCTGTTATTATTTAATTTAAGAGTTTAATGAATATTGTTAGACAGAAAATATACTGTCACGCGTAATATTGAATTATCATGATTAAATTGCGTGATATCAGTCATAATGTATGATCAATATACTGGAAAGGTGGGCGCGCGAGAATACGTCGATTCGACATGTTCGACTTCCGGATGCTACGACGTAGAATTAAATTCTTCCTACGAAAGAAATTGTGCGAATGGAATCCAAAAATGTTGCAACACTCTCGTCCGACCATAAGGCGACGGCGATATCATTAATCACGTGCCGAAGGAAGGTACGGTGAAAGGTCGTGTACATGCGTGAGATTACGAAACGCGATCCAGGGACCTCGTGTTGAGAAAGAATCACATGAGATAGCCACCAACACGCGGACAAAGTAGACGCGTGATGTAGATCCGTGACACGACGATAATTTATCCGTGCCAGTCTAGGGAAAGAGCGCTACACAAACTTCATATAACTCACGAAATACGAAAATGTTCCTTTCACATCCGATACATAACTCCGACAACGCAGACGCGGTGTTTCGTTGTCCCACGCGATTTTCTCTTAACATCAGGATCCTTTACACGCGACCCTGAAAATATTTGTTTGTTAGTGAAAGACTAAAGCCGTGTGATTACGAGCAAGTTGATTATATCGACGTGATAGACTTTGTCGCAGCTTACGTAACGCGAAACGTGCATTTTTATCATTTGTCATCATGAGAGATTAAAAACGAAATGGTTGTAAAATGCGAGATTTACCGCGCAAAATAATACGAGCGATAAAACAGTGAACTCGTCGTGCGTCTACGGAGAGGAAATACGTTGATCACAAGCATACTTTTCTCCCGACTCGCGAGCATGACGACATTGTGCCGGGCGGTTGCGCTTTACGATGCATACGCCGTAATTACGGCGATAATTTAAGAGAGACAGAAGGGGCGTAGGAATTCTCTCGGGAATCGTAATACCTGACATTACTTTGGGACTAAAAGGAACAAGGGTTTCCCGGTCGCTATTCTGGGCCTCGGTATGAAATGTTTAACATATTAACCAACGACCCTGAAAATATTTGTTTGTTACTAGTGAAAGACTAAAGCCATGTGATTACGAGCCCTCGAAAGAGGGTAGGCGTCATGCAAGAAATTTGCCATTGTGAATGTGTTTCATCCAAGACCTTTTTCTGTATCTTGGGGTAGCATGTATTGTGTAATACATTATTATTTTAATAATTATGTCTATATAAATATAATTATGTTTATATAAAATTATTTTAAAGACAGCATAAATTCTGTAAAAAGATAATTAAATTAGTCTCAATATGCTCGTAATGAAAGTAAATTAATTTGACACGTTTTCTCCTTGCTCGACAGAAATATATTCTTTTCCTGAATAAACTGCGGTGTTAATCAAGCGCGGTGCTTGTAAGTGGTAACGCGTGACTCTTTAATGCGATGATCAGGCAATATCGCTTAAGCCGTTATAGCATGGCCGTAATTAATGGATGCGAACGAAGGGACAATTTCGAAATGGCTCTCGGCAACCGTGTGCAATTGCGTCGAGCGAGAAGCCATAGTACGTTCGATTAATATCTGAAAAAAAGCTAGTGATTTATGACAACATACTAGATACGAAAATTAACAGGAAAAAGTGAAAATATGATAGAATAGAGTATTGAAGAATAATTGTGCGTCTTTGTTGCGTATGCATTATAAAGATTTGAAGAAAAGTGAAGCAATTAATATATGTGCAATTAAAAGCAGAGGGAAGATAATATTGTCGAGTCACTATATGATTAAATTTATTTAAATGTTATTGTTTCAACAAGAATTTTATTATATACATATCACATACAATCTTTTTTTGCTTGAGTGGATATATTCATGTGTCATCATTTTAAAAACACAAACGCGCGTCAGGGATCACGAGTGAAAGATACAGAACGAAAGAGAAATGGTGATGACGATCAAGCGTGCATGGTTGGGGGCGGAAAATGGGGCGGGAGAGAAAGAGTCGCGTGTCTCGCGTGTCACCATTCGATTTGGCACCGCAGTAGTGTCGGTCGGCAGCTGGGCTTTGTCCATTTGTAATTCCCTGTATGGAGTACGCGACGTATGCACGTGGCTATATTGCATCGGACACGGGAATGCAACACGCACCATTTCGAATTACACGATGGTAGATGGAAAAAGAAGCGCGGGGCGCGGGAGAATTGTCGCCAGAGTTGTCGAAACGTTGACGCGTTTTCTACCCCTCGATGTCCCTTTCGCAGGAGGGCGGCTCGGCTGAAAATTCAAGCACCTCGTCCCGCGGTTATTCGCTAGCGGACAATATTCCGAGGGTCGCGGAGAATGGAATTTTCATCTAACATAATGCCTCATAAACTTACTGGCTCCATTTTCCGCCTTTTCATGCACAGAACCACGATCATAGCCTCGATATCAAAGGAACATCTATATCTATGAAAGAAGTGTCTGAGAAGTAATCGCGCATTAAATCAGAAGTACTAGAATTCAAGTTTTATGATTTCAAACGATTGAAGATTTTGATAAATTATATTAGTTAGACGTGCGAAATTGATAGATAAAAAAATCGCTTATAATTTAAGAAGTTTGTTTCAACAAAATAATATTTTTCGTTAAAAGAAATTCGAATTTAGATTTGTCGGAGAATTTATAATGAAGAGAAAGGGCGCGGGTACGCTTTTGGCATCGTAAAAACTAATCTTCCGCATTAAGTCTAATCGATAATTAAATTTCTGTCTCAATTAATGAGTCTTTGAGGTGGTGCCGTGAGCAAGGATCCTCCCGACCTCGCTCGAGGAACAATAAATTGGCAAGAAAAATCGCGTCAACGTATTTTTGCGTAATTAAGTGCGGCCAGCGTTGAGAGGAAAGGAATTTTTCAAGATATTCTCGGCGTGGTCGCGTCGGAACGAGGGTCCGTAATTACCTCTCATTAATTGAGCCACCGGGAACGTACCTCTGCCCAGACCTCGGGTCTTTACGAACATCCGCGAAGCAACTCAACCCAAGAAAACGCGATGCAGAGAGCCCGTTAAGTGAATCGAACGGGTCACGTGACAATGACGGCGTATTATTGGGCAGCATTCTTCGAGCCGCATCTTAATGAGCGTGTGCGCATAATCACGTTATCGAGCGTGTCAGAAATTAGGAAACAAATTGCAGCAATTTCGTAAATACGTTTAATACCCTCTTTCATGTCGAAGATTTACGTTTACACAGTCTCGATTCATACAATATTTATACCCGATGACGGGACGCACATGTGCCGCTACTCTTCTTCAATGGAGGAAGGATAGACGATGAGTGAGGCGGTTTTTGTATACAGCACATAGGGAGTATATCCTGCGGGACGTTTGGACTCGGCGGAAGCCGATTCTGGCTCTCGCAAAACGGCAAAGTAATACCTTTTACCTTTGCCTTCCTGGGTTCTTTATGATCAAACGGAAATGTATCGTGTGAAGAAATATGTTGCTCGCGACGAAATGCTTTTAACGCGATTAGGAAGATTATTCTGTGATATTTAGGAAAGAGATTTTTCAAAATTATAGTCTCCCGCAAAAGAGAAAGAGAGAGGTGCCGGGCTACCGTCTCGTCGACACTAAAGATTTTCTTCGACGATAATTTTTAATACAAACCAATCCGTCATAATTTCGCTCGCGAGGGCGTTGCGTTATCAGATACGCATAAAATGATTCATGAATTTTTCCTTCTTACCAGAACGCGTATATACAGGCATGGACGCGACAGGTAATTTGCATTAAGTTAATTGAACCCGCGGCCGGGTACCCTTTTTACAAGACAATGCACTTACACCGGTTTCTGGCGGCGGCTCTCGGTATGCACGAAACGGCCGCATACGGTAAACGGTGCTCTTTCTCTCTTTCCATCTCTCGCAGAAAGGTTAAATGCGTTTTTCTCGAAGAGACAAATGCGGCCCGCGGATTATAAACTCGCCCGGTATAAACGTCGGGCCGCGCCGGTAATTAATTCCGGGCGTTCTTTCATATTATCCTTCGTCCTGCGCGCGTACCGTGGCACGGATCGGCCGCAACAGGAATGCGATAAACGTGAAAAATTGCTGCGCTACCTTCGTAATGTATCACGAGCCTGGTACTTTGAGTTCATAGTTCGCAAAGCGGCCATTGGCGACATTATCAACTCACGTCTCACGAGTTCTCTCTCCGGTTTTCGAGGGTAGCGACGCGATAAGGGGAAGGATGCGGCGAGGACGTTGAGAGTTCGCGACGTCAAGTAGTTCGATTCAAGCTGCAAATGTTTAGCTCCTTACGTCGAGAGACCAAGTATTCGGTAGTGTACTTTGGAATTAATCATCGCGCGACACGCGCTGCGCATTGGGGCTAATTTAATCATCGTATATGTTTTGCTCGGTACGTTTTGTTTACCCATTATCGTCGAGCGTCGAGGCTTGCATTAACTGAGAAAGGATAGCAGCAGCGGGAGTTGGCGCGATATTGTAGTTGGTCACGTTGAAAAACGATACATTCAGCCGGGTCTGGTTATCGCTATCACGAAATTAAGCGACTCCATACGCGCTCTGTTGCATGTCGACTAGACGGGGAGCCGAATAGGGGCGCGCGATCATCGACGAGCGCCGTTAATTCATTTCACGAAGCAATTTAGATAATCCCTCAGAGGTTGTATTTCGCTTAATCAAAGGGCGGGATCTCTCCTGACTAGAACGGTCAAGGGGGTGTATATGTTCACCGTCAGGCTGCGCGCGTGCCGGTCTCATTTTGGCGCTCTTCTCCCCTCCGTCTCCAGTACGATGCGTTTCCTATTTTTTTTCGTGGGACGTCGAGTAGGCTGTCGTGTATAGAGCGTGTTCGTTTTTCGACCCCTCCTGGTACGTCGCTCTCTCGTCTTATCTCGCGCTGCCCGCATCCTTGGGAAATCATGCGCAGGATCCGGCAGAGCGATTCTCGGTCCCCCTCTTCCGAGCTCTCGTCTAGCGCGAATTTGCATAAACACAATTAGTTGCTCTTATTGAATTATTCAAAACGCCCGGAACTATCAGCGAGGACAGCGACCATTATCGTGCCCGTAGTCGACCCCTTTTCTCGGCGAGCGCCGCCTGTATCGTGCACGACACGTTGATTTTCAACGAATACGAACTATGGGAATTATGTGCTACATCGACAGTACGCCATCGGCGACAATCCAACATAGCAGCTTGATTCCGTTAATGATCTGATAATTCTATCATCGGAAACGTTGTAAAAAAAACCGCATGACGTTTCGTAGCCATTTTTGCAAGATATCTTAAGAATTGTAGACAATTAATTTGGTAAAATAATCAAATCATTCGTAAAAGCTTTGAATATAAAATTAATTAAAGAATAAAGAAAAGGCAATAAGAGTCAGCGCAGTATGTAGGGCGCAATGAATTTATTATAAATTACGTTGGATTAAAAACAAAAATATATAAGAATATAAAAAGAAAAAATATAAAAAATGAATATAAAAATTAATTTGATATTTCGTTTAAAAAATGTATGATTTTATTCTAGTTTCTTTTAAAGATACAATGTGATTTTAAGCATATCAAAGTCTATGTAAAAAGACAAAAATATCAAACACGATCAATTTTTTTCGCGGTGCATCCATTATTTTTTACAGCATTTTTGTTTTAGATTATAGTTTATTCCATTTTTACGCATATATATATAATCAATCGCATTACGCGAGACATTCTGTCACCGTTGTCGGTGACGGGAGTGTGAACAAATATTTTTCGTACGAGTATCCGCCGCTTGATTTTTCCAACGTGACACCAGAGAGAAATTACTTACAATAACTTGAAGATTTACTAATTCCCAAACGTGCTGGATGATAATATCGCGACAGGTAGAGCTATTTACGAGACACGTAAGATTTACGTGGAATTAATGTGGAAAATGATGCTGCGTCACGGGGTGGAGCACCCTTTTAAGTAGTTATCCACCCTGACCGAGGATCTATCGAGCAGGGGAGGGGGAGGAGGGGGAAGGGAGAAGGGAGGGAGAGGAGATCGACTACTCGCGTCGTGGAAACTTCTCCGATGAAAGAGGCGTGTTCGAAGCCGCCGTGTGAAATTTAATCGCCTCGTCGACGGCAGTCGACGCTGGCAGCCAGGAGTGGATGCGAAGGGGCTTTTCACCCCCTCTCTCCCGTCCTTCTCTCTGTTGCGATCGTGTATCGTGACCGTGAATAATGGTGACGAATGATGATGCGCGCCCTGCGCAGTCTGCGCGCTCGCCGAAGGCTTATTCGGATCGATCCTTTGAAGCGTTCGATGGAGGAACGAAAATTTTTACCTCGAAACACAAAGCTTGTCAAATATCTACATATCAAGAGTTTACGTTTAATTATGCGCTTTTCATTTCTCTGTAAATTTTCGTAATCTCTGTAAATTTTCGACGGAGAGAGATGTTTTTAATTTAGCTTTCCGTTGTTGTTGGAGAGATAACATTTCTATATTTCTCGATGTTCGAATTATATGTAATCCTGTTAATGGATCCCGCGTAATCCATACGGATGCATTAAGCGTTCTGTAACGCCGCTGTATAAATAAAATGGAAAACATGGAAGTCAGAGTTTTGGATATGCGTATATCGGGTGGGTGCAGCCGTCACGTTTACAAAGACAGACACTTGTTCGGCTTACGCATTTATCCGTAATGAAATTTTCCGTTCGCGCGAACAGGGGCGGATGCTACTACAAGTGCAACCTTAGAAGGATACCGACAGATGGATGTTGCACGCCACGCGGACACCTCACACGTCACGGAATAGAAAAAACACGGAGGGAGAGCGTTATCCCGGTTAGGGGAACCGGCGTTCCGCGGCGGGTAACTTTAACCGCCCTTCCAAATATTATTCTTCGGCAATCAAGAGTTCTTTAAAACTTCTTTTTTCTCTTCCCTCTTTTTTTTCCCCCGACCGCCACGCTCGGCCATCGGTGACACTGACGAAACGCCACCTTTGAATATTTTCGTAACCCTTGGCGAATACCGTGAATATGTCCGGTCGTGTTTTGACAGAAAATAAGCGCGAAAATTGAAGCGCGGTCGCGAGAGAAATTCGAATCACCTCGTCGCGGAATATTTTTCTAACAATTCATGCTCTACCGCTCGGATGTCGGGTGAATCCGTCGGTATATGACGTGCGTAGAAAAACGAGGGAGTAACTCTTGCGCGTCGCTTAGACGACATATATATACCATTAGTCGAGCAAGAAACGTTAATTGAGATACGACGCATATCAGTTGTCTGTGCATCGCGTGAGAGAACGATATACAAGTCGATATTATAAATCATGTGGACCATCACGCTCGTCGCGACAACTTGTCGCTATCGGTTTGTTACCGAGATTGCCGTAAGCACACGCTTTGCTTGGTATTTTCATGACGATTGAATTATCCGGGGATCCCAAAAACGATCTAATTGCCACCGAGGAGAGTCTCGAAGGACATTACGCTCGTCCATCCAAGCGACAGGTGAATCGAAAAGAGAGAACCGAGGTAGATGGGAATTTAATATTTCACTTATAGTATCTCCTCTCTCCAATCTGGCAGCGACAGCTCTGTAACTCTAAAATGAAAATGCACGCGGGGTTGCTTCTCTCTCGGCCCAACCCCTTGACGGACAGCCCTTATAAATATTCAGAACGAGCGAAATAACCTGACACGCAAGACCAAAAGGCATTTCTTATCGTCTCGCAGCCGAAACGACGGTATATACACGTTATGTTTTATCTCACGCATTCCCGCCTTGTATAATACATACATATATACATATATTGACCCGTCTCGTGCTCTCGCGTTCTCGTAATCGCGAGTTTCACTTTCCGGACGCAGCAGCCGGCGCATCCTCCGGTTTCGGATGCGCTCATTAAGTCGGCCGTGACCGTGCGAAGGCCGGGTTTCTCGCGAAAAATGAGTCTCCTGTTGCGCGTTAGGAATAATTTCGCGCCGCGAGCGCGTCGAGCTTCACGAGAGATAGGAAACGCGAGCGACTATAGCACGAATTATTTTTATTTTATCTGCTACAACGAACGTTTGTCGCATTACGGGGGCGCTATTGATTTGCATATGAAAAATGGATCTCCCGTCGCTCGTGTGAAACAATTTCCTTCGGACATCGCTCCTATGGATTTTGTAATAATAATAACACGCGTTACTCTTAAACGAATAACACTCGCGCAACTCGTCGAGCTGTTTTCGATGCGATATCAAATATTTACTTCGCCGATGATTTGCTCTCATAAACTTTCATATTTCCGACACGAAAAAATATAGAGAAACGTTACGTTGTATCATAATCTTAATCGGAAGTAAATGTTTTGCTACGTTTTCTTATATTTTCGATTTTATTTATTACGGAAAAAAAAAAAAAAAAAAAAAAAAACGAATACGTCTTTGCATTGTTAATTCGCTGGTTTCGAATTTTTATATTTTTGTTATGTAATAGCGTTGAGTGAATATTTTGCGTTCACATAAAAAGTATTGTAATCTTAGATATTAAAATATGCATTTCCCGAGATTCTATCATAGAGGAAGCAGGCTGTACTTGAGACGAAATTGCATACGTGCGTCTTCAGAGAGCACATCAGTGCGCAAAGAGCTGAAACACTTACGCGAAAATTGTCATGCATTCCATGTTCAGTGTCGAAAGTCGAAACGTAATGATAACGGATGCGTTTATAATATTGAAGCTTGTTCGCGTATAGCACTTCAACAATCGATAATCGGACTATATTGTATTTTCTTTTAAGTGAGGAACTCGCCGGCAAGTTTGTCGAAATTATACCGACGAAGGAACGTCTTTTTTTCAGTATCGCGCTGTTGTATATCACTTCCGTGCTATTTTGCTCTATTTGTTCAGGCCGACATCGTCATGTCGCGCGGTTGACGCATCGCGTGCCGGGATGAAAAAACGTCGCGCGTCGGCGTTCACGCGATCCTTCGCCCGCCTCTGCCTATCTACATACGTATTTTGCACAGCAATAATAAACGACGGTGAAATAGCGGATTGCGAGAGCGCCTCCGGAAAATGCGATTCTGCAACGCGTCCCGCGGGAACGCGCTTTAAGCCGTTTTACCGTCGTGATCCATGTCTGTGTGATGCGAATTCGCGGCGGCAAACACCGGCCGGTGCGGCTTCGCCGAGCCGACCATTTTTCCGATCAGGCGAGATCGATTTGGACCGGATGCAGAGAAAAGCGCGCGTTTCAATGGCATGCTGGGTGAATTAAAAATTCTTCGCGTTTTCGCGATGTTGCACGCGCCAGAGAGGGAATATGAGATAAATAGAATAGAATAAAGCAGAGTATGGTTTTCATTTATTTTTCTGAAAAAAGACAGCTATTTTATTGAAATGAATAACGCATAAATTTAAATAGTTCGAGGAAACTATCGATTACAATAAATGGACGAGCGGTTAATTTATTTTATCCAGAAATTCACATTTTATATATTAAACGTGTAATAAATGAAGCTAAAATAATCTCTCGCCAAAATACATATAAAGCTGCGGAGCAAAATTCAATCGTATATTCGAGAGAGATATATAACATTGTTATATTAATATGAGACCTTATCATTAATATTGGAATCACAAATTTATAATGATTATAAAGCAGTATCTGTGTGTATAATGTAGAGAATTATTTCTGCATTCCCTTTGGCAGATGCTCTGGTCGACAGGGACGCGCGGCTGGACTTTCCTTTTTGAAATAAATATTAATTGGAATTCCTCGAGCCTCATAAATGTAGATACGAGAGCGTATACCTTCTGACTTGATAATGATAGGATATGCGTCTGAAATACTAATTTTTTCATCTATTCCCTTTGCAAAGACGTGCTGCCGTAATCAAAGCGCTTATTCTAATTACGTCTTACGCGCAGTAAAATAATTATCCTGAAGCTTGTTACTTTCTAGAGTTTCTTGCTTGTTCGTTATCGTTCAATATCGCGTTGTACGCGTGCTACCGATGATGACAAGGTTCTGGTAAAGGTTCCTTCTAATTGCTCTGCTAATTTTTCGATTCTAGCACGGTAGTTCGCCTGCAATAGCGGCCAATTTCTCTCTCGTAATTACTTAGGGAAATATATGCTTGTAAGTATAGCTGCTTACATCACTGTGATAGTGGTTAACTGATATAGCGGTGCCTCACGTGCCGCGAACGATACATGGCGACCGCGTAAATATGGGGCACGTAATAAATACTCGACGATCATTACGAATAATTATACCGCTTCGTATTTTTGCAATCGTTTCATCGCCATGCAGTAATCACAGTTTTACGGACGGCGTAATTGTTGCATTGCGTGCTTAATGGTGAAATTGAAAGAAAAAGCGCGCTTTTTGCAGCGCTAGCTTAGATCTTTTATTATAAGTTACACGAGTAACGTGAGATGGTTGGTCATCGAAATAATACGAAAGGAGACGCGAACCGCGACGCGGAATATTGTGTCTCGTAGGCTCGTCTGCGAGAGAGAAGACCGAGCGTAATATCCGTATTAAGACCAAAAATTAAACGTCTCTCCGGTACCGTCGTGCCACGAGTTCCGGTTAAAGCACCAAGAAATCCGCCGATTGCTTTCCGCCGAGGAAGCAGCAATGTTTCTCCTCCCCGACGACAAGAGCCGGAACAATATCGACAGTCGTAATCGAACGGCCGTAGGTGCTCTCGAAGCTACGGTGATAAAACGTCGCTAGCCGTGGCACGACGCCGCGTCCATTAAAACCAGCGCGGGGCTATTTGTACGGGTTAGGCCCTCAGTGAAATTTATTTTCAATCCCGGCCGGATATCTTTCTTTCTGCGCGAGGGGGCGGCCCGGCTAACCTGGCATGAATATACTGCACCCGCGGGCTACGACGCCGTGGTACGGCACTGTGCGGATTCGCCCCTATATAACTTCGGGGGTGGCAAGACAAATGTTGGCGCTACAAACAGAAAAGTATCACGAGAAATGCTTCCGGTCGAGTGTCTCGCGCTGAATATCCGTTATATTTGGTCAAGGTAATTTTAGGAATTTCCTACGACATAATTGTTGTATGTATGTACATACGTGTGCCCTGTATCTGTCATTTGAATTTGCGTGTTTGTTTTTTCGCTTACAGTATCGACTGCATTATATCATCGATTGCATTTTGATCCATATTTTCAATATTTGTAATTTTGTCATATTTTTCCGAAAGATATTATTTTTATGATTTCAGTCGTATTTTTCTGAGTTGAATCGCTATTTGAAATAACAGTCAAACGTCAGTCTTGACTTAACTACTCAGCTGTAATATAAAAAATAGAGGTATTATTATACATATATAAGAAGATTTATATTGCGCGGGGGGTAATAGTTAGATTGCACGGAAATTAAACGGCAGGCGGAAATAATTTTTAATCAGGCGCAACTCTCTCTTACCACACCACACGACGTCGTCTGTGGCGAAACTTTGTGCTATATAGATCGCGTGAGTTTCCATTTGACGCGGCAGCGACACACACGCAACGTGCATATATTCTCGGATCTATCAGCGGCTAGATGAAGGATCGTTTACATAAATTTCAGATTCTCGCATAAGCGGATATTAGATGGGTGTGCGCGGGGGGAGTGCGCATCTCGCCGACAGCGAGAGACGCACGACGCATCGTGTGGCATAGATTTCATAGGGTACGTTCGTCAAGGGTTGTCCCGCGCGCGTGCTATCAGGACCGGATTCGGACATACTTTTTCGTCTCTGGCGTCTATCGCGCGATCTATGAAACATCGATAGTCCGGCGGTCATGAAAAAAAAAAATAAATAGAAGAGGATCTCGCGCACGCATAGAGAGAGAGAGAGAGAGAGAGAGAGAGAGAGAGAGAGAGAGAGAGAGAGAGAGAGAGAGCGAGAGAGAGAGAGAGAGAGAGAGAGAGAGAGCCCATGCATCATTGTTCATTCTCCGATGGGCAGGAGAGCTATCTACGGGTGCACGCGCGTCTGCATGTCTACGTACGGCGCGAACGTGTTAGCGCATAAATCGAACTTTTGCATTTCCGTCGTCGACATCACCGTCCCCGACCCCCTTTGCCGACACCCTCATTGGCGGGCGTCGCGTGCTGCGAACAGGAAACATTTGGTGGCCCGCCATGGGAGTTCGTGTTTCTTTTTTTTTCTCTCTCTCTTTCCTTTTTCTCTCTCTTTTTTTTTTTTTTTTTTGGTTTGTCGCGTATAGCAAATTTATGCCATAATACCCAGTCGTGATTGTAATCCGTGCTCGGCTAAATACGGCCGCAATAATAATTCCTTCGCGAATAGCGGGCGAATGAAATTGCGTGAATCAGGGCAAAGCGGCTTGTGCTGGATTCAATGATTTATAAAAGTCGCTAAAACGTGTACCGCGCCGTCGAAAATAATGAGATGCTACCGTTTATCGGGTTTTTGCGGCAATTATTTCCGATTGCATCGGATAACTTCAGGATGATGTGTTCCTTCGAGAATTCACGGGATTTCCTGTTACAGCGCGCGCTCTCGGGTACAAAATAAATTTTTCGCCACTGTATCATCATCTAGTCGGCGGTGAGCATGAATTTCCGTAATGGCTAATTAAATACTCATGAGCGTAGAACAAGCCGGTACGATATCTTCTCGTATTTTCAATGCAGACGCCTAATTTCCTGTTTCACTAGGCGGTACAATACGTGCTCTGAAAGTTCTCAATGCAGGGTTTCGTTTTTTTTTTTCTGTTAGTACTAGATTATTAATGCGAGTACGCCGGAGTTAATTGAATTTCGAATTCAGACAAAGCCAACCTGATCAGAATCCAAGCAGCACCGGAAGAGTTTGATTCTCTTCGAATCGACGGTTACCTTTCGGCGGGTCAGGAAGCCGGGAGCTTGCGAGCTGTGAGCTTTTCTCGGTCGTTCTGGCGAAATTAATATTTAATTTTCTATCCCTCATCCGCCACGGAAGTTCTCCTACGGCTCTCTTGGCTTATACGCCAACGTGGTCGTGGTTTTATTGCTCTCGTGGCCGGGCTTACACGGTGCTCCATTGTTTCGTGGCTGTATTATATTGCCACTCGAAACACGGTACTTTCTTCCTTACTTCGTCCCGCTTTTCCGTCTCCGTTTTTCCCGGATCTTGCCCGCTGCCGCTCTCTCATTTCCGCCCTCGATCCTTTGATTGCGCCAACGACCCACGTACGTTCCAGCGCCGCATGGTCACTTGCAACTGCTGGGCGTGCCGACATGGCGAATTAACAACCGAGAAACCAATAACCCAGAAACTCGCATAGTAGCTACGTAGCCGGCTCTGGCAATTCCACTGAAACTTTTAGTACGTGAGCCGCGCGTGTGCGATACGAATTCGGTGTGCGTTTTAATTATGAAAAATAATTTACATATTTTGCGCCGAGCGCGATGGTTCGCAACCGGAGAAATTAATTACGGCGCGCGAATAACGTCGATGATAACGATGATGACATCGGGTTGCTCAACATCGCCATCGAGCGGGATTATCGTGACGCATCTCGATAAACTCGATGCCGGGAAATTGTCGCGCTGTGCTTCTTCGTTTTTTAATTCGAGTTGACAGCGACCGTAGACTTGACGAGAAACCCGCCGGTTCCGAAATTATACGACAGTGTTCGGATAATGACACGTTCCACGTGGCGTGAAAACGCGACCGCTTTGCGTCAACGTTCTGAGGTTAAACGGGGTACCGTCCTTGTCGCACATCCGCCGGGAACCAGGCGTGCCCTTCTCCTCCCCACGACATTAGCCGATGTCATCGCGCTCTGTAATTTTTCTTGGCGACGCCACGCAACGTTCCGGCAATTTGGCACCGGCGAATACTTGTATGTTTACGCATCTCAAAAAAAGAAAAGAAAAAAAAGAAAGGAAAGAGGAATACGAAAGCGTCGTATAAATGTGTTGGGCGGAAACGAATTTTTAAGCGGTGAATAATGACGGATTCGCGCTCAAGGCTAGATTTCGACGTTTGTGAGGGCGATTCGGGCGTTGTTCTTCTCTTTCCTGATCCTTGTAGCGAAATACAAGTAACTTGACCGTTTCTGCTCATTTCTCGCATGTGCCGTCTTCACGATCTTCGTCCATCGTCACCATCTTCCACCTCTTCTCTTACGCGGGGCCTTGAGGTTACCCACAACTAATACTAGCACTTCAGACCCTCTGCGATGTAACCTCTCATCACCTTTCTATGCCTTGCCCCTTCTCTGATTTGATTAGCATAATTGCACTTACCTTGGCCCCACCAATTTCGGCCCGATTGACCGCGAATTTAACAAAGAGGTATAGAGAGAGAGAGAGAGGGGGGGGGGGGGAGAGAGACAGAAGATGAAAAAGAAGTCGAGTCTGAACGCGAGACCGGCCTTAGAGAAGGCATGTTGTAGAAGATCACTAGATAGACGGGGGCTCATATGATAATTATTATCATCATTTTTAATATTCATAACAATGACGATTAGTTGAGATGATTTGTCGAGGGTCCGTCGTTTGAAGCTTAACAATTAAAAAATTATTAAGTAGTTAAATTGCCATACTGAATAAATTTTTATAAGTTTTCATTCAGATAATGTGTCGATCGTGATATCATATCATTTTTTTTTCTATTGATTTTTTTTCACCTCTTCAGAGTTTATATATTCTGTAATTATAGAAATTTTATATATTAAAGGTATATCACGGCTGTCATATGAGCCCTATTGTTTTCAGGAGAATACAAAACGTCGATAAGCGTAGCGAGAAAAATAATGATAATAAAGAGAAATGTCAGCCCGCGCTCTGAAATAGTTTGGAATTTTAATCAAGGCCCGGAACGTTTCTGACTAAAACGGCTTTCCTCGCCGGCCGCGTGCTCATGAAATATTTTCTCTTAGGTCGGCGCAATAAGTGATACTTTTATTATGCATTCGCAGCCAGAATGGCGTCGTCTCGTTTATCGATTTGTTCTCGTAGAATAAATTAATTATTTCCCTTCGCGCGTTTTCCGATGATAATACAGTTAATGGCATTTAGTACGATAACTAACGTATTTTCTGCTGTGACGATATTAAAATATCGTCCATTCGATACCATTTAATTCTCGTTTTCATTAATTAACATGTTTTGTGTTTTGCTTTCCATCATTAACTATTTTAATGGGACGAATAAAAGAACATACATGATGAGATAGAGAGAAAGAGAGAAAAAATTCTTACTAGGACACAGTCGTATCGCATCGTGTTACGAGAAATGGAACGATCTTAGGATTACGTTTCATCTTTCAATGAAATTTCCACTCTGGCATTAAAATTTGAGGGAAAGACGATACTGAACAAATTGAATGTTTGCGGCACTCAAAAGATGTCCCAAGGGGTGCTATTGTCCGTTCCTGGAAACGACGCAGCTCGGATGTCGCTTGAATGGAAGCATCCGATGCGATGTCTTCAATTTTTCATTTTTGCGAAACACTCCTATTCTCCATCGATTTCTATGTTGTTAGCCGTGCAATCGCGCAAATGATCGATCGAGAAGAAACGTGTGTCGCTTCGACGCTGAACATATACTTATTCGTCAGTATTATTCGGTCCCAGACGAAATGTGAACTTAAGAAATTAAAAGAATGATCGATCATTGCGGCGAATGACAATATTAATACTACTCGACGCGATTTTATTACGCGAACGATATTGCCGTAAATTTTATAAAATTTCTCTCTATCCTCCGGATACTTTCAGAAAATGAAAAGTTCATTATATAACTTGTCAGTAAATTTACATAATCGACAATGATAAGTTATCTCCAACATGGATTTCATTTTCAATCAAAAATAGGAAAGAGGATAATTGCAAGCGGCACTTACGGTTGAGAACTGTATGATCGATATAATTTGCATGAGTAAAATTTTCAACTGATATAGAAAGGTGTACTTTATGCCAATTATTATGTTATCATTGTCGAAAATAAAGTGAGCCAAGTAATAAGAGATTATTTTCTCGAATCTATGAAAAATTTTTAATTTAGTACAATCTTATTTATTTTAATTATTGATTGTGATTCCTAATAAATATACTGTATTAATAGATACGATATGAAAAATATTTTTGGAAAATAATGATTTAAGTGAAATTTTATACAAACGGAACTTACGTCTGGACAATCACTGTAGCCTCCAGAATCAACCCTCCAAGAACATTGGAGGGTGCTGCCACCCTACGAACGCCCGATAAACTTCGAGGGTGCTGTAAACGGTAGAGTTTCCTTTCGCCGGAATATTTTGGCGTCGCAAAATGTACCTTACCGCGTTTGATATATCCAGTTTTATCTACTATGTACTCTTCCGATATATATTTTAACGGTCTCATCCGAACAAGATGTCTCGAGCAAGCATGGACCCAGTTATTTTATTAAATTATTATTGGATTACAGTCGAATCAACGATATTAATGCAATTTGATTGCATATAATAAACAAATAGCATAATGTGTCCGCGTAAATTCTTTCGCATCCTTCTTTCCTTGTAACGAAATTTGATTTCGTTGAAACTCTGACTCTCGGATTCTTAATCTCGGAATAATTTAGTTGATTTTTGTGCCACAGGGCAGAAAAGTACAGAAGACTGTGAAATATTCCAATACACATGTGTGTGTATATTTTTTTTAATAAAAACAATATCCACAGTCCAAGAGCGGTACACCGAAGGCATTCTCGCCGTGTTTTTTCGGGGGTGCGCGTGCCATTACTCATAATTGAAAATCACTGTAATCCAATATCCTCGCCGCGAGGGTGGCGTGACGTAAAATCGCGCAGATCCCGCTTAAGGTCGTTCCACCCCAACGAGCCAGCGAAACCCCGATACCGACCAATAAGGCGGTACCGCAGCAGACTTACAATAACACGGCCGCGACGTGTCCGGGACCCTTCACCCTCTGGGACAAACCGCACCGACACCGTATACACCGAAATCCACATATCGTTTCCCTACGGGAATCCCGGGTAACCGTACATTGCGAAACGCATGTCGTGTGTCTTTCCACGTCTCTTTATTACGACTGACGAGGACGTTCTCTGCGACGAGGTATTTACGGCTTAGCCACGCGCCGTTTTCGCTATCGCCTTTACGACACGCCGTCGAGAAAATGACGATGACCCAGCGCACTAAAAACGAAAGTTATTAGCGGACGCGAGGACTTTAGCGCAAGTTCAGCTAATATTTCGTTCCGTTCGGAAGAAATATAGCAATGTCCTCGGGCGTGTGTCCTTCGTGTTGTCCTTTTTTCTCTCCTTGGCTAATATTAAATTTTAATTACGAAATAAATTAGAGGGTCATATATTTTCGCGAAAAAGATAAAGTCTATTTCCCGGTGAATCCAATAATGTACTGATATACGGAGAAGGAAATTATAATAAAATGATAGAAAAATATATGTAAAATAAATATTATATATATATTTTTCGAGAAGCAATGCGAAAAGCCACGATTTTCAGCGCAAAGGTGAAGTAACTCACGTCACGTTCTTTCAAACAGCGAGCTGCGATAAAATATTCCCCGCGTTGCATTTATTTAACCACGCGACCGAACTTTGCGATTCTACGAAACTGCCAGACTTACGCTCGCCGGAACTCATATCATCCACTTGACTTCCCAAATTCCTCTCGCCGGTGACTTGCCTCCTCGGCCACGTTTCGCTACGCTGTTGCTTGGTTACAAATGCGAACCTCTGTATTATTCGTGGCCCGACGATCCCAGGGGTGACGTGAAGAAAACTTAGTCCGACGCCCAAACAGCCGGTTGTAGATGCAAGGACGCGCGTATCCACGTGCGAATGATATTTTGTCTTTAAAGTTTTCGGCATAAATCGTCATTCGCTCATAGACTCGCCGCATAACAGGGGGGGATAACGGAGAGGTCATCTCGTATCCGTATGCTCGCTGTCCCGTGCATGAAGTCCGTACGACGTGCGGGGAGTCGTGAAAGTAGACTCCTTTTTCTTTTCACCCCTCTCTGAACTTCTTCCCGACTGGTCCTTCCCCGGGTTTTCAGCGAGCGGAAGTAGCCCTCCGGGGGGAACACACAGCATCTATTTTATAAGACTGAGAAATATCGGTGGCATCAATAACGGTTTATCTTGAATACAAATTGCTGCCCTGAGAGGGCCACTGCCTTAAGAAAACACTCGTAATCCATAGGAAGTGAGGCAGGGACGTAGTGACAAGTCGATGGTACCCGTATCTATCGCCTCCGCCTCTCGATCGACCTTCGCGCTTGTACGTTCACTTTGGCGACGATACTAGAAATTAATCTTGCGATCCCTCGCACCCCGAATTCGACTTATCACACTCGATTCGTGACTTTTAAATATTCTAGTGATCTTCGTACGACACTGATAAACTACGTGCCATTTCTTTTCATGATAATCATATACTTCTAAAGATGCAGGTTTAAACAACACCTGCGCTTCCAATTAAACGATTTTTGTAAAGGTTTATAAATTGCGAACTAGACATTTATTATTCTCACGTTATTATAAATAAACAATAGTGTCGTACAATAAACGATAAACTACGTGTAGAATCATTTCTTTTCACGATAGTTATATACTTCTAAAGATGCAGATTTAAAGAACACCTGCGCTTTCAATTAAACGATTTTTGTAAAGGTTTATAAATTGCAAACTAGATATTTATTATTCTCACGTTGTTATAAATAAACAATGTCATAGTAATTTACATTTCTTATATGATAGGATCTGTGCTTTCGAAGTCGCGCCGTTATCATGTTGCATACATTAACTATTCTGTCTCAAATAAAAAAGACTTTATAATGGAGTAAGTTTTTTTTTTCGTTTTTCTTCGACGAAACGTCCCGTTCTTCGTCTATTCACGTTGTCGGACGAGCAGACGATCATGGACGGACATGGTCTAATGGCGGTGCCGTTGACCGCGATGATGAATGACACGACGGGAGACATTCAACGCGATTCACCGCCGTTTCAAGAGGTTTTTTGTCGCGGAAGCTTGTTACGTTTTGGCACCAGCCTGGACAGCAACTATGTGCTAGACGCAAGCTCGGTTAATCGCTTTCCAAAACTACGCCGAAAAAGCATTCGCCATCATGGCGTCGGCCGGTTTTTGGTGCCACTGTTGGACGTCGTTAACTTTTTCACGTCTCGATATTCAATGACGAGTCACCATCGCGATCGGTGACAATATCATGCAAATATAATCCTGGTCATTACGGTTCGCAAAACGCATTAATCGAAATCGTAGTTTCGACATTCGTCAAATCGATAAAATCGAAATGTAACGTACATTTGGGTGAAATGTAGTCTTAGCATGTGTGTTATATTCTTGATATTATATATTCCCCGATATAGTATATTTCTAACGCCTGCGTCTACTTGTTGCAAACGTTGCAACTTGATGAAATGAGCAAGAAATACGTGTGTTTTACAGAATATCGAAGACAACCGCTTGATAGTTTTCGCTTTGTAAATTTCTTTCAGCAATATATATATATATATATAGAGAGAGAGAGAGAGAGAGAGAGAGAGGATCATTCTATCGATTCACGCCGGATGCTTTGCTCGCGTTTACATCAATGCGAATTCCTGTGTACAAAGCCAACGTGAGATAGCCAGGGCGTACCTCTGGCGCTTGTAAACCGAATTACCGGTATTAGTGCTGGCGCACGTTTACAAGCAGCTCGCGCTTAGCCGGGGATATTACGGTTGTTCGGAATTACTTGTTTGATTGCCGCGTACGGCGCACCGCTGTCGTAGTACGAGCGACAAGATTAACTCGGTTACTCGAAACTACCCTTGTGATAGACGCTATGGGACCGCGACTTTCCTCCGGATCTCTTCTAGATCCACTCGCTCATTTCCTCCTTTGTTTTACCTGCACGTTTAGCATTTATCCCCGTTGATGAATTTTTTATAAATACTGTACGATAAAGAGTTTTGTAAAAAGTTAATTATCTTATTGGTTTTTTTCGATATATCGTTTTATTGCGAGAGAAACCGCAAAAGTGGTTGGCACTACAACCACTTAGTAGTTTAAATCAGTTAAATCGGAACGCTCAATAATTCGGACGCACCGTATATAGACTCACTCGCCACTGCTTCCGTACGCGTTCCACCGCCGAAATATTATTAACACGAGTCTCTCTGTACAGTGAGTTGGCAGACTCACCGCGCGGCGAGAGAGAATTCAATGAAATACGGCGAATATATACGCTTTCACGGACGCGCGAGCGCGCGTATCGGTCGATCTCCCTCGGCGCAACATAAACGTGATTGATATATTATTAAGGGCGTCCATTAAAGAAAAGCACCGTGGTCGGATGAAATATGTCGCTTTTCCAGGGGCGAGGGTTTTCCAACTCTCGAGCCACCCTGGAATACGTCTGACGCAATGCGAGGAAGGAGAAGGAGCGGCGATTCGCCCCCGCGGGGGGTTGAGACGGAATAAGACGGAGAAGAGGGAAATGCGCCCGCGTAAATTTAACGGCGGGAGCTGTGCGGCGTGACGAGGCCGCCACGTGGCGCCAATCCCACGGTTCGGGCTTGCACAAGTGCAGCACCGAGGTCAGAGGGTTAGAGACCACCTTACCGTCTCTCTCTCGGGACGGTGAGTGTCCTCGGTACGTCGAGGACAAAACAAGGAAACTCGTCTTTCGACGAAACACAATCCGCCGACCGTCATCGGAGACGTTTAAATAAACTTAGAGGCGACTCTGTGTTTGATTAGGGAGACCTCTTCGCGACGGGAAGTTTCGGAATGGCATGTGCACAGGGAGTTGCGTACGTGACGCGACACAAGTTTGCTAAATATAGCGACGATCAGTAAAATAGAGATATAAAAGATATGAGAATTGAAAACTTTAATTGATATATGATTCCTTTTTTCTTTTAATTATAAAATGCTTCTCTCAGGTAAAATGAGAAAAAAAAATTTAACAGGTATATAAAATGTTAGAGTATCCTGTTTGTGTGTTTGTGGAGATGAATGTACTGGGAATGTAATAATATAAATGCAACAGTCGGAGACAACGACTAAACGTCAATATCGGGGATGCAATGTCAAGGTGAAACCTTTAAGAAACGAAGTCTGGCCTGCAGACGAGTGTACCCAGCGGTAACATTTCGGAAGCGAATTTAATATCTTCGGGGAAACGCAGTCGGAGGGAAACGCATCGAAACGAACGATTCGGGCCATGTTGAACAGTTTAATATCCAAGCGTCCCACCGGGGGCGATTTCCTCCGCGGAGGGTGAAAGTAGTCGGAAGAGTCACTCGCGTCCGTTCGCTCGACGGAGCTTATACGCTTCCTTTTTTTCCCTTTCCTCCTGATCTTCATGATTCTCGTGCAACCTGCGGAAAGTGAATTCGGTAGACAAAATGAAGCTCCACAGGGAGAGCTCGAATTCTAGTGCTTATTTATCAAACGGAGAAGTATCCTCGTATTTCGAACCGCGCTCGCATCGAAAATTATCTATCGATGAAGTGCATAGCAACGAGGCATTTGTATGTACATTACAACAATCGGTGCGATGGAATTGCTATGAAGAGGTACGCGGGACTTTCCACGGATAAATTTAGTTTTCGTCTCTCGATCGCGAGAAGACATCGTTTTTCACAGGCAGTCTATCTTTTATCGTGATAAATGGCACTCGATATCGCGTTGCGGAATACCGAGGGTACTTCGCCACCAATTTTCACGATACTCCTGGCATCCTACCGCCATTCCGGTGAAACATGTGAGAAACGCGGTGGCCGCGGACGACGTCGGGAGTTTAAATATTCTGTGTTCGCCGACGAGACCGATCCGAAGAAGGTTCAGTTTCACGGAGGCGGCCGAGCTAGGCGGAAAAATAAGGACGAAGCGAGGAGACGAGAGAAAGACAAACGACGAAGGAGAACGGAACGAAAGGACCCTCGGTTCGTGTCGGCTTAATGGAACGGAATTGAAATCATTTGCCTGGCGACAGGCACGGCACGTCGTCGTCGTTGTCGTCGCCGGTTTCTGAGCTTGGCAGTCCGGTCGCCGACGACACGCGTGTCTCCTTTTCCCCGTACGTTCGTATAATTGAAATTCTCGAAAGAAAAAGAGGGATACACGGGAGCAGAAACCGGGCCGGGGAGCAGCAGAAAAAAAGAAGGCTCCCGAGACGGATAGCACTACTAATGGAGCCCTGGTTAAGCGTCGGTCCGAGCTACAACGTTCATTACATTTATCTCCCTGCGTCTGTGCGGTCCTCCCCGAATACCGAGGCCGGAGGGTCCTCCCCCAGCAGAACATAAGGCCGTTAAACGATTTAATTCAATTCGCGCGGCCGAGCGCAGAGTAGGGAGCAACGGTGGCTTCATCGAATTTAACGCCTCCGCTGGTTCTGCGCTTTGGAAATCGCCGGCGCGGATTACCTTGCCTCAGCATTTTAACGCACCGTGCGCTATTCGTTTTTACTTTCCCCTCCGTCCGAATTCCACCAAATTCCATCCTCGATCTCGCTAACGTACGTTTACATCGTGACGTACCGACCAATTTCGCGTGATCGACGCGAAATAAGCTGTCCGATTTTGAGCGATTCGAGGAGGGAAGAACTATATATTGAATGTCGAATAGAAAATAGACTTTCAACGTTGCACACATACTTGTGCATTGCGAGAACAGTAAATATTTAAATACTGCTTATATATTACTATTTCTTCTTACGCTTCTTATAAAATAGATTCATACGTAAAAGAAATTATTGATTTTTATTGACGAAGTATGAGCGAATAGAATAGAATATTTAATAGAAATTATATTAGATATTATATTATAAATTATTTGAAATAGTTTTAAATGTTGAAATGATAGATACTAATAACACATGCATGTATAATTTTTTTTTTTAATTTCTATTAGCTTAGTGTTTAAATAATTCAACATTTAATGGATGTAACTTTGCGAATTTCTGGCGTAGCTTAACACCGGAGCATATTCCGAAAGTAGTTGGCAAGTCGCTTTACAATTATTGCGTGCCCTAATGCCAACCTTGACGGGTGGATGGGTGGCCGGAGTTAGGTACATGGCAATGGAGCGTGAGCGCGAGAAGTTAAGAGAGAGCGGATAGGGAAAGCAACGCTTTCACGGCACTCGTCCGAAGAGTGAAGAACAATGCGAACTTTGGGATAACTTCGAGGAGCGGGAATCAACATGAAAGGGGAAGTTTTCATCTCTAATTGCTATTTAGAAGATCCGAAACAGAGCCAAGAGTCGACCTCGCGTACTCGCGGCTGTATAATCCATGTACACGCTCGGCGTGTGCGCGTGCAGATTTAAACGCTTCCTTTCTACCCCTGTTCTTTTAACTTGCAGCTTGTCAGCTACTTGATGTTTATCATCTGATTCGCGGGTCGGCAAAGGATTAAATTATATACGCGTCGATGTGCCTTAAAAAGCTAATCTGGCCGAACTTTCGCAGCAAATGGAAAAGGGACAGGAGGGCGGAGAGATAGACAGATAAATATGGAACTCGAATACGACTTCTACTTGAGATCCGAAGGGATTTCATCGCGAGAGTTAGCGCGAAAAGTACGGGTAGATTGTGCGAGGAAACGTACATCTCAAAAGAGAGCCTCTCGCATCGTAGGATCTTCACGCGCGAATTGTCACGGCAGTTAATGCACGTGCATGCGTGTGCGGTCGTCGAAGCAGTATGTGTATTTACGGAACGTGCCTGTGAAAGAAGAGATTTTGTTATTCACAAAGCTCTCGTAAGAAATCGAGATCTCATACATGCCTCAGTGATCTTTCACTTCAGAAAAGAAAGAGACCGCGGAACTAAGTCCATTGTGTGTATAAATAATATTATTTAGACGATCCAGAGATCTAAGGGGGATATTTTTGAACTTGAAATCTTATGCGATAAAGCGATATTATCGATTGTGCTGCATTGCCTTTATTCATGTTACATCATCCTGTTATAATAATGGATAAAGAGGAGCAGATTATTAATAATCACACATAGTTTATCAAATCTTGATTATATCAATTTCGTGTGCGAAATCAATAACTTTGAATCTTACATTCCTATGTAAATAGATCCCTAGATGCAAGTGCACGCTGCGTGCAATGTATAGTGAATATAATATTTTTTTAATTTTAAAAATTGTAATAGTTTTTGAAAATTATAAAAGCAATAAAAAGGGAGAACATTTCTCGGAAATAACATTTATTAACAAAAGCTAAATTAGTCTCGTAGGTAACAAGAAATGACGAGTTGTTAGATGGCAGCAGGTAATAAGCAAACCGCAGCTAGTTTTACGTTAATCATCCCTTTTAAACAACCTGCTTCTGGGTTTGCAAGGGTAGGTATTTAAGGGCAACTGGTTTGCCACTGTTCTGCACAGATGGCGCTAGACTGCATTTACCCCTTGCGCGAAACGCGAAGAACTACCCCCGAAAGCAAAGTACAAATTAACAGTATTCAATGAATAAATATTTGTGAAAAAATTTTTTTTTTAAGTAATTAAAAAATTGATTTTAATCGCAATCTATTTATGTAGGAATGTAAAATTTTCAAAGTTGTTGATTTTGCGCACAAAATTGACATATAATTGACGTAGAGTTTTATAAAACTTCTAATTTTATTATCATTAATTTGTTTTTTTTTTGCGTATCTATTAATATAAAAATTATAAATTGTAAAAATTATCGTTGATGCGATATTTTCATATCATCAGCATTCATGTCCGACGTATAAAATTAGATTATGTTAATGGTACATATATTAGAATGACACACATTCGTGACATATTGACGCAAGTCGTAACTTAGAAAAATTTTCAAGAAGCGAAAGGTAGTCGGCCCACGATCGTGGGTGGTCAATGAATGAGGAGCACTTTCTTTCAGCACGTGCTACCACCCTCGAAATGAGCCACGGCCTCTCACGTATGTTGTTCAGTGAAAAGAAATAAAGCAGCGGGGCGGTCGTCGATAGAACCCGAAGGGGTCGATCGACCACCATTAATGGACGAACGGTGAAAGCACGTGGACGAAAGGCTCTAACGGTAAACGTGTAATACAGTCTTTTGTGTGAGCACGACGAGGACGGAAGTACGAAAAAGAAACGAGTTCTTACGATCGACTTAAGGATTGGACGCAAAACCGTTTCTTTTCCTTCCTTTGCGGTTTCTTTTCTTCCGGACTCGGTTTGTATTCTAGAAGACACACTTTCCCCGATTGGACTGAATAAAAAACTCATCGTAAATAAACATTTTTTACATTCCGAATAATAACTTTTCGAATAGCAAATTTTCGCGATAAATGATTTATCAAGTTATGTAATATTTCTTTTTTTTTTAAATTATATTTAACTTTTTAAACATTTTGTTAAGCATATTGAAATAATTAATTTTGAAACATAAAAGATTAATAAGTAAGTTTTTCAAAAATTCTGACAAGTGCACTTAAAAATAAATAGCCACTGTCTGATGTATATCGTAGATATCTACTTATAGTAAAAAAATGCGAAGTGATTGAGTCGTAAGTGATGAAGTAGAAATCGATTAAATAAACCTTACGCATCACAGCGATCTCTAAATTTGTCCCCAAGATGAGATTGTCCGAAGATAAGATTTAGGATTCGGTCTATTCGTCACCAGTGTCGCTTCCCCGTTCACTTTTCCTTCCGTCCCCCTTTTCTCTTTCTTTCGCCTCCTTCTCATTCCGAAGCCCGAAGCTCTATTAGCAGTTTCTTAGAGCGCTCCCAAATGGCATTCCTATTGATGCTCGCGCTATGGGGTGTACCTTAACGTTCGGGGGAGAAAAGAGCGCCATTCTAAGGCAAGAGAGAAGTTTATGGACTGAGCAATGGCAACTGCATTCTGTGTCTGAGGCGGATACTAGAAATTCCCCTTTTATATCCGCGTCTCTAACTTCCTTATTTCTCCACGCAATTCCCGGCGATTCCTGTATTGCGACTTCGACGTCGTGTCTTACAGCGATTATCGCTAAGCCGATGAATTCCGATCTAAGTGGATCGATCGAAGATTTTCTCATTTGGAAAGGAGTTTTTTTTTATTGTTGCAAGATTTACGAAATTTACCGTGTGTCGTTGTAATACGCGGATATTTTGATACAAATAATTGACACGAGTTTGCGTGACTTTCTCACGAAAAATACACTTATATATCCATAACTCAAAACTATTCATTAATTATTATGAAAAAAAGAATTTTTATTATATATTTTTTTAATGAAATAAGAATAAAATAAGAGTTTTTAGAGTTTTATAATATGTTTGAGAACGATAAAACTTCTATCCATGAAATGTTAATTTTCTCGTAGAAAGTTAATGAAGGATATAAACGGCAGACATTTCGAACAGTGCTTATACCGAAAAGAAAAAAACGTAAATGTTTACTAATGCGTTTGCCATCGAACTTTTACTGATTGAAATTTCTCCTGGCACAAGCTTGCGCGCAGTATAAAGACATTGGTACACCCCATATACTCCGATCGCACTCCGATCTTCTGTAAGAACTCGTTCCGGGAAGAGAAACTTCGTCGACTGGAAGGATCGGACGATTCTCCTCCCATTCGCCGTGTGTGTCCTGTTCGCTTTCATCGACCATTCCCGCACGTAACTTTCTCGGACCTTTCCTCTCGGTGTGTATCCTCTGTTTGTCGCTGTCATTCGATTAGTTGCAGTCGAGATGGATGCGATAGTTTCAGGCATATCGATATCTCATTCAGTGCGGGTACCAAGAAGAAGAAGAAAAAAAAACAATATTGTCGTTTCATCCACCAGTCGACTCACGTCGGCTGTTAGAGACGAGCGCGGCTCCTCGCTCAGAAGGAAGAGCGCAAATTAGATTATCCTCGAGCGAAGTTGCCTCGGGAAAAAGTCAGGAATGGAGGGTGGCCTCCGATATGCTTCCGAGAGGTGGCGGCTTAGCCGAAGCCACTCGACATCTCCTGGTAGTACCGATTCTCACCGTTGAGACTTCAGACGCCGGTTCTCTCTCGTTTTGTCGCAGGAAAAAAACGCCGGTTGATAGATTGATATTTTTAATGCGCGAGACAGCCGATACGGCTCATGCTGGCGGAGCGATCTCTAACCCCCGAAATAAGACGTTCCCCGAGGCGTTATTGCTCCTTCGGGGAAGGGCCGACCGCTGAGCTTCGGGAATCGTTGGTATTATTGCCTAAGATAATGAGTTTTCTTCCGGGAGAGAAGGCAGTGGGCGGAAGACCGATCGTCTGTTCAAATATTGTGAGCGGCGCAATAACCAAAGTGCTCCCAGTGGCATCCGCGAGAGTAAGAGAAACGTAACCAACGATGCTAAGACGATAGATTTAAAAATTGTATAAAAATCAATAAGAAATTGAATTTTCCTTTATATCTCACCGATCTTTTTAATACATACAATATATATATAACTGATCGAATTATGAGAGCGCGAATACGTAATTCGCTCTTGTTGGTATTCGCGGATACATGATGTACAGGAAGTAGCAAAAGTTGAGAACAATGAGCGCATTATTCGCGCCCTCCGAGTAATCTCCGCATTCTCGCGCCTCGATATTCGCCGTTTGCTATTTCTATGTAGTCGCGAATGAGCAAATTAATAGCATCTCGTGCCACGAGGATCGATATTTGGCGTGGACTCGCAAGAACGTCGTGAACCGCGGCCTATCGTTAACTCCCCCGAGAAAGCAATTCCGCGACAACCACGACGACGATGACGACGACGCTTCGGTACCGTTATTTCCCAAATTTCCAGAGAGACCTCGCGTCGCCCTTAACCTCCGCAGTAACCCGTTAGATACTGGACAATGCTTACAACCGAACACTGACGCACGACGCATTTGAGGTCGGGAATATCGGTGCTGGCCTAACGCCAAGACACTTTGAAATTACCGGAATAAAGGTACGCGGGGGCGAAACCGTAAGGTACGTAGTTTCGCTCCGTGACCCATGACATCGGTGCGAACGTTTATCGGCATTGTTTCGCGCCGGAACTGATCCGTATAGTCGCACGATTCCTAAAATGAATATACGGGAAAACTTTGCCTGCCTCCCCATGTGTGGTTATAATTCAAATGCTTTCGAAAACGCTAATCTCACACGGAAACACTGCTAGCGCTAACTAGCGCATACTTCTGCGCTACGAGTCACGTAGTATCGTGTATACGTTTCGATGTATCGGAAATTATTTCAGATGTCCAACGTTGCTATATTTCGACCAAAATCTAGTGAGATATATTATGCAAAATTGTGATTCTTGAATTTTAATCACTTGAATTTTAAGCACTTGTTTCGAATTATATATTGCCTATGGATTAAGAAAGATCTAATGATAAAAATTTATTATTTCGTGTTCGCTTAATAAAAATTGGATTAAACGTCGTTTTTTTTTATCACGTTTTCTTATTTCACGTTAAATATTTCTGCAATATAGAGATTCTCCGTATAACGTGTATGCGGAAGCCAGTCCAATTTCGGAGATGTGATATGACAAAATTATAGTCGGTTTCGAGATGAATCGATATCGGACTATCGCATAACCGTGTATATATGTATATACTCGTGTATAAAGTATAGAACGCGACGAAGAGGGCAGACAGAATCGGTGAAGAAGAGGGTGGACAGGAGGGGGAGGCAATTTCGCGAGGGAGGAGCAGGGCACAAACCGGGCAAGCTGCAGCTGCGCGTGACGGCCGGGTGACAGGTCGAACCACCAAGCCAAAACGGAATCATTAGCGTGGCCCGTTAAGGGGGTTACGAATTAACCGGGCTTTTATCCGACGAAATTCGACAATATGCCGGACTAGGGTATTCCATTAGCGATTTCGCGATGCGTCGTCGCACTGGCGTCGCCTGGACCAGCGTCGCCGACGCCGACGTAATTTAATATGTCGATGTACGCGTCCACGCACGTGCATACTTGCGCTCGCGCGAGTGTATAAACACATTTACGCGTCTGTCCGATGGAAAAGGGTGGAACGCGCGAAAATGCCCTTCTCTATAAAAACGTCATTGTGCCGGATATACCGCGGGCGGTCGTGAAAACGGAAATGCTGCGCGCAGTTGCTTCCGAAGCGATACGCGCCGCTGAGGATCGAACGTTTTGTGTGTGAGGTCCGCATCTTTTCCAGCTTTCCCGGAGATATTTCGCCAATCGGTCGGGAGGACTGCATTTTTTGCTCGTTAAGGCGCAGAGATGACATGTATAATTTATAAGGTTCCCCGAGCGAGAGTCACAGGCACTTCTTGCGTCTTTCGAGAGTGCATGAATGTTATGTATGTGATTCATGAATTTGCATCGGTTTCGCTGGTAATGGTTCTCAAATGTTCGGCCGGTTCTCGCCGACGATAACTGTAAGCAAGAACAGGTAACGGAAGGAGATATCTCTATACGAACCGTCCGTTCTAATAGTTCGTAAGCGGCTTATGGATAGTTAAGCGAACTCGTCTGTTCGTGTTATTTTGCGAATCGAAATAAAATGTATTACGACAGCGAGCGTCTGTCAGACGAAACGGCATACGCTACATCAATGAAAAAATAATCGTGGTAATAGGAAATGCCGATATTTCCGGTGAATGGGACGATTCATTCGGCGAAATAATTAATATGCGCGTGTGCACGTGAAATTGCACGGGATTATTGATCGGGTACAGCGGAAAAACAATACTGCAGCGGTAACACAATATTACACGATCGTATTTTTAAATCGGAAATGCGAATACGTATCGTGTTTGCGTCTCGCGCATACATATGCAAATATTCGCGACGAGTAAGTAATAAAAAATTGATTTTAAAACCACATTATTTACTATATTATCGCGGAATAACTTTCGCTACATTTGACAGTATAAATGGAAATATTTAATTTTATTTGGGAGTTGAAATTCGACAAAAACAAAACCGATGGAGACCGCGCTAAATATAATTATGATTTCAATAATCTTTAAATTTGATCGCACTAATAGATTCCTTCCCAATTTTTATTTATGAACCACGCAAATAAATTGCTCAACGCAGAATAAATATATTATCCTCGTAAAATATGCGGGATATGAATTAATTGAAAGAGCTATGTATGCAAAAATGTGAAACGTATGTATATCGAACATGTTTTGTCAGTGCGCGTCGCGAATTTTCCAGATATGCGAATGTATTTTCCGATAGTTGGATTGTTTCATATTTTGTCACCGTCGAATTTTAATTTTCCACGCGTTTTGCGTCTCTAAACGATCGCGTTGTAGAGATATCAGGTACATTATTATCCAAAAGTCAGTCAAGTAGAAGTTTCTGCGATATGAGCTCATGAGACAAATTGTCATGTAAAGAGAGAAGCGATAATAATATACTGGATGCAATAAAAAAATTTATCCCTGAATAGTATGACGATATTTTGTATCGAATTCGCGTCGAAGGCCAGTTTTTCACGCATACTTGATACGCTTATAATTATTTACTATAAAAATAACGTATATATTCTATTAACAATAAGTGTCGCAAATAATATCCAATTGCCAATCGCACAAGCAACGTAATTTTGTTGTAAATGTAAATTGTCGTAACTGTCGTGAATATCGTAACTCGTCCGTCTTCCGCTTTTCAGTCGAGCGGCTTCTCTTTTTCGTTGTAATCTGCGAGAGCTACGGGCGAACGGTATTGTAGTCGCGGGAACGACACGCCGCGCGACCGCCCCCGCAAGTGCGGTTTTGACGTAAGCGAACGAACCCCGGGTTTAATAGCATTTCCATTTGCCTAATGATCACGACCGTACCCGCGTATCGCGGCCCTATCCTCGCTCTTATCGCATTTCCTCTCCGATACACACGAGAGGCAGCCGCCGTTGTCGGGTCGTTGCCGGTTGTTGTTGTTGCTGGTATCGTTCTTGGGTATCCGCAGAGCCTCCTCTTGATTCCGGAGAGATTCCGTCTCGCTTCTCCTTCTGCAGACGCGGGCATTGTGCGAAAGCTATTCGGCAAATAAGATTATTACCGCGTATATAAGTCGCCTATGTCGTGCGCGGATTATACTCGGTAGAATCACCGCCGCTGCTTATTTTATGCCACCCGCATGGCATGCACGGCTCTAAGGAAGGTCCTGTCTACTGTGTAGCCTTACCGCGCTTTACCGATGTACCTACACGCGGGCAAATATGTGCGGAAGCACCTAAACTGGTTCCTACGATGCCGCAAACGATGTTTGCGGCCGACGATGCGCGAGTCCCGATCGCGATTATGCACGGTGCATTCGAATGTCGAGTATCCGGGACGAATGAGAAAAGATAAGGATATATACAGACCTTGATATTTACAGATCGCGCATCGCAACTAAGTCTTTCGTCACTTTCATTTCTGTATGCTGCAGGTATCTTCTGACAAACTTTCTTGTAAGTTTTTATTTCTCTCAGCTGTATTTCGTTTTGCTTCGGAGAATTTATACAGTATACGAGATGTTTCAGAAAGCAAGTAATCTCTTTAGAATCATAAATGTTGTCGAATAGTTCTACATAATGAAACATTTTTCACTCTTTGTTATATGGAATGGTTGATAACAATTTTTTGACAGTTAAAAAAAAAGTTAGATATTTTCTCTTCGATGCACCTATCATCCCCTGTATCATTCCGGTACATTTATTGGTTCGTCAAAAACTGTCGCTTGGTTGCCCGCCTTTTAATCGTACCATTGTATCCGCATCATATACGTCAGTAATTGCGACCGGTATCTTCGTCTAGCTCGGTTAATATCTCGCCCGCTCTTCAGCATATAATCTCTGCCTCATTGAAACTTCGCCACGTAAAAGCGATAGCGGCTTTAATAAGCATGCCTAATCTGCACTAGCCGACAAGAGAAGTTCTCATACTATGCATATGGTATACATCGAGTACAGCGATGACGTACAAAATACATTTTCTTTCGAGCGTTTCGTTATCCTTCACGTTTTTAATATCTATCCTGGCACAAGAGACTCATTTTTGGATGTCTATAAATAAAATCTGCCAGAATTATTTATAAAACTTGATATATAAGATATATTAATTTATTAATCCTTTTATAATAGTCTTTATATTATTTCTGATGTGCAGGCAGATTTTTTTTTTAAAGTAACGATTTGAAATAACTCAAAATAAGTGCAAGTATAGAATTTCTATCCTGGAGAATTAAAATCCGTTCTTACCGATTTCGGAATACGACCGTCTCTGAACTTTGTAGTCGCGAGGATCTTACAAGGTTCAACGAAACTTGACTAAAATTTGATTTCGTACTGACAATAACATTAATTATTTAAGAGATGCTAGTTCCCCATTATTCTAAAGTACTCGCAAGTTGTTAATAGAATTTGGCATATTTATGCGAAGTCCGTTGCCACTATTCGATATATTATTCTACAATAATCTTGTCTTTACAATTAAAAAAATGTCAGTCTACAATTTTTAATGTCATTCAACAGAAATTATAAATATGGCATTGCATATCGATAGTAGTTATCGAGGTAGACATTTCTAAAATAATTTTCATCATATTCTATTCTTTTCTATCAATTAGATAATGTAGAATTTTAATAAAAAAAAACTTATGTAAGAATTTTTTGATGTAGAGGCTGATCTTTTCATTTGTTTGCAAACAGGAACGGGTAAATTGATTTCCGTGATGAAATATATGAAAAAGGATTAGAATATGATATGAGAGAAAAATACTGTATGGACCTATCTCTGATTTGCATGAAATTCTTTCGCCAAAATGAAAAACCGGGCTTGAATATGCAGCTTACATCGGTCATAAATTTCTCGCGTACTTTCGCAAGCCAATATGCCGGAAATTTGTTTTCGGCAGCGGCTCTTTCTCGTGCAAGACTTCATCACCTCACATACTGATCGATACTGATCGATAATACATGATTATGATGGAGAAGCAAAAAGTCTCATAAAACTCGACCGTGGATGTAGCCTGGGATGTTGTCGAACCTCCCGAGAAACTTTAAAAGCTTCGGTGAAGGTGCTTTTACGCTTCGCATAAAAGTTTAAATGTATGCCACCCGTATGGTATTTTGCTTAAAATTATAATTGGTTGAGTGTCATAAATTCTGGCCACGAGATAGCGGAAACGGCATACAGGTGTTCGTAACATGTCTTGTTGCTTAAAAGTGTATATGAATTTTCAACATTCGAGTTTTTTTCTTTTTTTTTACTAAAAGAAAAAAAACTCTGAGATTTATATCTTATAATTAAAAAAAAATAAGCCTGCAAACCATCGTAAATTATGACGAGCGTTCGAAAAAAACGTAATTTGTGCAATATTACATAATAACGTACGGACATAATTTTAATTCTATGAATTAAGTAATAATGTGGGTAGTAAAATCGATCCAAGAAGTTTAAAATTAATTTATTTAGGAGAAACAATATATTTCTTATATATATATATAATCTGCGTTCTCTCTCTCTCTCTCTCTCTCTCTCTCTCTCTCTCTTTTATTATAAGTTTACGTTTGCCGTAATCAATTTTTACGCACAGGAATTCCGAAGAAGGTGACGCATATAGGATACGGAGTAGTTGCGATTAATACGAAATGCTATCGTTATGTATTCAGTGCGTCACGTCGTTCATCTCTCCGGATCCGTAGGTGTAACTTGTAGATTGTGCGCGCGTGTATTGCGAATACGTGTGTCATATACCTTCTACGCTAGGAACGAGACGCTAGTAAGTTAGCAGGCAATGGGATAGAAGCGCTTTACGACATGCAAATCATATCACTGCCGTCTACTGTGTATCTCTGTCAGAACCGTAACGCGTGATACCATAACGGCGTATACGAATATGTATAAGCTGCGACATTGATCGAACTTAATTTCATTCATTATCGCGACGTGACGCGGAAATGATATTCCGGACAGCTGTACCGTTCGCGAGAAAAATTGGCGACGCGGTAGTATTTTAACGAATGTGAAATTACGTTATAACGTTAAATTATATTTTTCGACGACGCGATGTTTTCAATTTATAGATACCAAGACGTATCTCGACGGATAACGAAAGACAATGTGAAATACTTAGCTGTATAAAATCGTGCATATTCTTATTAAGCGAGAGCATTCTTTAGAGCTTTTTAATAAAAGAGAAATGCTAGCTCTTGGAAGAATGCTTAGCCTTTTCCTCTGCGTTCCTTTCGTCGTAGAAAGAACCACTTCATATATATATATATATATACACACGATGCAACAATCTTTCGTAGTAAAATATTGTACAAGCCCCAGCGAATTATAATGATCCGTGTAGACATTAAAACTCTTCTTTTCGAAAGCACTTCTGCGGAGAGACGTAATGCGTCGTTTGCCATTTGAGGTTCTCGATGAACAGACATCTCGCGATCATTTTTAGCCACGAAGCGAACGGTTGTATCCCCCTTGTTTGATACTCGTATATGCTGATATCAGTGCCGTCAGTTTCTCTCGGAAGCGGCGACGGGGAAGATTTTTAAGTAATTGTACGCAGCCTTCCCTCATGTCTTATCCGCGTAAGCGAACGTTCGTACGTATTTCTGCGAAGGTCGAAACGATCTGTGTGGGAAGGGACGATGCGTACATCTTTACGATTTATGAGTGTTGCTCTCACGCGTCACATCGGATACAATATCTCTGATGATGTGAAGTTTATCCGCGTCTTTTTGCCGTCTTTAGCGGTAATGGTAGCAATGGATTTATTTGCATATGTCATATCTGTTTAGCACAAGAGACTTCGCCTCTCGACTCTCCTCGTTCGATTCACAATGCCGTGTGCGTTCGGTCCTTGCTTGCAGTATATTCGTAAAACGCGACGATACGAAACGCGTGGCGTGGCGGGAAGCCGCTGTTCGCCTCTCGCAGTGGAGCCTGGCGATTATGTAAATGTTGCTCATGGAAGCGCAACAGATGCCTCTCGCCGACACCCCTCCGGCATCTCCTTTACCGTCGGGTACGCCTAGACCCTAATCCCAATAGCGTCTTCAGCCGCGATGCTTCGCAGGATATTGTTTAGATCCTCCAGCGGAATTCCTTCGAAATTCCGGAGAGCGCGACCCCCGTCTCTCCTAACGCGTCGTGTGGAGGGTGCGAATTGAAAGGGAAACGATCGAGGCGGTCTCCCGTACGTGCCGCGAAACTTCGTGCCAAAACTTCGCGCGTGGCTGTGTACTCGATAGCTCGTGGTTCGCGACGTAGCGATAAGCGCGAGTATCACATACCGAGAGCGGTGTGTGTGTGTGTGTGTGTGTGTGTTTTACGAAAACGCGTGATTATCGCAACGGAGAAAGTTTCGGGGATTCTAATCGGCAGGACTGTGGTTCTCTCATGACTCTTGTCCTCGCGCGTTCCAGCGCCTTCCTTAGGAGTTATTCGGCTATTATCGTGAAACCTGAGTTCTCCTCCGTCTCGTGGTTTCTCGAGAGAAACCACGCGTGTTTTAATCGCTCCTAGACATGACGAATGATTGCCCAGCGCGCACGCGAGAGATATTGGTATATTGAGCGCGCATTAGGTCGCATTAATATATCGATTACAAGCACGCCAAAGCGCCATTACCGTGCATTAACGTTTCCAATTTACGTTCTCTGCGAATGCGATTAAGATAAAATATGCATCCGCCGTATTATCTATATTAGCAATAAGGAGGATTCTGTGGACCGTGATATGATGTACATTCCACGTTGTTCGCTGTTTATCGGCCGCACATGAGGAAAGAGCGCTGGCAAATCATGTGTGCAAGCGCGAGAACAGAACTACTCGTGTTACCGCGTGCATACCGATGCATCCCCGAGTAATAGATCCGGCCAAGATAAATAGCGCCAACAGCGTCTCATGACGCGAACAGGACGAAGGCTGTATCGATATTATCTCCTATGCGTAGGGATAGGAAGGTGCGAGTTGCGTCGTTAATAACCACCGCTTCCTCCACGTGGAATGCCAGCTCGGTTTAATCATCGTGAACCACTAAGCGAGAGGCGCACGATGCGCTATTATGTGGATCTTACGCACTATGCGTGCGCGGACCACTTCAGTTATGCGCGTCAATATTCATGACTGTATACCGTAATGGTATGATAAACAGACTCGGTAAATTTGCATATTAGTATCAATCACTCGGGATTAATGTGCACTTTTATCACGCGCGCGACTTTAATCGAGAAATATTATTTTAGCGATCGGGAGTTTGATCTGACGGTTAAAAGGATTATAGACGGCGAAGACATCAAACTGTCATCAAAGAGTTCTTAAACATCTGAGTGTATTTGTAGCGCGTTATACCAATTTTGTATGCATTACAAGGTTTTTTTAAGAACGTGATTTACGCGCGCATGTACTTTGCATATATTTTAAATTCTAAACGATAAGGTAAATATGTCGAATTTCTATTTATGAACATTCCTTAGTATTTTTTATGAACAATTTCTCAAATTTTGTGTGTTTCGAAATTGATATAATTGCTTACTGGACGAGAAAAAAATTTACGTTGTCGTAGAAGGTATAAATGACAATTTATAGGACGGTGGCGCATCCGTAATAAAAGAACGCGTCAATATTCATGGCCTTGTGTCCCATAATAATATGGCAAATGAGCCTCATCGCTTATGGCTTTACGAGCCGCGAAGTGCCAGCGCTTTAGAGTGACATGATTACTTTTACGATGGTTGATGACCCGTGTTAAACGAAGATGTTAAATTCCATGCGAATTGATCGCATATGGCTGAACTCATAGCGAGTGATTATGCATTTTATCACGCATGATACAAACCGGTCGTCGACACGAATAATTCTTCTCGATAAATAAATATCTCAATAAATTATTTCATTGATGCTAGATGCACAGATGGGACTGTTGTAATAAAAGATACGTAAATTAAGAGAGAAAGAACTTTAATGCAATTATTTTCTTTTTATCAAAAACATGACGCATTTTAAGGTTTAGACTTTATATTAATCTACAAAAGAATATGACACAAAATGTGAGATTTATTGATTTTTTAAACATTAAAACATTTAGCTTCTATAATTTATTCATCAGAATCAGGAGATAAAAATCCATAATTGGTCTTTATAACTTGTTCAATTAAATAGTTCTTGTGTGAAGAATTCAGATTTTTCTTGCTCCAGATGTATACCTTATTAGTATATCAAACTTACGTAATACTTTAAATAAGATTAACTTTTTTAGCCCGACATATATTACTTTTTTCATTCACGGGAAATTAGATTTGCTCTCTCGTTACTTTGAATTTGAGTGTCCTATACCTCATGGGGGAGGAATATAATGCAACTCGGTAGAGTCACAGCTATTTATTATATGCTGGAAGTCACCGGCGGGGCCCCAGGTTGCACACGATAATGCTCCCAATGCACTGATGACTCATTCAGAAAGCCTCAGATGGTGTCGAGCCTGTTTCGCCGATCACCGCCGCAAATACGATGGTTATTTCGCCCGGTAACGGTGGAAAAATGGCACGGCAATTATTTAGGAAGCTATTAGTTTGCGGATTAAATACAGAAATCGTTAAATTATTTTTTTCCTTGGGGACATTTCTCTCTCTCTCTCTCTCTCTCTCTCTCTCTCTCTCTCTCTCTCTCTCTCTCTCTCTCTCTCTCTCTCTTAGTTCTTTATGTTTTTACTTAATATTTATTTAATGCTAACAAGACACGAATGTTTAATTAATCATTTTATTTACACATGTAATTGCGTGACATAGGATAATAATATTTTATATTTTTTCTGAAGATAATTTGGCTAAAAAATGTTGCTTTTTACTTTTGATTAAATATATTTCGTATTTTTTACGTAGATACGAACAATGTAAAATCAATTTGCGAAATGCCTTCGAAAAAGATTGGGGGGGATATCAAAGAAATGATCAAGGATCTATATTGAAGATCAAGAATAGTTGAGCAAAAAGGTGGACTACCTGCCGAGCCATTTCCAGAAAACAGTCCAGAAAACAGGAAAGACGGTCTTTCAGTTATAGCGATGCTGGCAATCTTTGTTTCTCATGATTGGATCAATTCTATCAGTTTTTTTTTTTTAATTTCAAACCTTTAAGGATATAGAGACAAAAAGCAATAATTTTCCGAGTTTTCGTGGAAAGAGCGGATGGTAGTTTGTTCTTCGGCGGCGAGAAGAAAAAAAGAAAAAAGCAGTGGGTGAAGATGAAAGGTAGAAGGGGAAAGCACCATCGGTACATTCTTTGATAAGCTAGATAATAATGAATTATTCAATTGGACAATCACGGCTGTGTCGCGAATGCGAATCAGTCACTCGGCCGGTTGAATATGTGAGTGGAACGTCTTTACGTACAAGTCACTTATCTATCTACGAGAGAAAGAGAAAAAGAGACACAGAGAGAGAGAGAGAGAGAGAGAGAGAGAGAGAGAGAGAGGGAGAGATTGATTCTTTCTTACTCTCATATCATTAGTATTTTGTATATGCGCCTAATGATTGCCGTTTAATAATTATTAATTCGCCATTGACCTTGGTTAATTGGAGAACCTTATATTCTTGTGAACGACTAACACGTGTGGATTTAAAGCATTATAAAAGATTGAATATATAGCACATTATCGAAAATTTCATAATATTAAATTTTTAATTTACCGATGTTATTTGTTAGAAATACGATAGGAAATTGTAATTTTTTCATATGTAAATATGTCACTTTTAGCAATGTTATTTAATTAACTATTTCATAAACTAAGGAATTATATTAATAGCTCACATGCATCAGTTCTGTCTCTACAGCATCGTTACACCGTCCGCAGTTTTATGACACCTTTCGGAACATTACCACGTAATGTCGTAAAGACGCGGCAGGTCTTCGCGCTCATAAAACGACCAATTGACACGAGGTGGCATAAACAGCCTTCGTCACGGACAATTCTCCAATGATGGGAAGAATAATTTATTTGCTTGCTTAGAAAAATATGCTTCTTGTTTTTTCCGGTTTCTTTTTTTTTTTTTTAATTTGACTAGTGTGCAGAAAGATGCGAACAGAGTTGTCAAGAACAATGTAAAATCAAGTATACACTATATCTCGAACGAAACGAGGTATGTCAATCAAGATTATAGAAAAGGAATTAATAATATTTTATGTGTATATTTAATAATTATTTAATATAAAAAATATATATTATTTCGAGACACTTAGTTACATGAAGGGGAAAGAAATCAATTTTACACATTGCCATTATGTTTTGCTCTATACTCGTGATATCCTATTTTTCTACAAAACTGAGACAGGCTTCGAAAAGATTAAGTCAGGCTGGGGCTGCGAAACGATCCAGTGTAGCTCGTGGTTGTTTGTCCGCGCTTCTCAGTGCCCCCTGTATAAGCATTAAACGCCTCTTCGTGGTTTTAACGGACCCTCGTAGCATTACTAGGTAATGTCGTAAGCGCGCGGTGTATTTCTGCGGTCGTAAAACAGGCGGTTGGCACGAGATGGGCTACATACGTATATACGTACGTACGCGCGCTTTTCCCTGCCTTGTTCTTTCCGCTCGTGCTCGCGATACGCGGCCGAGCCCGAACGCTCGTGTTCTCCAACGTTGGAGAACGCGTGCCGTCGGAAGCTGCGACATGATTTGGCTCTCAGAAGGACAAATAGAAATGGCCCCCGGGGAGGAGGGAGGTCGGCTAGATAGAGGGAGAGAACGTGATAACGACGAGCAGGAGTTTGTTGTTCGTTCCCTGTACAATCCCCGCGGATACCCGAGCCTCGGTTCGTAGTCTCGTTTCGACCACTAGCTACCAATGACATTCGACGCCCTCTTAACGTAGTGCGCCCTTCACTCAGCTATTTTACGCGAAGTGCAACCTCGCGCGGCTCTGCGGTTGAGCGTATCTTGCAACAAGCAAACTGGTTTCCTAAGTGCACGAGTAGATTGTCTATCTGCGATTTGATTTGCGCTAGTCGCTTTTGCTGACCAACCCCAAATATCTCTGTTCATTAAATGACGCGAAAGATTCTACGAATAGTTGCTGTGTAATGAGACGGTGAATATTGCGTGCGAATATTCCTTATTTCAAACTCCATCTGCTAATTGCTTTTGCAAATACTGCTATGTTTGATCGTTGAATGAGAAGGTAGTTTTTATAAAATAGTCGCAAAATGGCATTGCAAGTATTTTATACGTAATATTTTTTTCATTGAGAGATCAAATGGAACTATATTACGAAGAAAACGCGCGTGATATATGACTAGATAACGATGAGAATGAATAAGCTATTGAATCTGTGCAAGACCACATGCATATTCGGGATAGTCGTCTGAGTTTCCGTCATATCAGAGTCGAACATCGTTCTGTCGTACTCTCTGCTTATGAATCCTCCTCACCGCAAACTGTGTATGCACATCTCTGGATACATCTTGTACAACATGAGCCCTACGGCGATGTACTCTGATATATATGAAGTAAAGCAAACGATAATGTTCGTGTAAGTTATAAATAAACCTTGGTTAGGGTAGTAGAGTTACGACATTTATGCTAATGTATGAGCAAACCTATCTAAAATACTGGAGAGAACGTCGTTAAATGTGTTAAATGTATTTATGTAATTTTGGTAAACGAATTAAATTAATAATTTAATATTGGATTAAGACAATTATTTATTATCAATATTATTATCATTAAATTAATAAATGTCTTTAATTCTTAAATTAAAAATTGTCAGACTTCTTGTGAAAAATTTATAAACTATTGGCAACAAATACAGATCTTATATATATAAATAAATATAAACAATATAATAACTTATAATAAACTATTTAAAATGAATCTGAATCTCTATATCGACTCATGATGTTGGCTTGAAATTAAAGATAAAAAAGGCACGTATAACTCACAAAGCGCAGGCGCAAAGATTCTCATCCTTTTGCAGCGTGGAGTATTGTGACTTTAACCCTCATTAGTCACTCGACACCCTCGACCGATCACGATTAGTACCATGCGGTAAACATGACCCTACATTTCTGATTTAAAAAATAACCACCCTTTTTTCCTACCTTCAAACATCGCTTTGCTCAGGTAACTTTCCAAACAGTTTGATTTTTATTTTCGGGACCAGCTGGTACGCGACGACGCTCGGCGAACGTGTTTATGCGAAGAGTTCATCGGTCGAATCACGGTGACGGTGCATAATGAATGTCGGGAGAGGAACTTGACGACGCGAACAAGCAAGCGCGGGTCTCGGCGATGATAATAAATCGTCAAGAGAGAACGATGACACGAATGTTTGAGAAAAGCTTCGGGTCGGGGAGCATGAGTCGGGTTCTTCAATAATGGGCCGCTGCTACTGCGTCGTGATAAAGGTCTCCGAGTAATAGATCTTAATTGGATCCTTTGAGAAATATATTTCATAGTCAATTACTTTAATAGTCGGTGTGCCTCTCTGAGCAACTACTAATCTTGCAAAATCCTTGAAAGAATCGTTTGCAACATTCGTACGCATTTGAATTTGTACAGGATTTAATAGCTTTAGAGCCATTTGTTATGTAAACGAAGACGTCTCTCTACGAATAACTGAGCGCGCAATAAATCTACAGTTGCCTCTTCCTAACAAATAATTATTTATTCATTCTGAAAATTTTTAAATGTACCTTACATGATATATTATTGAACATGATCCATTCGTAATAATTTTTTTGTGAATTTCTAAAAAAAATATAGTTTCTCTAATTTCGTTATTTATATTTACAAAAAAACATTTACAGAATTGCTTGCTTTAGAATTGAAGTCTGTGATTCAAAATGGATACGTTTTGCATGTGTCATTCTCTTCTAATATGATGATCAATGCTGAAATAGATGCTGTCAAAGTTTCGGGTCAAATCATTCGAGTTTTTTCCGTTAAGTTTTAACAAGTTTCTACTTATAACAACATAGAACTGTGTCATCTCGGACCGTTTTAGTGCTGTGTTTACTCGATAAATTACCGTTTTACTGGCAACTTAAACCTTGTCTGTGGCTTTGTGAGTCTATTATGGTAGCTCTATACCATTCGGAAAAAATACAAACGAATGTTCGTTTAACAAGAAAGCGTTTCGGTAATTTACAAATAGTTATCTTTTTCTAATATTTTAACTCGCATAATTCGAACAACATTGTGGTTCTATTCCTTATCGATCTTCTGTATACCGGTCATAATATATAAATATAAGAATTTTATTTATAAATTAATCGTACGATAAATATTTTAATTTATATCACATCTAGTTTATATCACATACGTACAAATGTACATGCATATTAGCCGGGTTATAATTTGGGTTCTCGACTAGGCAAGGATATTGTCGGGATATTGAGTGACGGGATTTGTGGGACGAATATCGCGCTTGGCCCTTTCATCGGATATAATCTAATTTCCTTCTTGCTCCCGTGAGATGTTTATATCTCGTGGAATTATGCGCTCGATTTGGATTTATAATAAAGAGCTTCAGGATCAGAGCGTGGCTTATTCGAAGGCGCGAGGGCGCATAAATTATGGTAATCCTCGGTGTGCCCAGCGGCGGCTCTCCGACAATTTAAATTCAGTTAACGTAACGCGTAGCGTTTGATTTGATGCTGGCGGGCCACCTGCCGGTAAGTGGCCACCGATTTTAAGAATGAAATTCTTAACGAGCTCTTGAGATGCGTTCCCTTCGTTGCCCAAACTCTACAAAAAAAGCCTTTCGGATTCGTGACCCACAAATTAAGTAAAATATACGTTTCGTGCGGATGGTAGTTTTTTGCCTATAAAACGTCGTCTTGAGCCAATGGCGATATGTGTGTTATGAGACATAAATAATTTATTTCTTAAAATATGCGTGCATATTTAATAAAGTTAATGACTAATTATTACTTATACTTACAATTAGATGTTTCATGATTATGGCAATATACGCATGAAAATGAATATTTGATGTCAATTAAGTTAATAATGTCATAGTTTATATTATGTGCAATACTCATCATACATATATATACATACATATATTGTACATACTGTATATGGATATTAAATATAATTAGAGACATATTACTCTCTAATAAGAAGAACTCATTACCTAAATGAAAATTGTATCTGATTGAAAGAGTATACATATATAACATTTATAAGGTATTATTGAGATGTTGCTGATGTAGCCGGATCGCGGATGTAAAGCATCGCGGATATCGAAGAACGAGTTAGTCGTAAACTGTTTTCGAAAAAAAATCCTTTTTCGAATTAACTCGCGAAAATTTATCGCACACGACTAATTATTGGAATTTATTTATTTATTTATTTAGTATATTTCCTCGTGAGACGTCGCGCTCGCTCGTAATTTCGACGGGAAATTACCCGGTAAGTTCTTTCGTATAATCGGAGCTGAAGTTTAGTGGCACTAACTCGCTGCCGTGGCGTTCCAAGGAGCCAATTAATTTAACGAAGTACGCCATTACCTCTCTCTCTCTCTCTTTCTCGGTGTCGGATAAGCAAAATCAAAGGCTCGAACTGCTCGAGAACTCCGTTTCCCTTTTTTCTTTTTTTTTTCCAGCGGACGAGCAGACGGCATCATGCGCTTCTGCGAGAGATGCAGCTGAGCAAGGGATTTCTCAAACGTGCCGAATGCGCGCGCGCGCGACACAGATTCTCGCGACGATCTTTTCTATCGATCGTCTAAAGTCGCGCTCGGATTCCATCGCGTTCGAGTATCTCAAGCTCAGCAAAGATAACATTACGCGGCTTATCAGCGCTAGCCTGACTCATTCGTTATTGTTTGCCGCCTCTTGCATATCGATTTAGCGGAATTCCGATATAAACTGCGTCAGATAAAAATTTTACGATGCAATATACATCGCCCTTATCGAGACATATAAAATGCGACGCTGCAGTAATAAACAGCAATTTGAATTAACAACGTTTTTAATATCGAGTAGCGTATCTCGTGGCACAGCTGCCGAGTTCGAAAGAAAGAACGCTAATGGGTCGCATAAGCTGGTTGAAATGAACACTAATGGGGTAAACATTTCCCGAAAAGCATCCCGTTCAGACATACTTCTCTACTTCTAGGAATAATATTTACGCAACGATTTGCTCTCGTGCAGTGAGTTTGCTTCTTAAAGGAGAAAAATATTGTCGTCCGGGATAAAACATGATGCACACATCACTTACGTTATTTTATCTGTGTTATAATTAGTTTACAATAGCTAAGGCTTAGTTGCAAGTTATTCGTTCGCTTTTTAGAAGTTTCGGTATATTTTAAATACTTGTCAAAATATTTGACAAACTATCTGTTGAAATACTATTATGAGTATAAACTGCGTTGTAAAAGCAATTTCAATATAATTTCTCAAACAGCAGTACTTTTATAAATTGTTGCATTTACGGAATAAAACAATTGTATACGCTTTATAGTAAATGTACAGCAAATCTTAACAAATCTTAACAAGAATTTTAAATAATACATCTTCAAAACGAAAAAAATTAATTGTTATGTTGCAAGATACCAATGATTCTTCTTCATCTACACAATCTGTCTACACATATAGCATTTGTTAGATTTGTTGCGAATTTCTCTCGCGCGTGCTCCATTCTACAAAGCATTTTACATAATCATAATCTGAAATATCCCATTCGAATGCTGTGGGTGTCATCCTTGCAACTTTTCTACGAAGTAGTCGGACTTTTTGGTCGTTTGGCGGGAAAACGAAATGGAGGTCCACAACGATGGTTACGAAGAACGGAAGAAGAGCGAGGAAAACGGAGAGAAGGCGCGGCACTTCGGAGGAGATGGTTTACTGCGGTCGACAAAACAATAAGGGTCGCCGGGGGAAGTTCTGTATATTTTAAAAATACCTCGGAATCGCTGTGGAACTTTGGAAATAAGCACCGACGTAACGACGGTTTTATTGGAGATTTATACGTAGAAACATGGGCGCGCAATGATCCGCGAACCGTAAACAGGAATCACTCTCGACGAGAGGAAAGAACACGTCGAAGAGAAGCTTTGCGATTTTTGTCCTTTTATTACACCTAATTATCAGCGGTTGTACGAGCTTTCTTCGTTCTTCATTTCGTTTCGTTTGCGGTCGGAGTTCTCTCACCGTTTCGATGTCGGTGATTCTGTTCGTTTTGTCCAATAGACAATGATTAATCGACATACTGTTGCGCGAAGTAGAACCGAATCGTTTTCGTGTAAAACACATTTACGTATGATGATTCATAGAAAATTAAATTTTTGATGGCCATATTAATTTGTGGAGATTTATAGAGATAATTATATTGCCGCAAGAGAGAGAGTATGTAAATTGACGCGCTCGTCATGTAGGTCTCTTAACTTTCTTGATCTTTTTTATATGAAAAGATATTTCGTAGATAAATAAAAATTAATTTATCTCCTTTTGAAACAAATTTATGCGCGATTTAATACACATTGAGAACTCTGTCTCTGTCCTAACCCTACGATGCCGCTTCTAGAACATGCATCCTCCAACCTTCGTCGAAATGATCGATCGATCATTGCCTGCAACCGTTTTGTCTCTTTGTACCGTGGATATCGTTTTACTGCGTATATTAATATGCTGAAATGTATAATGCATGGAAGAGAAAAACGTCATGATATGATATGATACGTCCCACATATGGCGCGCGTATTAGCGATACCCAGTGCTAACGAGCAACTCGATCGTTAGAGCTCATTAGAAATGAATCAATCGCCGATAAACGTTAATGAGGATGAGACGCCGACGTAAATTATCGATGCTTCGGGCGCTGCATTTGTAATTGAAATACTTTAACAACTTGCGATCAGAAGCAGATTTTATTATCCGACACAAGTTTTTTTCATTATACGAATAATATATGAGAAACAAAAATTATTATAAATATAAATAGTAAATTAATTAAATGCATAATGCTTGAAAGAGGATTTCTCATGATTGCCTCATATCATTTTCGCGATATGACAAATTATGGAGCGTGAAATTGTAATCAAGATTACGCGTTTTGAGACTATTTTGCTTTTTTTTTATAGGCGAAACAAATATCTTATTGATATATCGAGAAAAAGAAAATTCCGAAAATTTAATAACATGTAGAATCAAGGGATGATGGGTACAATCGCTGAGATCAGATGAGTTAACTGCAATCGTACCTATTGAATATGTAATCCTGTCTTGAAGAAATCGCTTCTTCTATGAATAAATTATAGGCGAAAGATATCTTTTTCTCTCTTTCGCGTGTTGGGGACGAGGGCAGGGCAAGAAGAATAACGCGTACACGGATAGGATGACAGCGGAAGTAAAAGAGTAGGACACGGTGAGAGCGGGAGAGGATAAAGGGATGAAGACGGGGAAATATTCTGGACGGGTCTATCGTTATGCCACAGGCTCCCGCAATCAATATTGCAGGAAAGGTGGACGGCGAGGGTAGAGTCGGAGGTACGGTTCTGACGGAGATCCTGAGCCTGGCACTTACAACGAAACGAAGAAAGGATACTCCGTCTTCCTCCGGCGCCTTTTTTTCCCGCCCCCGTCGTCGCCGGTTTTCTTTCTCCCTCGCGATGCACGCCGCGCTCTTGACTCGGCTGTCGTCGAAGTTCACTTTATACCGACGTTCAACAAAGCCGTCCAGGCCCCTCCGGGGCTTTATTAAAAATTGAGGATGCAATTCACCTCGCGGGAGGGCCGGCGGCGGGGCCCTCTAAATAAAGGAAACCGACTGAATAGGCGAGCTCGGTTTTTGTCACGTAGGGTTCGCCGGTAACCGTTCGCGGGACGAGAACCCGACGCGGAGTGGTGAGATCGGCGTAAGGCACGAATTTACAATACGTGCGATGGAAACGAATTTGCGCCGCGGACGTTCGGCGCATGCATAAAGCATAGGTGAGGCCCGCGAGTAGACACGATCACTTTTCCGATCGCGCGCTTGCGATCGAGCGATCGCAAGAATGGGGCGGGTACGAGTTCGTAAGATGGACTTACGTTTAAACTATTCGACGTGAGTTTGCGCATTGAATGTCGATCACCGTATGCGCCCGCGTTAAGATCTAGACGGCATCCGTTGCTGCCGCGCGCAGAATACTCGTATGATTTGCTCTCGCGATTGTTTACTAAAATAAATCAGATCCGAACGTTCCTCAGTTATTTTATTGCTAAAACGATGTTGACCATTTTAATGATCCTCGAAACAATCGTAACGTCATTATTTACTACATTTTGTATCAAGGAACACGCAAAATGTTATAGTTTTTCCTTCATTTTTGTTTTGTTTAAAATATACGCATATTTAAACGCTGATGATTTCTAGAGCAATAAAGGGATTCTATTTTAATCGATAGTTATTTGTAGATTCATATGTTACGACGATAATATGTTTCTTCATTGTAAATAATGACGCGCGACCACAAATATTTTATTTAACGTTTCTGAGCATACTGCAGTATACTTTAATGCAATAAAATGCTGGCTTAGTTTACGCAGTAATCTAGCCACAGTACGTAGTAAAATTTATACCGGCTATAAACGCTTTTTTTCGAGAGAGGTTGAATTTCTACTAAGTGAATTATAACCAAAACAATGTGCCTCGGATCGTTCCTGCGAAAAGCGGCTTACTAAAATCCCACCCACGACTTCGCATAGTTAAACGCAATTCCGTAATTAGAGACTTTTCATGACGTCTCACGTATGCGGTCGGAGCATTGGCGCACTAAAGCAAAGTTAAAGACCGAATCAGCGAAGTTTTAATTATGTCGGCAGAGTTTCTTTTACTCCGTGTTAAGCTAGTGCCAGACTATGCGCATATTCGCAATGCGCGTGATTCGCGATTCGTGAATAATGTAAAGAAATCTTAGTCGAATTTGACAAATCTTTCATTCACGTTATTCACGAATTATAGTCTGGCATTAGCTTCATGTGTGGAAGATGATACAGTATCTCTCAAAGATGAGCGATCTCCGGAGTCCTGCAATTTACAAGATGAGCTACATTCTTTCAAATATTTTATGCACAAGCTTTCTTGTTTATTTTACTGTCATAAATGTTTCTATAAATATATTTGTATAGATATGATATAAGCATTATTTTCCGCATCAAAAGAAATGTCTAAAAACTGTCTGTAATTTTTACAAAAAGTGAAGGAAACATATATAATTATTTGTTTTTATTATTATATTATGACAGTTTAACTTGAAAGAGAAGAAAAGAGAAAAATGTCGACAACAGAGTACAGATAATTTATACGCTCTCTCATTTTGTAAATAACGTATTATAATAAATTGTTGAACAATAATTAAGTTGTCTTCGCGCCCGAGATAAGTTTCTTAATCCGGCAACTAAAATCGCCGTTCTTGGAGCTTTATACACCGCGACGGCTATCATCGAATTAACGCCGCGGACGTTAATTGTCGTCGTAAAGGCGTAAGTCTGCGGCAAGTCCGCGCGAGCGTTTAATTGCCGACGATACATAAATTCCGCGGCGCAATCGTCGTTGTCGTCGTCGACGTTGTTCCAGGCTCGCTGGAGCGCGTTGCATTACCTTATCCGCATTGGAATTCCCCGCGGCGTTTCTAATTTACGATAAGTCCGCCACGTCGACGGGGGAGGATCTGGAGGGAGAGAAAGAGAGAGTGGGAGGTCGGTGTCGAGAGCCGGCGCCTGAAAGGGCGTCGAAGTCGCTCCAGGATATCTAGGACGTTTAGGGTCCTGCGTGCCTTGTGGCGGCTACGGTTTTCTTCTTCTCTTCTTCCGAGCGCTAAACGACGGACAGGACCTCCCGCGGATATCGGTTCATAGCTGGAATCGAAAAGGGACGGGGCTTTGTCGGAAGAGCCATAGATAAGAATTGCATTAGCATTATTTCGTCGACCGAACAATCACGTTTATTCGTTAGTATAAACGTTAGTATAAACTATGTTGGGCGATTAGTCATTGACTCGATATCCCCGGCGATTGGCCTCTGGCGGTAAATATAAATAGAACGATCCACTTAACTCGATTATTCTCGTTGACTTTTTTCACTTGATGCTCGACGCCGGCAAAGATTACTCAGCGAATGAGCTTTTTTTATTCTAGCTCGTTAGCGGACTTGAGATATTTGTTTGATAAGCAGAAACAGGGGATGTATAATGATAGCAGGCACTATCTGGATTCGTGACATAAAGGATAGCTGAGATAAAGGATGGCCGTTTAAGTAGGCGTCGTGCATGTTTTACGTCATCCGAGACGCGGATTTACCAGAGTTTTTCTGTCGCTTTAAATCTTCTCGGGAAAAGATCTCCCGCAGCGACTACCACGCGACGTAAATCGACTAAGAATCGCTCTCCTCTTCCGTATGGTGCCTTCCTTACACCCAGATGTTGACGCCGTAGCCACAGGCAAATCTCTAATATCCGTATCCCGCGGGCAGACTATTTCGAATAAAGTATAGTCTGTAACGATACGCAGACAAGTTACAAAAGCGAAAAGATATTAACTGTTTACAAGCTCATGAGAACTGCGGTCTTCCACATCGCGCATATTTCTTACGGATTCAAATGGCGGTCTCTGTCGCAATTCTGGTTTTAAGAATAATTTCTGTTGCCGAGATGTGCTCGAATGTCAGCGCCAGCCGTCCCTGCGCCGCGGGGAACCTGAGGTGTGGATACCACCATGATTTATGGTTTTCGGCGACATCCACAAGAACATATCGCTTTTCTGCCGGTATGTTAACACTGCCGCTAATCATGTCGCAGGGATAATATTGCTGGATTAAATAAAAAAGTATGGCACGAGAATCAGCCGACAATAACTAATTATTCCATGAGACGCGTCAGATAAAAATTCGTAATTTCCACTAGATGTAAACATGTATATATCTCGTGAGATATTATAGATATTCCATTATTGCAATGCGCGCACATACGCGAAATTTTCTTTAAATCTTGAATTGAGTAACGCAATTCAGAGTCTAAATTTTCCATTTGCGAGGTAATTTCGTAGTCATGCAAATTTTATCTATGCACGTAGAGAGAATGTTTGTTTAATGTTACTGCCGGCACGTCCTATTTTCGGTTATTTCAAGCGGCAGTACTCGAGGCCGAACTCAGGCGAATAAGTATAAAAGTTGCATCCGCCGACGTGCTTCCGTATGCAATGCATTCGGCGTAATGTCCGCCGGTACAAATGGAACTTCCACGAAGTGCACTTTCCGCGCGTCGCAATCGGGATTATCGTCTTCATCTTTTCACGTGAGAGAGGAAATAGCCATCCCATCGCAAACTGTATCCACGGCGTCGGACATCTTTGCAACTTCTTGCTCGCACGTTCCGAGGAAAAAGTTATCCCGCGTATCTTTGTGCGCAGACATCGTTTTCCTGGCGATAAAAGGTATAAAAGAATCGAGCGCATTCTCGCGCGTTCTCATCAAGAATCGACCTCGCTCGCTCGACCGGTCCATATCGCTCGAGACGTATCACGAACATTTCCGCGAATCCGTGGAATTTTCCCCACGCGCATATAACGCCGGAGAGATATTTTTTATGAGGGAAACACGGACGCGACGCATAAACGTCGGCCCATCTGTTAGTAATTTGTAAGACGAGTCGGGTAATTAAAAGTTTGATGCGAGCATTAAACTCGTCGGGTTATAAAACGAGGGGGTGTTGCTTCGCGCCGACCAGTCGGGTCGGCGACTTTTGCTACGGGAGAGAAAAAGCGAGAGAGCTACGGCGAAGAGCGGATGAGGGGAGAGAGGAGGCTGCATCCGATGCATACGTCGGTCGTAGGAGGCACGGGCTGCAACGACCATAAAGTGCTTTAGAGTGCATAATTTTTTAAATATCTTTATTACGGCCGGCGCGTACCTCGCCGGAGACAAGGCATGAGCTCGTGGTGGACGAGCCGCGGTAATTGACCGAACGAAATCTCGTCGGTGAGCGGCGATAAAATGCGGCGTTGTGAAACTTCTAATGACACACCTCTCGACTTGCGATACACATATATCCTGTGCATTGGAAGAAATCTTATAATATATACATAAGTCGGTATATAGAACTGATATAAATTACCTGGGATATTTCATTATACATATATCAACATCTATTTAATAAAATTTAATGAAAAAAAGATTTCAGAAAATGTGCATTTATATCACGAAGTAGATATATTCTCACGATTCGACCTAATATTTTTAAATTACACGTCAATCTCTTTTCCAAAAACAATACATATTTCTTACAAAATATTTTACGCGTTATATCTCATTATATTTTATTCCTCGCATAAATTTCTGAAGAGAATAGAAATTTCGTGCGACGAGAGAAAAATCTGCGTTTTGCCTTCTGCTTTGAGTAATTCATCGAATCGTTTTAATTGCTCGTCCATACGGGTCTTCATCGGTGCAATTTGTCGGTCGGCCTCACGATGAAAACAATTCTGTACGAACGGCTAGCTGGCATTGCGGTTTTCGGACTGCAGACCGGAAATAGACGGTAAGATATCGAGAAAATCCAATGAAAGGGAGTTAATTACAGCTCATCCCCGCTCGAGCTTCTCGCACGGTCGTGACATACCGCAAAGCTTCTCTCCCTCAATCGACAATTTAGCGCACACAGAGTAATATGAGGCTATTCTGAGCTTGACTGTGGGGGGAAATGTCGATTCCGTGCAAACGGCACTGCATTAAAAGCCCACTGTGTGTCATTGGGGGATTTGTAATATGTGCGCGTATATACATATATCATTCCTGTTCAAATGCGATTCGAAAAATGACTGGATTATTACAAGTGTACTTTATATGATACATAAGTACAACACGAATGTGGGTTATGTTGCAGTATGTTTATTTGAATAATAATATCGCGCATACCTGATTGGATTTACATATAATTTTTTTTTTCTAAAGATACACAGAGAAAGATCGTGTGTCATTATTTATTAAAATATGTTTATAGATTAAAAAATATTACATATGCATGAGATAATTTTTATCGAGCAAATAAAATATATGAGAAACGTATTTCATCGACATTTACTTTGATAATTCTCTGATTGTCAGTTTGCGAGATAAATAACAATGTAGGTGTTATTTTATGACATGCCTAATGTGTTCTTTCAAAGCGAATAGTGTTCGGATTACGAGGCCGATCGTATTTGGCTGAACCCAAATTCCATAAACCGCAGAAACGTAAAATAAAATCATTTAAACGACGACTCGCATGTATTCGCGTTGTTATTAGCCCTTAATCCGGCTGTTACTGTCGCACGCACCGAATCCCATTCCCGTTAATCAAAACGTTACGGCCTATCCGTATAGGGTATCGCACGGGCTGAACCGTTAAATTCACGTACCAGACGTTCACTTGCAGTTTTGCATACGACCGATGGACGTGCGCCGGCATGAATCGGTACGCAAGTCGTTATTACATTCCGCGTGGTCGATCGGTATCTTTTTTTTCCACGTGTTAGTTGCAGATTACTACTCGCACGTCGGCTTGATCATCGGCTCATAAATTATAAGGTCGACGAACGCGTGTCCCTTACGCAAATCCTATGTTGTAGCGGATAATCATAGCGCACTGTGCGACATAAAATATATAGAGATTTATAAGACAGATATTTAAGCATCTTTCACGCTGCGCGAGATGCGTGGTTTTCATTTTCTATCGAATTATTGTCGAGAAAATAATATGGGCTTTTTGTTAAATTTTTACAGATGAAATATGTCTTGACACGTTACAATTTTCTCTATCTATTTATCTATCTTTTTACTGTATTAATATCTTTTATTTAGAACAATCATTGTAATTATATAATTAAATATTATTTAAGTTTTATTGATTAAATTTTAAATAGATTGTTGCTTAGAGAGTTATTAATATTTTAACTTGAAAAAATTCTAGAATTAAGCAATGCATTAGAAAGTAACGCATTAGAAGTTATTGCAATCTTGATGAGAATCTTGTTCTCAGTAGTCTGAACACTATAAGATATCAATCTGAGAGAGACAATTTATGTACATTCAAGCGTCTACTTTATCTTTATAGCAACCTTTATTTTTCTTGATGCCTAAAGAATATCCCGGTGACATTATAACGACGTCGTTAAAACACACTGACAGGACTGAGAATGAATGATGTAGGTCCAGCCTTATACTTCGGGGGTCCAAGAGAATCATTTTGACTTACCTTAGCTATTACTCGAATCGATCTTAATCGATTCTAGCTATATAATATCATGCGACGAATTAGTAATTAAAATCAAAATAACATTTTACTCCTCGTTAAAAAACTAAATGTATTATTTGTTAGCAATTAGCTTCAACATTACCGATCGTGTAATAAAATGCATGATTAATATACGAAAATTATATATAATTATCACTTATACATGTTATCTGTGATATGTTAATTAAGCACATGTTAACTAAATGCGTGAGAACATCAAGATGCTGGAGAATTCGCGTTGATACCTGTTATTAAATCATTGACGATGTATTTCAAAAGCGCAATTTAAATCCCATCTTTGAGCTACACAACTCATACATATTCATTCCGAGGTTTTAATTTTAGAGCAGATCGTAAGATCTCTAAATGCTATAGCTACGGCCGACATTAAAGTGCCACGAGTCTAAAAAGGCCAGTGACGAGGATTACAAGATGATATTGCTGCAGGAGAAATTGCGTTAGAATCTCAAACATAGTCCTCTTACTAGTCGATAAATTGTGTACATTACATTTTTAAATCATTATCTTTTATTAAAAGAAAATCAAGATTAAACATCTTTTTTTTTGTAACAACTATAATATGAAACTTTTATGTTAGCTAATTATGATTGTATTGCAGATACACTTTTAATGATTATTAATTCTATACTCTTCAGAGTCATGGCAATATATTATAATGATTTATATATATTATATTTTATACACTCATTTTGGAAACATAATTATATTATTTTACATAGTACCTTTTTACAATTTAAATCATTATTGAGTAGCTAAAAAGTACATAATATTTTAACAAGTATTCTTATAAATAATATTTTCATTTATCTAACGAAGTGAATTATATGACAATATTCCTTAAACCGGGTACATTCACTAATATCTATTACATTGTAATTTATTAGGTAATGAGAGTATGATTGGATTATATAAATCATTAAATTTATTCAGACTTGTCCCAGCATACGAGTCACATAGCTTTGTCTTTACCGCCACTTAGAATTCCTTCGAATAATGACGTTGTCACGACATATTGACGAGAATCACCGCGGGTAACGCGCATCCAACAGCGCGATTCGTGAATCCAAGACGAACCCTCGTACCGTTTCCTGGGGTAGTCCGCGGGGTGCTTTGTTTCGTCAACCACAGGCAATTTGTTCGTTTGTTAGCCGTGGAAGTATCTCGTCGGTATGAAACACGTAGATGCCGATTCTCCTGTTGCTGGCACGATGGTGGTACAAAACGTGCTAGGTATTCGTGAGGGCGTACGAAGTGTCGAAGAGAGGAAGAAGAGAGGACAGCAGGAGGGAGGACAAAGACAATGTAAGAGAGAGAGAGAGAGAGAGGGAGGGAGCGGAAAGAAAGACAGAGGGTGGTAGCGCTTAGTTGCCGAAGTACAAATTAGATTATGCGCGACGTCGCCGCGGGGGTATCCCGGCCGCTTGTTCGTAGAAAAGTTACAGCCCCGTCTCATTCCTGACGCCTGTACTTGTCTAGCTTTCCCTTTCGTGTTAGACACTACCGGCAAAGACCCCTTCCGAGTTGAGTTTGATTGTCGAGTCCCTCTCGAAGATCGGTACCACCCGCTGACTTGCTGATCTCGTGGGAGAGACAATATTTTAGTGTTTACCTAAAAGCGTGACGCTAAAATCGCAGGAGTGATTTTCCAAGTGTCAGGGTACAAATGGATTTTTTGTGGAAAACAAAGAGCAGCGGATCTGAGAAGTGCCATGATCTGTGAAGAAAGTCTTAAAAATCGAGCGACTAGCGTCAAATCGAGAGTACGTCTCGAGAGCGATAAGTTCGAAACAAACTTAGCGCACAGAAATCGGTCTCATAATGGCAAGAAAGTGAATGGAGGAAAGAGAGTTGCAGTTGAGTTTAATCGCCTCGTGAGAAATAATTTCTGTAGAAGCGAGACTTCGCGACACCGGTGACCTATAAAGAGTAAGAACTTCGATCGAGTAACAAGCTTGTTAGTACTGAGCGATATAATAGGTCATTATCACAAAGTTATACATATGGGTTAATCGAACGATTTTCTTGTCTATGATAAAAACCGAAATTTATCTCGCGCATTTAGTTAACATATTTTTATTATATAAATCAAACCTACAGAAAAATAAGATAGTTTTTAATCTCTAAAATACGATTTTTTTCATGCAAGTTTTATAGTGGCATAAAAATATTTCTTCAGTATATATAATATATTCTTACAACATATTAATACGACAGTAATACTTATTAAAACAATTTTAATTATGCTCACCATTATTATACATGACAAAATGTATTTTCGGAGATTCGAGATTTATTATGATAAGATATGACAACGACACTTGACGTGGTAGATTCTAGTTAGCTTATTTCCTTTAACCGGGCTATTAACTCAGAGACATTTAGTTTGCGCACAACTTTAAAACGAATAATTCACTATGTTCCAGCTTTTTATTGAAATGTCTATTGGTTGTTAAGTGGAATATTATTGGACAATCGATTTCTTAATAAAACATTCTCTTTCATAAAACTATAAATGTTATACATATAATAGTACTAGTTATTATTTCTAAAAAATAATATGACAGAAAACTAATAAACGCGCGAAGGAATTTCAGAATAAATTGCTTTTGGTGAAGCAGTGTTATTCCTCGCGATTCTGTTTACGTTTTCTGCACCAACGTCAACCAGTCGAGGGGCGGCTACCCTTCGGTTGAACTTCAAATAAATGCTAACCGCATTATATCCGTCACGTACCATTTTCGTCGTGTAAGTTGAAATTGCGTAGGCCCCAACAATATTACTTCGATGCCATTAGTTCGCACCGCAGCACAATAAGAAATTACTAATCAATTTGATGGGAATATAACATCGTATATCATTTGTCGTACAAATTGAATTACTAGACTGCCACAACGGGGAGGCGATAAAAAATTATACCTCATATGTATACACGTACTATCTGCAAATCGAATTTTGCACGCTCACATGTTATACGACATTTTATCTCAATAGATCTGTTTCATATTTTAAAAGCTTATTCGATCGATATCTAATCCGCAGAGTTGCGAAGGGAACTAGTGTCTCTTCTTATCTCTGATCCCAGCTTCTTCCCAGATCATAGGGCTAAAGGCCATTAACACTTAGCAAGCGATCCTGTTTTGCATGAAATCGAGATGAGCACACGTCAGGGAAGAGAAGGAGAAAGAGAGAGAGAGAGAGAGAGAGAGACGGATGTCTCGCCGCCGGCGCGAACAGCGACACGTAAGATCGATAACGCTCTCGCGTCGATTTTATAATTCATGAATTCATAATTCAAGCACCGTTTCTCTCTCGTGTCGCTCCGAAATGGCATCTACGTATAGGTACTTCTTGATCGGCGAGGCGTCGTAATGTTTCGAGGACCTTAAAACTTTTATTGCTTACAAACGGCAGCAGTTCACTCTGTCAATACTTATGGCATCTTTGCCGATCGCTGCAACAGCTGCGTCGACGCTGAACGCGCGCTGCACCTTATTTTATTAAATTATTAATTGATAATTTCATTTACGTCAGCCCCGACATAATCGCCGCGGCGTTCGTGTCGTTTGTTTGTAACTTTAATCGTTAAAAGTAATAGGGTCGACGGGAAGTTCGCAATGCGGATTATAATTGACGATAATTACTTCGCTTGTGAAATTCGATCGGTTTTAACAGAGTATACGGAGAGCAATAATATTGAAATTTAATAACGAGTAATGGATCGTAACGAGGCAACGTAATGAGGATTGTTCTTAAACAACGATTCTAGGACGCGATAACCGAATAGTTATAATTACGATATCGAGAAATACGCATTCGAGTTGAAGGCATCGTTGAAACAGTATTCGATATAGGAAGCACCGTGCTACGATCTTAAAATTTTTATTGGTTACAAACAGGAGTCATAATTCGTTTTAGGGTCGCCGATGTGCGCGATCTATCTATTTGCTCCCGGGAAATAGTTCCGACGGCGCTAAATCCACCGCATTTAGATATTCCCACGATTCATTCGCGTCTTCCCATAAAGTTCGATGGCCCGTGAAGCCTAGCACAGCCTTCCTTAACTGGTTCCACCTTTCTTTGTCTTTATCTTCGACGAAGCGAGCGAAATGTGGAAAAGTCTCTGCCGTCGTCTGGTCTCGAAACGAAACGATAATTATATCGTTTCCTTCGGATTTCCTTCGATTAATCCGTAGAAGAAAATTGCGCTGTTAGTGAAAAAATAGCAATATTGCATATTACTTGCCACTTAACTTATAAATTCTTGTGTCACGTTGCTGTATATAATATTAATATTAATATTAATATTTATATTAATCGTCATTTACTTATTACATTGATGAGGCTTAAAAGCAAAGTATAGATCCTCTATAGACGCGTCATCGTGTCATCCTCTTCTCTACATTCTGCACGCATCGTAAATTTTCTATCGATCTGCAGAAAGACATTTTTGTTCCGCGGAACGTCTTAGAATAGTGACGCATTCACTCAAGAGTGAACACGTATCGCGGCTTGTCACATGACAAAGTCCGGTGCACCAGCAGCTGGAGGTGACAACTTATTTCCTTCGCACCTTACCCGTGTGTTCCAGCTCACCCTTTGTTCGATGAATAATATATGGCGATGGCTGTCTGCATTGTTTTGCGTATATTCAGACACGCGCGCGTTCACACACAACATATATATACACACACACACACACACGCTCGCACGCACACGCGTGTACACCTTGGGCACCGGATGCTGCGCGTGCCCCCTCCGGCGTCTACGCGATTTCCCGCTACGTGTCCGCGTGCATAGCGACGTATCCGGCCTGCGCAAAAGGAACTTTGGCAAGTCTCGACGCTGACGATATCAAAAGCACCGACAACCATCAGGCAGACGCGCTTCGCAGAAAATTCCGTACAAAATTTTCGTCGTAACCCCGCTCTACGTGACGGACATACGTCGGAATACTGACACGATATCTAATCCGTGTTCTCCTGGGCGCCGTAACGTCGAAGAGTGTTGCACACGCTGCATTATACTATATGTATGTTAAATAAAACTTTGTTTAGCTCTCTCCCTCGTTTTAACAAATTTTCGATGTAAATTGAAATACGTTCGTGATTAGAAATCCCGGATTTTATGCACAATTGTTTTTACGTTGAATTAAATTACGTTGAATTAAAAAATAAAACTTTTTATTGAATTCAGTTCTAGTGCAGTTTAAAGGGGAAAGAAGAAAAGGAAAAAAGGAAATGGAAATATGCGTTTGATTGTCATAGTGCGAAAAACGTTTCGATTGGCCCTTACTCGTTTTTCCAAACGATTTTCTAAAGAGTTATATTTTCCAAATTATTTCGCGTGTACGGCGACACACACGTCTTCGTATATCTTCGTTAGTTTCCAACGGAGCTACGTGACACGACTTCTCGAATTATTTGAAACGCAGAGCTGAATTTGGCACCTACGGTAGCGTTGAATTTTACAGCGGCAGCCTCGGTAAACCGAGATAAATTTCGCATTGTTTCTCTTCTCACCCTTCGCCGCTAGATTGCTTCCACCCTTGCTCTCCCATCGGCATCTAAAGAATTCATAAGATCCAGAGAAGCATTCCTTTCGCGGTAAACAATTGTAAAACACGGCCTATGTTTCTCTTTATTTTTAGTCCGGGAAATATCTCAGCACCCTGATCTGGCACGCGGCGGAAGAGTCGAAACGTACTTGTGTGGCGAAATTAAAAATATTTTCTTGCATTTTGTAGAACGCGCACGTTTCTGTGGCCTTCATAAAGGGAGAAGTTTAAATGAAATTATCATCTCGCGTTTGCGATATCTAGCTGAATTATCTATTGCCTGTATGTATATGCGGCTTTATTCGTGCCTGTAAATAATGATAAATTGATTGAAATAAGTGCTGAATAATAATTATTTTTACAACTTACACTAGTATAAATGGCTTTTTATAAATCAGAGATGAAGCTAATAAAACAGACTTTTATAAAATTCTACTATCAGTCCGATATATCACGCAGATATATTTTTCAAAGCCATGCTATCTATTTCAGGTTTTTCCATCGTTTGATGTTTGCTTCATTTTTAATCATTTCGTATTTCTACATGATATGTTGAGCTTATATAACAGAGATTCTAGCACGTTTTAAAATTTGTTTTATTAAATTATAGTGATGCAATTGATGAAATATATCATTCACGTAATTGTGTAAATTATATGTATATAAAAATTACTCACACGCATAATTCCTTGCTTTATTTTAAAAATATTTGTGTTACATTTCGAGTATCTTTAATTAAAAAGATATAAATATATAAAAGCTTTATTTAATTAAAAAATCTGTTAAATATATAATATAATATCAAAACAATTATAATTTTCTCTCGGCAATAATATCATATTATAGCAGTCATATATTGACAATTAATGGTGGCAAGATAAATATTGGTTATGGAATTAACAGAATATTCAATGTTACATTGATAAACTGTTGAAAGGAAGAGTATAATGCTATTGAGTGCGGATAATCAAATAGCTGCTCATTATTGCGGCAGGGACGCAATTGATCAATTATATAGTCGAGCATACGCGACAAAGTATCCGCAGATACAACACGGTCGTTGCTGCGGTCACCGTATAAATGTTTCTCTCTACAACACAGTTGTGCGTTTGATAATTGTCCCTATTAATAAAACTTTGCGACAACGAAGTAGCATAATTTAACTTGATGCGCTAAATATCATTTCATTTTATACGGCATATATAACAATGTCATCAGGGAATAATACAAGTATCGCTTTTATCGTATTATCTTTAACAAACATTTCTCGATTATTGTTTTGTTTTTTCTACCTTTTTCTTTTAATACATTTTTTAACAGCTATTTAAATATTCTATACACTCTCTCTATGTAATAAGCCGGATGTGAATGTAACCGGAACAATGCGATGGAGAAACGAAAAGGCTAATGTCTTTGAGTACGCGTAAAATGAAATGAACGCGTCATTATCGCACAGTGGGGGCTCAATTGATCAATTAGATAATTGAGCCCAGCACAAAGTGCCTGCAGTCTCGGATGCTCGAGGATCGTTGCGTAAAAGTGCAACGCTGAAACACGATTGCGCATTTGCGCGATGATCCACTTCAGGCTATCCCTTCCGTTAAAGAGTCTGACGCGGTCCCACGCGGGGTCGTCATGCGCGATCGGCGATTAAAAGGATCGTCATCGGTCCTTGTCTGTCCGAGCATAATTCAGCTGGCCAATTCGATAGCGATAGCCTCGTCGCCGTCATTTTCGAGTACGGGCCGTCCCGGCGCAGTTCGCGAGAGTGGCTTGGAGAGGATTAGCCCGTCGGTTCGATTTCATCGGATCTCTCCTCGTGACTGAGCTCTAGATGTCATCGGCAGGAAGGTTGGGACATCGAAGATTGGACAGAACGATGAGGGGACGTCGCAGTTCTCTCTTGTTCGTGCCACATCCATTTGCGCTATATGTTTGTGAGAATATGTAGGTGTGTCATATACATTTCATTAGCATCTTCAAGACAGGCTGAAGGCTCGAGTCTATTATAATTCTACATGCACGAGTATGCGCGCACGCGGTTGATTATATATATTCGTAATAAATAGGATGTCACTTGAGACAAAAATTTTTATGAACATTTTGATTGTATATTATAAATTTTTCTTGCCTATATACACACAATTAATCTTTTTGCCATCTTTTTTCGTAAAGTTTGTGAAAAATATGCTTATAATTTACATATACAATACGTTAATCTTTTATGAGAATATTTCGAACATTATGCAAAATACATTGCATTATAGAAATTTCACATCTAATTATATTTAATCTTTCTGTTAAAGTTCTTAAATGCGATTTGCGAAACACTGACAACGTCACAATATGATATTTTCCTCGTACCTACATATTTCGTCGGCTTTATTCCTTTCATTCTATATTCGAGTTCTGTGGAATAAGACGCGCGAGGGGGATCAACGCGCGCTCCTGGGTTCAACTTCACCCGAGAATAAATCGTCTGCGGGCGGCTGCGCGCTGTCTTCCCAATTATAAAAGCTATTATGAATTTGCCGGGCAATTTGGCGGCTTTGAAAACGTGCCGCGCGTACGCGATACCCTGGCAGCGGAGTATCGAAATACCGGGGCTTACGCGGCCCGTGAGAGAGAGAGAGTGGTGACTTCCTTCTGGCAATTGCGAAGCCGGCAAAAATAAGACGCGCGTGTAAAGCACGCGAGCGCGAGGACTTAACGATCCGCTGAGAGAGACAACGACGAACAGGACGTATCCTACTCGCAACGGCGAGAATATTTGTCTTCGAACTCTCGCCTATCTGACATCCGATACCTCTTGACACCGACACGCCGCGTAAAGAATTACTGGCGCCTCCGCTCGAGCACCGTCTGCTTCGAATCGTCGCCCATTTTTCTCAACGACCCGGCATAGAGTCTCCTGAGAGACTGGTTGCGCACCTGCTAAACGCGACCATCCACCGTTCTCCGTAGATATTTTCGACGAAAATGATGCTATTTTTCACGTTTCGATAATACGAATATATTCGAACAGCGTGCGAATATAATTAATTTAAAAAAGTAGATTAAACTAATAATTTTTTATAATATAAGAGACAAACATCATAAGAGAGATTAATATATGTATTACTCTGTCTTCGAGAAATAAATCTTGCGATATTATTTATGTATATCGTTGTTATACATATATGCGTATGCGAGTAGATCAACATTTATTTCCACAAATTTTACGCGATTTTAATCTCAGATAAAACTTAATGGCGGCAGATTAAGGAATCGCGTGCGGTTCAATGGACGATTAATATCTTTTAAAGCTCACACGATGTGTGAGGCTAAGCCTCTTAATTCTTTACCCTTTTATATTACGAGGCGTAATTGATACTTCCCTTTTTTTCGCTTACGTTCCAAGCGTTTGGGTATTTATCCACTTAATTGTTCGCGGAGCAGCTTCGGTCTGTATTCTAATCGTTCTGACCCGAGAGCCGTCGAGCGATCAATAAAATGTGCGGTGTACGAAATTGACCTCAGAGCGTAGCGCTGTAAAGCTTATCCCTTTCATATTTCAGAGTCCTGAGCGAATTTCGCCGTAGGAGAAATTGTGCTCGCGTCGTACATTATGCGTCGAACCCCGTGATTCCGCAATTCCTTACGTCTCTCACGCACCAGCCACACGTATCCAAAATTCCGGGAGCACGCGATTGTTAAACCTACCTACGCTTGGCATCCGGTTCGTAAAGTTCCGCCGTGGCCAACATAGGGATGGATTTACTTCGCCAGTCGACGCCAGTTACCTACTAGCCTGCGGCTACAACAAACCCCGGTTTATCTCGGCGACAACCGCTAGAATATATCGTCACAGTTGAACCCGCCGTCCAAATTTCTCTCCTAATCGTAACGACTGATCACAAACAATTACCGCAGCGTTGAAAGGCAACGTACAGTCGCATTAATACAAAACCCTCACTTATGAGATATACGATACGCAATGAAAACAATTATCATATCGCAAATGGAAATTTAGAATTTCGCGCGTGCACTATTTGATTCATATTCTGAAATTACATCTGCAATGAAAATAATATATTTTTCTCACATATATATTGCGTTGTTTTCAATCAGAAAAGTTTATATGGATGCAAACGAATTCACGCCAGTTCTGTTTGTTTGAAGCCAGTAATCTTTGATACCGATATTTTTTTTTCTTCTTGAACGAATGGTAATGCATGCGCGTCCCTGCACAAAGGTGTGCACAACCTCGGTAAGTGGTAGGTGAGCGCCTAATCGAGGTCCAAATTAGGGCGGGCGATAACCGCGGCGTCAGTGCGGAACACGACATGACACAAAGAAACTCCTTCGTTCACCCCTTGCGTAGGACTCGATCGTAATTTCGGATGTGATGCAGCAATATTTTTGGGGTCGAGATATATTTGCCGTTGCAACACTTACGCGGCAACGCCTTGATAGATGAGAAACAATAATGGCAACGGTTAGGGGTGCTTTCACAGGAAGGGCATTAGCGATCCCACCTTGCGCTTCCCTCGTTCAGGTAAAGATACTCCATCATGACTTATTCTTTTTCGCAATAGCAGTTATTTTCAAATAATCACTTATCCGCGTTTTTTAAATATATGTTGTTTCTTGAAACGTCTCATCACGACTACTACATATTTAGACTATAAGAAGGGAAATTTATTTATATTGGTAGTAAAATAAAATTTAAAATTATTTATAATATAATAATAATACTTTATTATTTATAATAAAGTAATAAAATAATATTGAATTGAACAAGGAAAACAAAGAACTATAAATTTTGTAAAGTATGCAATTAAAAATGGTAGTGCTTTATATTTTTAAAATACGTTTATAGTTGCAATGTGTTGATATGATTCTGTAATTTATATTATTTACTATTACCTTATCACATTATAAAAATTTATATCATATGTTTATATATAATGTTTTTTTTGTAAGTGAGTATACTTTTGAAATTGATTCACTCAAAAGAATCAATGAAAATAATGGGATACGTAAAATGATGAGACATTGCAATCTTATAAAATGGTACTATAGACGAAGAAATACATCAGTAAAGTGAGCTTTTATGCGTCTATAAACTTTAAAACGCGTGACTGGCTAGACAAAATACGAATTCGCTGAAAAGAGAGTGTATACATAAAGAGAAAAGAGAAGAAGGAGGAGAGGCACGAGCCTCTTCCTTGATTTTACATTACGTTTTCTTGAAAGAAAATGGTTGAACGGTTGCGGGAAGAGTAGAAAGGCGAGAGAGAGAGAGAAAGAGAGAGAGGTTGCAGGATGAAGCGTAAAGCAGCATGTCGAGGGCAAATTAAAGAGAAGCTCGCGAAAAAAAAGAGAAAGAGGGAAGGCGCTGGAATGGAAGGGACAGAGCGTCGCTCTCTCACCCTCGAGTCATTAAAAACGCGGTCGTCGTTCTGGCCATTAGAATGACAAATGACATCGTTGACGGTGCCAAATTAGTACGATGAAAGGACGACAGACATTGCAAAAGCCCAGCATGACGTAACCTGTACGTGGGTACGTCAGATAGTTTGTAAAATCTCTAGAACGAAGATTTACCGTCCGCATATATTTGCATGTACTCGCTATTAAAAGGCAGTCATTACTTATATAAACTTTAATTTGATATTCTCGATTAAATTATTATTATTAATATTGAGGTAACTTAAGACTGATGTCAATCAATTACAATTTAATTAAAATGAAAAGATTAAAAGCTGAATTTTTTACATGAATTATATTAATTTAGTGATATATGTATAGTAATTTTTAATGTAAAATTTATCTTTTCATATATAATTGTATTAAAAAATTGTATTAAAAAAATCAAACTTAAAAAAGTCCAATTAATTAATAAGTCCAATTAATTTATATTTATATTAATATCGTATGCATATTTTCAAAATATTTGATAAAAATATAAATCACTTTATATGGAATAGTTAATCAACAGATTCAGCAGATCCCAGTTGGCTTCAAGCATTCAATGTTTCGTACTTTCAATGTACCTATATTCATTTATTAAGATTAAAGAGTATTTATGGAATCACCAGAGATTCTCAATTAAGCATACTAGTCATTGGATTATTTCGCAATTACCTGGATAATTGGCTCTCGACGAATCCGCTGCAGTCTGAAAGTTCTTTATTGCATTTATATATTGATAACGTAGTGTAGAGATTAGTTAAAATAATTATTCTCGTAATCAAAGTAAACGTATAATGATATGCAACTTTTTTTTGAAGAAGCAACAAGTGGGATTAGAGAAACTCTATTTTTAAGAAAAGAAGATATGAAATGATATAAGAAAGATATAAGCTGATTATGCCAAGGCAAGGTTATGAAAAAATCTCAGTAAAATCATTTTCGCTTCGCTAAAAGTTTTATTTCATTCGTCGATCAGTCTGATGTATTTGTGTGTATGACTTTATCTATGCATATGTGTGTGTGTGTGTGTGTGTGTTTGTGTGTTTGTGTGTGTGTGTGTGTGTGCGTATGTCGTGTTTTGTATGCGTTTACATTACACCTCGATACTCGTAGTTGCCTACGTCGCAATTAATATATAATAATATGTATAGTTTTGTTTTTTATCTATTTCGATAGCATACAAAAGGATACAGGCACACAAATATCAAATATGCATCCGGTACTCGTTATGCTATTGATCAATTTAATTACACTCACAATGTGTGGTACCTCCATTCTCTCTCTTTTTCGTTCTCTCTCTCTCTCTCTCTCTCTCTCTCTCTCTCTCTCTCTCTCATCGGTTTTACGCTGTATAATACAGATATATACAAATGGTCGCACCCCGTGCGCTTCGGCGCGGGTGTATTTATAATACGTTTACACATATGTATGTATAAATTACAGACGCTATATACATCGAGAGATTATGCGGCGCGTTAATACCTTTCGGGATGGTAGAAAGTTTCCTATTATCGCTCGTGCTAAATCTATTGATAAACCATCGTCGTTGTCGTCGTCGTCGTACCTGCCCACCGCGCTTTCTTCGACTTTCTACGTACAATACACGTAAAGCCAGCGTAAGCAAGACATTGCACGCGATCGATCTTACGTACAACGGTTTCCGCTCTCGACGAGTTTCTCACACAGAAATCATGAACGAATCTATCATACAATCGCAATTCGTAAAAGTCGAATTGCATTTTTATATAAATTGCGATATAAAAAATAACGCGTTATAATGATCTTGTGCGTTAAAAATGTTTTTATTATTACTATACGTATATACAATTCGAGGAAATTATTATTATATTAATTTATATCAATTTATCTTTCATAAAACTTGCCGTTAAATTGAGGAGATTCACATAGATAAATTTCTGCACGGTTTTTCTTGATATAATTCATAATCGATACTACTAACTGCGATGCACCCGCGAGCATAATGCAATTCCATAAGGTCAATCGATCAAGCGACCTCAGAGTTCGGTCCTTTTTTTTTATGACTCCCTCGTAGAATCGCATGTACATACGCATATACGCATTTACGTGTCGTCGTATAAAAGATGGGCCAGTTTCCCCCTTTTCTGTCTGGCGCTCCCCCCGTCGGTCCCCGCGTCCAACCAGAGCTTCTTCCTGCATTTCTCATGTCAGATAGAAAAAGGGTTGCATGCGTGATTTATGCCCGAGACTTTTCCCCGGTCGCACCGGCTGCGCCGTATTCCTGCACATTGTACGTACCGATGCAGAACCGATCGTGTCGTATCACGGTTATATCGGTAAACCATGCACCCGCGTATCGTTGTATCGTTCTCGAGACATGGCGGCCGGAAGAAAACTTACGACTGGAGCGAGGAGAGCGTGTACCGGGGGCAAGAAACTCGTATGATGCCAAGACAGTGTCTATCTTGTTCCGATATTGCGAATAAGAATTAGCCGTGTAACGCGCGCGCGAACCACGAGAGCGAATGCCTTTACGCTTCGAGGTTATTAACGTTTCTCGCTGCTGAGAATAATTCAAAATTACGACTATGTCCAATCTGATTCCCGGGAGGTAGATAATGGCATCCGGTTCTGTTCGAACTAGTTCTTGTTAACGGATCGGCCATTCGCGTAGTACTAGATACCCATTATTTACGTCTTCAAGGGGTCTTTGTATGTCGGAGGTATACTCGCAAACGCTCTTGGACGATCTGCACGCATTGTTTGCAGCAGTCGCTATTCTCACCGTTTAATTGCTTTAGATCAGAATACAGAGAGAGCGGACTGGAGTAGAAATTTATTTTTATCTTGGAGTAATTTATTTAAGAGGAGGAAACTTGTGAGATAAATTTCAAATGTGTGACAGCAGCATGCGTGAAGTAGAGAAGAGATTAAAAGAAAGAAAAGAAAAAACATGAAATAGCATATGAAAATATAAAATGATAATGAGAAGCTATAAACACACATGGTGAAGAAATTTACGGATGATTTCGAAGAACGATCGCGTCACAACACGAGGATATTAATTGGCGCAGTTGGCGCAACTTGCGGTTTCGTAGTATAAAAAAGACATATAAAATATCGCATTACAAAGTACGACGTGAGCAGGTACGAAAGTCTCTTCCTTCGTAATCTTTATCATTCCCTTGGTCGAGGAGGGAGAATGTTCCTTAACTCGCGCGCAACTTTTCTTTTTTCTTTTTTTTTTTAATACAAACTTTCCGCTATATCTCGCTATCTTTCTCTCGCTCTTACGGATTTAACTCACTTCTGACATGTGTCGCGCGCACGTGCACGCTCACGCTCGCTTGAGACAAATTGACGATTATTGCCAGGAGCGGACTGTCAACGGCTGAAAGTGCGGGAAGTTCATGGTACTCGAATTTTCCGCGTCGTGGTAACGTTAGCTCGGCGAATCGATCACGGTGCCGCTGAGCGAGAAAATTATCGAGAAACGTCGACCAAGAGGAAACTCGGCGAGCACGATCATGCCGATCTTCGACGTTGAAAACGGCGAAGATCGAGCTCTCGCGGACCTTGAAGGCGACACACGAGGTCATTTTTGCCGTCAGTCCGTTGCTGCTCTATAACGATAACCGCTTGTACGTGATATATCTCCCGTCCCTTAAAAACGACGATTATTATTGCGACGAAATTTTATTTGCTCGGTGCCTCCCAACTTAAGGCGCTTGAAGAAAGTGTGTGTACGAGGTCCCTAACGGTTAATATTTACATTCGAAAAGCGTTCAAAGCTGTCACTCTTAATTTTTTCTTTATAATTTTAACATCCTACGTGGCGACGATATCGATTAAACACTAAATATACATAGCAATGCTCCAATCGTTGTAGATGCTACGCGCCGCTCTTGTCGCGAAAGGGCGCGACCTGCGCTGCGGAACGCTCGATTAAATTTCTCCTCGACGAGCCAGACTGTCTCGCGCTTAATCGAAAAACCGATACGCGCGCGAACAGTGCTCATGCAGTTATCCGGATAAAAATAGCGGAATGTCAATCAGCATCGCGTTCGATCCCGGGACGTGCGATTTGCGAGAGAGTTCCCGGAGCGTTCCCGGAGAGACTGGCCCGATGAAATGTGAGAGAAAAATTGAGCTTAATAGATTACGATCCGTAATCATGGAAAGTGCAGCGGTCAATAAACGGCCAAATAATCGTACGAGAGACGCTATTTAAACGGCTCGCGGTAAAAGCGCCGTACGAGTCTTAAATTTCGTGCTACGTTCCACGTCAGATATTTAAACCGGTAATAAATTTTGCACCATACATACACACAGGTGCACGGCCATCGCCGTTCGTCGACCTAGGAGAAGGGAGTCGCTGCACTTTACGGCTGCTCTTTCAGGGCGAAATTCAAGGGAGAGCTCCACCGCGCAAGACATGCTAAGCATATAACGTGCCTACACACACACACACACATATATATGTATATATATATATATGTATATATATGTTTGTGTGTTATTCGCGAGAGCCGGGCTCTTTTTTTCATTATATCACAATGTGGTCGAGGGTCTCTCATCTTCGCTCACCCGATATCTCGAATCTCTCTATACGTTTTCTTCAATTACGTACACATGTAGTTATTGTTGTCTCATCCCTGTATTGTCGATTCCTTACGCTGGTAAATTCTCGATTTTCCTCGTTGCATGAAGGCGATGTCGGTAGAGATAGAGAAATAAAGTTGGGCTTATACAATCTATATTATATGAAAAATTCGTCGTCGTACGAGATAATATGTATATTACCTTTCTGTATATATATCTATATATATATTCACTTTTTCGTATGTATATATATGTATATATAAATTAAAGATTCGTCACGCGGGACACTGTAAAGTGACAATAAATAATACGACGTGCGCGCGCGTCAGGATACTGAATTATTTATGTGACATCAGTCTTGTGTGAGGCGGGATCGAAGCTCGCTACCGTTCGCTCTTTTAAATATCGTCACGTCGATCTCGTCGCGCGGCTTTTTTCCTCCCGATGTCAAGCGCCGTTGACGTTCGTTCGAAAACGCGCGAATAATTGAAACGCCCGCTTATTCCATCAAGTCGATAATTAATTATCTTTTCGAGCCGACGTAACGATCGCGCCATCGGATAAATATCTCATCTGACCCGGTCGTTTTTTTTCTTCCCCGCTGATAGTTACCGCTGGTTTCACCTGGATCGATAGCGAGCTCGATCTTGTTGCACATGCGCGCCGAACAGACCGAATCATTAACGCGACTCTTCCTGGAAATTCGTCCGAACGTGTTGACGTGTGTATATATTCTTTGTAGCGGTTACGCATCGTTTGCCTGTACCATTCTGAAAGATTGACGGACAGAAGTGGCATTTCGCAACGTTACATCTCGTTCGCGAGATTCCACTTCGGGTGGAAGAAGGGGAAACTTGGCAGTGAGTGCTGGAACGCAAAAGATGCTGAGACTTGACTTTCGATGTGAGTGACTCGAAAAACTGCGAATAACTGAAAAATATCAAGTGATACTGCGGTTTTTCGATGGTGTGTCATGGAGATTTTGCGAACGAATCTCGGGAAGAGTCATATGCACGACGAGGTCGCTTTACCATTAAACTGATATGCCAATTTAATTATTAAATCCATAAGAAGTAGATCGCGAGTCTCCCTTAAAAGACCTCGCACAATATGTCCGAAAATTCGTCGATGGCAGTGCTCGTCAAGGAGAGAGTTTCTTTTGCGATGAAGGCGACCGCGCCGCGATCGTGTCGTTTTTCTCGCAATGCGCTATAAATCCGGGGAAAAAATATCGTCGTTGTAACAAGCAGGATTACGACCTCTTCCGCCGCGCGGTCGCTCATAGCGTTTACTCCGAACTGTACAAGGCGTTACTTTTACCACCGGTCTTTACCCTCGAGAATTAACAACGCGCGTGTTCTCACGATATTCTCACAGCACTGGATCTATTTTACTCTGCTCCATGTTTGCGTTCTTTCTCTCCGACGCGTTTAAAAATTGTGAGAAACGCAGATGGAGTAAAGCACGTGTAACATAAATTTACAAAATTCGAGGCCGTGAATATATAAATTAATTTCATAAAAATTTTACAAGAAAAGCATGTCGTAATAACGATAATGTAATTTCGTCAATAAGTTTTGATAAATATTAATAATTATTCACATATACGAGTTAATTAGTATTAAAGAATAACACAAGAACGTCAAAATTTAGAAATTAATTATAAGCGCATTTTTTATCGGCGCGATAATAACAAAGTAAGGATATATTATTAGTCAAGTATGAAATTTTAGATGTACTAGTATATGTGTGTAATATATTGAAAAAATTAATGAATTATATCCGTTGGACTCTCGCAAAAAATAGAATAAAAATCTTTATTGGACCAGTGCCAGAGGATTCACTCGATCACGCGATTTCGCTGCTCGCAGTAACGAAGAATCCATCATACCTTCGATTTTCATTCGCTTTCCGTGAATATTCTGCATTCCTTACGCGTATCTGTGCAAGGAGTGCTCTCGGCGTTTACTACTTCTACGCTCACGCTCGCAAACTGGTTCCGGACTCGGTGGATTCGAGTACGTCAAATTGCTGGAGCCTCGAAGGGGTGGTACACTCATAGGGGGCGGGGGCGGCGGAAAAAAGCTCTGCAAGCACGCCTAATGCATCGGAAAAGTACATGAAACGTTGATGCCTCCGTGTCCGTCGTTTCGTGCAGTTTGAGATAAAATATTCTTTATTCAAAAATAGCAAGCAAAATGACGCAATTCTCATGCTCTCATTGAATTTAATTAATTTCTTAATAATTACATCGAGGATAATGTAAACGTTATTTTTTTTTTATAAAAAATTAAAAAATTGTGTTATATGTCAAACAAATATGAAGAAAAATCGTAACTTTAAATTAAAGAGATTTCTTATCTCTCTTTATGAGACAAATGAGACTATATCTTACCTTTGCGCTACCCCTGGAGGAAGATTTTGAGAAAACGCTATCCTGATCACTGCTTACACTAGGCACGGGCATTGGTACTGCATAATCGTAAGTGGCATCTGTACAGCAGAAGATATTTTTCTTCTTATTGTTCCGTTTATAATGCGTTTCTTTATCTTATGCGATATATTTATTATTGCATGACGAATATATTTGCTAAACTTGAGAATCGCGATTTATGCGAAATGTGTTTGAGAACTAACCGCGTATGCAATGGGTTGTACTAAACAAATACACAACGTATTACAATTAGACGATTGTTCGGCTACTTCGCGTTTGTACTCTGAAGCATTACGGATACGCTGAAAAAATTTAAGGAGCTCGACTCACCAGACTGCTCGACATTGTCATGGAGATCCTTGTTGTCTACAACAACCGTGCTGTATCCATAGTACGCCGTATGAGGAGACGCCCGATACTTGTTCTCGTGGAAGGGTTCCTGGTACTCGTCGAGTCTGACATCGCCCAAAAGACGATCATTGAGATCTCGCGGTAGGGTCGTGAGCTTCGTGCCGGCGTACCGGTCGTCAAGTTCCTCGACCCTATAGGTCATCAAGGACGGGTCCTTTTCCGTGGTGCCGTACGCGGATTCCGGCGACAGATGCTGATGATTGCCCGACGGGATCGCGCTCTTGGCGCCCAGAGGGCTGGCAAAGTTCTTGCGCTGTCTGTGACGCGTGACTATCAGGAACATGGCAACCGCCAGCAGCAGGATTACGACAATCAAGACGCCAATGATCACAGCCATGTAAGTGGGATCGTCCTGCTTAGCTACCGGAACTTCGGCTTGCAGCGGATTGTCGCGAGTGTAAGTTATATCCGGCAATCGCGGGGCCGCGGTCGTGGGTGGTGTTTCTGGAGTAAAGTTACCGTGAGCGATGTCTGCAACATGATAGAAACACGTGCTCCTGAATACGGCATGTTTTGGTGCTAACTTTGATGATATTCGAAAATTAATCGAAAGTACAAAGTAACAATGGTACTTATATAGACAGTAATACGATCAAAACTTTGCGAATTTATATTTTTACGTAGATATGCAGATGCTATTAATTAATATCTTTTTGAAATTACATGTTAAGGAGAATATTTATTCTATAAATTACAATTCAAATTACAATTCAAATTGCAATAAAGCTTTTCAAAATTATTTTTTTATATATTTCTGGATATTAGTATTTATTAATATTATATTCGATGAATATATTTAAAATATTTAATATTATCCAATTTTATTGCGTGTCAGAACATCAATTAAGCAGATTCTTTATTAATTCTTATGTTCTATAAATCGCTAACTATGCTGGAAAAAGTTTTGAACATTACGATCTTTAGAGAGAAATCATCTCTGGTTATATGCAATTTGATAGGCGTGTCGTCACGATTTCAAACTTTTTATTCGTACTGTGAAAGCAAATCGAGGAAAATTGCTGAATTTGCCGTGCGTCACTACTTACCGGAGTCAAAGGTGACTTCGCTGATCATAATCCATCGCGAGGCAAAGCTGAATCTTAGCTTGACGAACTTGCCGATCCGGTGGTGCAGCTTGATCGTAATATTCCTCGAGTGTTCGAAGATTCTGTCCTCCATATAGGTGTATACGATCGGATCGCCCGTGTAATACCTGCCGCCGATGCTGAACATGATGCTAACTTCAGAAAATACCTGAATCATAAAAAAAAAAGAGATACGATGCTCTCGAATGAATATTCTCCCGACAGGCATTTTGCTAACGCCGTGCACCATTCTAGACTCTCGAGCTTGATTACCGCAGACAATTCGATCTATCAGATAAAGCGCTATGTATTTAGAGTTACCGTGCGGAATTAATTTGATCGGAAGCATACCACAGGTACTCGATTACACTCGCGTAATCAGTATTATCGCCGTTATTACCATAGGTAACAGATAACTAGTTACCCGGCGCGCCGGGATGTGACATCGACGGTTTCGATAATACGAAGTATATCTCACGGACGCGTTCCGAGAACGAGCGAGGACGCGTGGAATGCTAATTTCATCCCTCGAAGGCGCAAGACAATTCAGCGAAGGGAATCCAAGTCGAGAGCCGTGTGAAGCGGACGAAGGACAGAGAGTGAGTGAGAGAGAGAGAGAGAGAGAGAGAGAGAGAGAGAGAGAGAGAGAGAGAGAGAGAGAGAGAGAGAGAGAGAGAGAATATGGAACTAAGACAGCGTAGGAGTTAGGGACGATGATTACAAAGCCGAGATTATCTAACTCCCTTAGATTCAAAGACGGAAGCGTATGGATTTTCGACGTACTGAAGCCTACCGCCCGCGGATGCGCCGAGAGAATGAGGAAGTCGACGTAGAGGAAGTGGCAGCCGTGAAGCCGTGGAGCGGGGAAGAGGAAGGGGCTGGCGATGCTTTGAGGCGCTGTCTTTCGTGGAAGACGTGTCCTATCCGCGCGAACGCGCCCCTGTTAATAGGAGAGGTCGTTTAGGGGTAGCTACTGTCACTCCGCAGCCCCATTCGCCGAACTGCCGACTTGCTAGACTGTCGGTATTGTATTTGAATACGTGGCGTATTCTGCTCTCTCGGTCGTTGCTTGCTGCCATTGTATATACACGGGAGAGAAAGAGGGAGAGAGGGACAGAGAGAAGAAAAGAGGGCATCGCATCCCTCTCTGTTCTCGATATCCCTCTCTGTCTTACTCTCTCGGGTCTTCATCTCTTTTGGCCCCCATTCCTCGTGAATATCCTCGTTGATCTCTCTCTCTCTCTCTCTCTCTCTCCTTCTCACGAATCACTGTGGCTGCATCTTCAGCCTTGACTGCTACTCGTTGTCGATCTGCCCCACGGTTCTCCAGTCGGCTCGATCGCGGGCACACAATCGGGCTCGAGCCGGGTAATGAGGCGCTCTATTCAGATAAATCTTGATACCGGGTAGGAGAGTGTTTCGCGGCCCATTATACTGGGATTTCCGCGCGGAATAACGATGGAGCAGAAAATTTTCGCGGCCAACTGTTTCGTATGTATTAAGTTTCTTCGTAACTTCCTCGCGCGTGGCGAGGGCTGTGTGACTATATTGACATAGTGCATATTAACTTCCTTCGTCTGCACGAGCTTCTGCACATTGACGAATACACGAAGAGCAATTTAATTGGACTGTCAAAATTTGTAATTACATTTCTTTTGATTATAAATCAAAATTATTTTTTCCGTGAAAAAAATTATATTTGATGATTCTCGGCCGTCAAGTCTAAAATGCTTTGGGGTTTTTTTCAAACTGAAAAAACAAATATTTCAATATACTTCTTTGAATTTGTATGCTCGATCCGAATTTTCTTCGAATAAAATCTTCGTATAGTGAAGTCTAATTTGTAACTAGATGATTTTAAACTGGACATTTTTTTTCTTTTTGCATTACACTCAATGTTTAATGAACTCTATAATTTACTAGGGAATGTAATCAAGTGGTATAATTTATTGGGCGGTTTAATTTACAAAGCTGACAAAACAATTTTCCGCCACGATTCGCAAATTATTTTCAATTTGTTCGTTCAGTTTTGATTAGTGTCCTTTCTTGAAATATTACGCCCCGTTATCTCGAGCTTCTAAGTGCCGAATTATTTTATTAAAATACATCTCACTGCCATTAGAGCCGAGTGTTCAGCGAGCCATTATGTAAACACTCAGGCGTAAAAAGATCGTAGGAGCGAAAAATTTTCACGGAAAAACTGACGTCTCCGGCAAAGCCATGGCCACCGCGCAGCCGCTTCAAGTGAAACGCGGATCCAGCAACCCGCGAGTCGTTTCCTTTTTCTCCTTCCGTCCGTTTCAGCCGAACCCAGGGGCTAACCGTTGTTGCGCCTCGTTACCCATCCTACATCCGACCTTGACTCCAACGTGAAAACTGGATTTCGTGCCGTATACATCGTCTCTTCAACCTCACGGCGTCTTCTTTTTTTCTTTTCTTTTTTTTCTTATTCTCTGGGTGTGGATTAAAGGCTGGCGGAGGATCTTCGCGCACATTTTGCCGCGACTGTCCGTCTTTCCTTTTTGCGCCTTTTTCTCCGTCCTCCGTCCTCCGCCAACCGCCTACTTTATTCAGCAGCCGTTTCGTTCTCACCGGCAAGTCACTGCCGCGAGCCATTCCAATTTCCTCTCTATACCATTTATAGTTTTTCTTGCTTATTATCGTATAAATACGTGCAAGAAACAGTCGCCATGGTTATCTTACTAGTCAAAATTTATAATAAGATGTATGATAAATGAACATACGTAGCTAATGATAGCGGTAGACATCTCGAGAATCTCGAGATGGACCATAAATCAATCACAATCATAAATCTTGAGCGTGTTTTTTCAATACTTAATTTTTTTTTAAATATATACATGCAATAAAATGAAAAAAATGAGATATGTTTCTACAAAAATATAAGTATGGAAGTATAAACATCTATGTGTGGGTCCAATTCGCATGCGCGATTCTCCATGTGTCGTAATTTTAAATCTCTTCTATGTAATAAAGCGTGTAACGCTAAACGAATCTTACCTGCACATCCCTGGTGAACTGATTGTTGCAGTAGATATGAACAGCCGAGAATTCTCTGACATGGTCGAATTCGAATTTGATTTCGAGCGGATGTCCGGACCTTGTATCGTTCTTCCAGCCGACCCATCCCTGACTTCTGTCATAGGTATCATAGTAACTCATCTTAAAGTAGTCCGGTCCGGTCTTGCCGTCCGTCAGTTGTCCCAAGCCGCGGAGAAGCTGTCCGTCCCAATAACCGTCGTAAGTCGCGTCAAAGAATTCCCAGTTGTTGCGCTTGTCACCTTGAGGCATCGAGTACGAGACGATGCCATCGTTCCAAGGACAGCCGTATAATTCAACGCGCATGCAAACCGTGCGACGATGATAACTGTAGGGTAGAAAACGAATTTTGCTCGCCCATATCGGTGGCTCCAATTCCTTCTTCGATTCCAGATAGGTATTCCTGTTCCCTTCGATAACCTGAACAAATAAAATATTGAAAATTGATTTTTAGCATTATCGAATCTAATCTTTTCAAAAAAGAAATATTTCGTATCTCATTTAAATTCCTTTTCTGATATATGTTAAACATCTGAGAGCTAAATACCGAGATGCATAATAATGCTTTGTAGATGGTACCGTTAGGCGCAAATTATTCCAACTTGTATGCAAACGACATATATGTATATAGATATGTATATCAGATTGCGATTAGCAGAACGGAATATAATACGATGTGTTCAAATGATAGTATTCATGCTACGCGTCATGTTAAGTTATCAGTGAATAGATAGACGCGGGATGCCTGAGATGAAGATCAGCGTCCATGTAACATCTTGACCCTTGCCTCATTTACGGACATTCAGGCGGCGAGATAGCGAGATTTTTCGCCAGCCCGTAATATAAATTGCGCCAAGACGCACCGTAGTATTTCTGCGCAGCGTGATTTCAGGCTTGGCGCGCTCTCTCACATAGAACAAGGCTCGTTCTATTCGATCGGTCGAGCGCACGAGCGATGGTCGAAACGTATATATCGCCGGATAGGATCGGGAATTTCTCGGACGACTCGAGGGAAGAGGCCCTTTGGAACAAAGGACCTCTTATTTTCCACTTATGATCTCGCCAGCGCCTCCTGACTCGCTCGCGCGAGATTCTCACGTATCGTCGGTTACGTGACCGTGTAACCATCACCGTTGTGATCCTCGACAGGTGCAAACATTCCTTTATTTTCTATTTCACCCCTTATATGCTTGTTCTTTCTTTCCTATTATGGTTATGCTCGCGCGCGCGCGTCGGGAGATAAATAATGTTCTATTATATCTTGATATTAATCAATTTAATACGCTTAATCGATTCTGCGTACAATACGTAACATGATCAAATTTCATTATAGATATTCGTCTTGCTGTAAAAAATGAACAAACATTTAATGGATATTGAAACTCTTCGAAGCATCTTCGTGAAACTCAATTATATGCTCGTAAATAAATTATGTGCTATATGATAAGTAAAAAACGAAAAGTGTTCTCCAATATAATAAAGTAATAAACTTGTTTTTATAGCAATTAGTAATATAGCAGCTTATATATTTAAATATATCATTTCTCTATATATTATTTAATATAAAATTATTGGCATTATTATTCTCATTTTGGTTTATTATCTATTGTAATATCCAGCAATCTCTCTCCGGTTAATTGCATATTAATTTTTGCAAGAATCTACTTTTATTTTTCTCCACGTATTTTTTTTTCTATTTACCAGAAATGAAGTTACGATTGTGATGGGAAACACGTTTAAAGATGATTCTCGTGACCGCGCGAACCGGCACGTTCCGCGTCGGGTGGCGCGGTAATTGGGGCCGGTAGCTGACACCGTTTTATTTGCACCGCGACACGGTACCTGATGTTTAGCACATTGAAACGGACGGTACCAAGGCGTCGGACGGGCAAATACAATGAACCGACACGTGAGAAATTTTCTGCCATGCGACGGAACCGCATCGTGGGCGTTTCCGGAGGTTGACAGTTACGTGTATAGCTTTGCAAAGTGTACGTAACAGCATCCTGTTTCTCCTCGATGATTGTACTTAGAGTAAGAGTTATTTTTGTACGCCCGAAAGCAGCGGAGCAGAGGAGCATCCATTGATTTATAGGAGCCTTTAATCCTTTTATTCTAGTGTATCGCGTTAATAGGACTAAAATTTATTATGAAAATAATATATATAAAATATTAAATACTAATAAAGAATCAGGTGAAAACAAAAGATGTAGCTTTAGAATATATGAACACATAGCATATTCTAAGCTTTCCTTTAGATCGCTTGTATGCGCTAATGCATATTGCAATTTTGTGACGTTTTCATGATTTATCTGTTATGTTTTTCATTTTACCATCCAAAGAGATTTCATTCGTCGATAAAATATTTTGACTCGGTTGATGAAAAAATACACTATATTTCGTATCGCCGCTTATATCGCGCATGCTTATTTTATATCCCAAGTTTCGCTCACTCGTGACGCGACGCGACCGGCTGCGCTATCGAATTTTTTTATGAAGATGACTCACACGAAATACGGAGGTCGGTTTCGCGTGCGGTGCCTGGTTCTCGGGAAGGTGCGGCGAATCTTAATTCCCGAAAGACCCGCGGCATCGAGCGCGGGGAGACCAAATTACGACGGCATTTACGAGCCGTTGAGACGTGCGCCAGGAAAAATAAGTAGTCCTGATATTTATCTTCGCGCCCACGCGCGGCTGCATGCGGCGCGGTCTGCTTTTATCGCGAAAGACTTTTCTCAAGCACCGCCGCGCCGAGGCGAACGATCGTCTCTCAAATTATTCCTCGACCGTTGCCACGGTTTCCCGTCACTCTTTTCGTCGTAGGCGAATTCCAACGAGCGCCTCGAAGTGTGAGGACGGGACCAACGCCCATTTTATGTTAATGTTTCGTACGTGTTGCTCTTGGATCGGCCGCGGTAGGCTGCTACCATCACTAGCTGAATCGTCTTAGAGGCGGCGTTGATGGTTACGTGTCGTCGCGGAAGGTCGTGAAGACATCTTACGGTTTAATTTAAGAGGAAACGCCCAATGGGTGGTGCAACGCGATTATGCGGATTTATGTATGATAAATATCACTGTAATTTGTATGCCTGCGCTGGCGTTATATATCTATTATCATGGCCAGTTATGGTCAACGATGTTGCCGAGAATATAAAGACAAAAAAATGCATGGCGTCCACTCTTTTATCGGGGATATTAAAAAGAATTATTTTATTTTATAATATATCAATTTTAATAATCGTTGCATTCAAAATCATTGGCCGTAAAATATGGGTGACGACGGGACCACATGGTTTCTGCCGACGTCGCCCATATCGGATCGAGTTGTTAAGAAAGATTATGTGTCGGATAAGCCGAGTGTCGTTGTGTAATTAACCGAGGGACAACGCGGAGCGCACAGCGGGAAGAAGAGACACAAATTTCTGCAGGTTTATCCCTACCGCCGCTATATTTTCTGGGTGGCCCCTTCCGTTCTAACAGGTATATCACGCGAATTATACGAGGTATGCGAATATCGCGAAAAGCGTACTTCTCAAGTATTTTATTTTTTCTACAGGACTATTATTTAACTTGTGCTATGCGCAAATTAATAAAAATAATTGTCATGCATAATTCTTGACATTAAATTTTAGAAATTTTTCTTTATAGAAATGTAGAAAAAAATGCTAAAATAAAATAACCAAATTTTACATTAATAAATACTTTCATAAATTTTCTTCATGTTTATCAAAATGAGAGAAATGAGTTATACCAATATTTCATTCAGTTTTTTTATAATTTAAGTTTCACGATACCAGTGTCAGATATAAGTGTTGATATGTCATCGGAAAAGCTTAAGAGTCGCACAATCATTTTAATATCTGATATCTGACGATGTCTTAAAGTATATTCGCTGGTTCATTTTGAAGAATTCGTAGAAATGGAAATGTTAGAAAGGTACATAGTCTCCGCGCGTGTCAGGGAAATAATATACGTAAAAGCAAATCGCTTCGCAGCTGCATACAAATGCGGCTCAAGATCGTTCTTCCTTTCGGGTTCGACCTTCATCGAATACGTACGCTACCGAAGGATTCGCGTATTCAGACAGATCTATGTAGGTGAGCTGGAATCGTCTAACCCGCGTGCACGCTACGACCTTCCCTTCCCTCATTTTATTGATCCAACCTGCTATACAAATAAGCTCGTAGCACCACCCCGCCCGCTAACTCTCAAGGAAAGTTACCCTGACGTGACCGGACGCGACTCGTCTCTCTTTCCTTTCGTCGGTTTCGGAAATCGATGACATTCCTCGGCGCGAGTCGTCCACTCGAGGCGTGTATTTTCGCGAGGCAAAGTGCGAGCAGGCATGCGTTAAATAAGTAGCGCATGACATGAGTTTTACGAGACGCACGTTTCCTTAATTTCGACGCGCGTTACGTCGGTTAATTTGGCGAAGATTCATGAATCGCACGTTATCTCGTCCAAACTTCACCACTTTCGCCAAAATTCGCCGGTTGCGACTGCGCGGAGTTTATTTTCGCCGGGCGAGTAAATTGCCGGCAGCGTGTGATTATTGCGGGTCGACGCTAATTAAAGACTTAGGTTCACGGTTATCCCGCGGTATATCTCTATATAAATTACATCATTTACCCGGACTTTCCAGCGCGGCGTATTACATTGGAGATTTACGTCTTGTTAATGTCATCCTTTAGTTACTGTCCGCGGACACCACTGCAAATCATTCTCAATAATCTGCGCGCGCTCGGCTTTATGCGTATTCCCCGCGACTAAATTTAATCGCGCGACTTTGTCTGTACGTAACTCCTTCTCGCGGCCTGGATTGCCGTATCGAATCAAATTGCTCGGCGAAATGTCTTTCTATAAGGTTTGCGCGATTAAATCGATCGTGGCAAATCGCGTGACTGAATATATCCGGGGCAGCAGATTATGTATAATAAATTTCGCAATCTCAGACACTACACACTTGACAAATCTTTTCATACAACGTATCCAATTTGCTACATCACAATCTATAAATACATACACGTATACATCGATTACGCCGCTGTGTCGCACTATTTCAAGACATCCCTGACCTCGGCTATTCTGGATTGCTATCGGTTTAAATGATTGGCCCCGACTATAGGCCTTATATCTTTTATTTGACGCTACTCGCATCGATCATTATTCGCATAAAGAAAGACTGGAGTAACAGTAAGGTTTATTTACCTCCTCGCCGCGAAAGTTCCTGTAGCGGACCCACTTTCCCAGCTTCGGTCTCCAGTATTCCAGCAGGTACGCCTCTGAAAACTCGACGCCCTGGCCGTTACCGAAGCGACCCTGAGTGCCAGTCGCTGTGATCATGTGCACCGTGTGAAGATCGATTTCGAGCCACTCGCGCGGCTCCGCCGTGATCTGCTGCTTCGGACACCAGGCACCTCCGTGGCTCTCCTGCTTCAGCCTGGAAGAATAAATATTTGCTCTGGGATTACGGATCTTTATTTTCTCTTTCCCGCTTTCTTATCGCGCTACGATCGTCGAGGGGAAAGAGAGCTTCTCTGGGGGAATCCCTTCGTGAAAAGGAAAATAGTCGCCAAACGCGCGCGGCTCTCTCTGTCTCTGAACTTTCCTGTCTCGCGGATGCTTTTACGTTTTATTCATACATTTTTTCGAATTTACATCTGCATGTGCAAATTCGACAGGTTTATCGTATTTTGTTTCGCGATTTTCTTCGTTTTTATAGTTTTGTACTGGGAGCGTGTAAAGGAAAATGGCATTTCAGAATTATGTAAACATTACTGAATACAGAAATGAACGGAAAATGTAGCGCGACTTTATAATGTTGAAGTTTTCCTTTCGACATTCAGGATTCATAGTGTGTGAAGGATTCGCGCCTACATACGTTGATAAGAAAATTGTTATCACGATAATAGCGAAACAGAAGAGTTCTGGGAGCGAGCGGAAACACCGACATTGTTGCTCAGAGAAAATCGTATAAATACGTGATCGGCCGCGTGTCTGTCGGATAACCGTCAGCTCGCCATCGTGCGATACGGGGTGAAATTATAATTTATCGATCGAACCGAGTCCCCGGATGACATGAATTAAAGATGAGCTGGCACCGTCGCGGGAACAGCGACGAAGCCACTTAGAGCCGGCTAATAATTGTATTCACAGATACCTTTCGCGGATTCGTCTGCGGCATTAAAAACTCTCCTTCTGTCTGCGCGATACGAACGTCAAATACGCACGTGTGTTGTCGTGCTATGCGATTCCAAGACTTAAATTAAGCCGACGAGAGCGAATCTATTTCGGATTTTTTCAGTCGTCGCTAAATTACTACGCCGCTATTCTTGTTACGATAATCCACAAAGTTATATTATCTCTTAAGCATTTATTACTAAAATTAGATATTTATTTACCGAGTAAGAGACATGCTGCGTGAATATTTTCATCGCGTTTATTAACCGTGGAAAGTTTATGAAAGCATTTCCTCGAGAATTCCAAACGGAATCCTCCACGAATCTATAGATATCTTCGCGTGCGAAAAACAGGACGAAAATTGTTCGCCGAAGAAAAATTTAAGAAAAGAAGGAGAAAAAAAAGAAGGGTGGAACCGAAGAAGCGAGTGGCGGAGCCAAATGAATCCGCTCGGCGGAACTCGTGTACGCGCGTCGAACAAAAATGTTCTCGCGCAATAAAGAGGTGAGCCACCGCCTTCTGAAGTGTCAGAACTTTAAGTGTTGCTTTGACGTGGAAGGCAGTAAAAACGGTCGACCAGGGCTCGCTGCGTGTCTCTAAGGGCACCTTCCGACGTGGTTTTGGCAATGTAAGAAAGAGAGAGGATATTTTGCAGGAACGTGAGAAGACAGGAAGAGAGAAAGAGAGAGAGAGAGAGGGGGGGGGGGAGGGAAGGGGGAGAGAGAGAAAAGAAGAAACGAAACGCGCATATAGAGCGAGTAAAAGAAAGCGCGTGACGCACGGATGCGGGAAGGAAAGCGCGAGCGGGAAGGAAAGCGCGAGCGAGAAAGAGAAGGTAATAATATTCTACCACCGCGAAAGATCATAACTCATAGCCCATTAAGAGACCTCGAACTGCCTGGCTGCCACTTTGATACAGTCCGGGGCATCAAAGACATTCCGCGTGCACGGTACTCTTGGTCTGCGATAAATCTCTGAACGGGCGATTACGCCGACTTGGACTGCGAGCTGCCACGTCGGCGGAATCGGAGCGCGTCCTTAGACGGAGGGACCGATTATCGAGAGGAATGGTTTGTCGGACGAGAAGAATGCGCGTCGCTTCGAGATCGGACTGGGGAACTGTCTGAAGAGAAATGATTCGTTGCTAGGGTGAATGGGATAGCAGTCTCCGGTGCGTTGTTGAATGATCGAGAGAATTTCCTCGAGAGGATATAATATTTTTCCGATTTATATGCATTTGCCCAGATATATGTATATCGTGCGTTTCATCGTTTCAATTGTGATAATTACAACACATTATATAAATGAATAACATGTAAGATGTTATGCGTAATAGAAATGAAAAAATAATTTAATTTTTTCAAACAAATTTGTGTTTCTACAATCTACAAATTAAAAGAAAAAGAAAGTTATTAAGATTAGAGGATTTCGCATTTAAGTCTTATAAAAAGGACTGCTTTTCCGATTACAATATATCTGTGCAATATACATATGCAGATAGAAGTATTTTATGGTAAGCGGATAGGTAAATAGAGTATTCGTCGGGAAGCCCGCAATATCACGAAGCCATGAAAATGCTGTCAAAGAAGTTCTAGTCGACAATGCGGTCTGAAGGAACGATATCGACATCGCTGCAGCGAAGGGGGTGCTCGCACGACGTGATCGATTATTATTACTGACTTTAATGCATCTCTATTTTATCTATTAACTGATGATTATCCCACGCCTGAATACACTCGCGATTAATTTAACGCATTAATTTATTTTGTATTCGCGCTCCGATGATTGATTAATAGTGACGAGTTGATTACACTCCGCGGAATATTGAAAATTCACGCACGGCTCGGTTAATGCGGCAGAATTTCAATTACGGGCGAAAGGGCACCGGTGGAGTTAATGTCTTGCGCGAGTGCGAGTTTATTAGCGCGGTAGGTGGTCCCGATGATTCTCCTTGTGTTTGGACATCCGTCCCTCGTCGTGCTGTTCTCCGTCCGTGCGCCGCGTTGCGCGTTTGTCCCGCCGGAATGGTAATTAGCTGACACGCATAATCAAAGGAGTATACGACGAGCACATTAACGACGTCTAAGAGCTTTGGAACGGCCGATACAAATGGCTCCGGGCATGCGGGACGCTGCGCGTCATTAATCCTCATTGCGGTTTGAAGGCCGAATTAGACGTTGCGGTTTAGTAGGGCGTGATTAATATACGTTGCGATCGGTCGATCGTCCGGGTTATCTCGAGGACAGACAAGATGACGTGTCGTCCGTGCGGTCCGTCGAATCGTCCGACTTATAGATGATCTATCGCGAAGACGATGATTCCGCTCCTTTGCCTCCCAGCTTCCGCTGGATCGTGTCTTAAATAGCCACGTCGAGAGCCACGTTAGAGTTCGAGTAGATGGATCGAGAACTTTTCACGGGTAAGCTTTTAGTTAACGGACAGCACACTCGACAAGTATAGCATCGGTGAATGGTCAAGTTGATTCGAATACTCTAACGCTGTCGATGTACATATCTCGCGATGCGAGCGCACGCCGCTGCGTTTTTCACGGTCCGTAACGGAGTTAATATGATCAAATTTCCGGATTTGTATTGCGTCAGATTTGTGTGCGATGCGCTGCATAAACGAATCTGTAATTCACTCACCGTGCGCGATGCGGCCCGACGTTTCCGCTATCGAAGCTAGAGCTCGCAGTGATGTCCGCGTCGGGAATTGCGCCTGACTCCATCCCCAGGGGTGCGATGCATTGTGCTGCAAATAAAGGAAATTGCTTCAATTATATGTTTGCCCTGAGTGAGAACAAATGAACGATATAAACCTTGCATGTAAAGCCCACTTTAGACGATGTGTTAAAATTAAGCGTACATACATGTGCGAGACAACTTTAATAATCTAATAACACGATACTCTCTTTCTCTGCGATGCGAAATCTGAAACACTTTTCCCATAGCGATAATTTGTTTTTTTTAATTTTAATTTTATAATTTTATAATTTTTATATTATATATTATAATTAAAATTCTCTCTCTCTCTCTCTCTCTCTCTCTCTCTCTCTCTCTCTCTCTCTCTCTCTTTCTCTTTCTCTCCGTAATGATAAAGTTATGTTTGAAATTATAAGATCTTGTATTATAAAAAGTATAACTATCAAAGAAAAAATCATAACTATTAGAAATTATAATAAAGTTGATAAATCGTTTGTCTCGTGTATCAGCGATATGCTCTCATTAGTTTAGATCTTTCGTCGTTTATTAAAAGCTGTTTTAAACGAGTCTTAAACAAGATTTCTTCGAGAGGCGTGCCGCGCTGTTATTTTCGGCAAGAACTGGAGTTAATCAGGCTTTCATTATGCGTGGAGCTACTTTTTTCGAAGTCAACACCGCATGCTGCGCGGACGAAAACGATGAAGAAGGCAACGCAGGCGCCGCTCCGGAGCGCCGTTTTTATCGCGATAATTACAGCGCTTAACGCGATACCGAGAACGGATTTCCATTTGGAGAATCGAAGAAAGATAAGTACCGGATGACTTGAAATTACATATTCGCACTAGTTCGCCGACGATCAAAGCGGCACTCGCAAGCGAGCGGGGCCGTTGTACCTTGTGGAGCGATCAAAGCAGATCTGTTAGCGTGGCATAAGATCGCGTCAGGATTCCCGGGAAACGAGCGAATGATATACAGCTCTTTAGCAAGAAATCGCGGCGAGGCGGAAACGATGCTTCGGTAAACTCGATAAATCCGAGTAGAAAATTCAACCCCGAATGAACCTAACGACAGCTGTTTCCTGAGCCATCGTCGGAACCGTCAACGATTATCGAGCTCGTTTATTCGTCCAACGATCTTAAATCCACAAACTTTTCTTCCGACCGCTTCTTTCTTCATCGTCGCGGATGTCTGGCACCGAAAAGATATCTGACGTAAATAAGAAGGTTGTAAACATTTCCTATATTATTCTCCAAACATTGTCGAAAATGTCGAGTTTGAATGCGATAGAGAGAGGCTAAAAATTTATCACAGTATACAGGTGTTCAATAAAATTCTCATTTGTTTTCATAAATTTTTAACGGTAATCTTTACTAATCTGATTAACACGAGACAATCTATATATAGAATAAGAGCAAGTCTACGAAGTGTTGCCGAGTATTTGATTTCCACAACAATACTGTAAGTTCTGGAATAAGATATCGATCTCAATGCATCTATAAGAATGGATAGCATAAGTTATATATAGTAAAATTATATTTTGTAAAATTGATGGATAATGTGATTATCAAAGTTTTAGAGAACTAAAAGTCTTACAGGCACAGTGCATTAAAAAACCTGAAGAAGCATTTCTTTTTACTTTATATTTCTACATATAAATAATCGTATTTGACGTCCCCTTTTGAGTTACGGACAAAAAATCGAATCATCTATCTGTCAACTATACATACGACGATGAAAAATTCAAGAAACAATAATTTATAAAGTTTTACTACACTTTCAACGTCTCGAGAGACGAGGAAACAATTACGCAGGAATTTCCGGTAATCATCGTCGAACTCTACGTCGGCTAAAAATACTCGAGGAGACCCCGAACGCCTCGAGTTTCTTTACAGGGGCAAAAAACGTATTCAGACAAATAAGTTTCTAGTATAATCAGCGCTACCCCGGCGCACGATCCCGAAGATTCCCGGAGATCGATCGTTCTCGCGCCGCGCTCCTTCCGGTACGTGCGCGACGCGGCGCGCGACGTGCAGCATCCAGCGCGTCTCGTAACGAGAGTCCCTGCGTCGCTTCTAGGAGTAGCTGGGGGGGGGGGGGGTAAGCAGGCAGGTTCGATTCTCGTATTTATAGACATCCTGGAAAAGAGCGCGGGAACGGGAGAAGAAGAAGAAGAAGTAGAAGTAAGTTATGCGACGTTTGGCCCGCCCCAGCCACTCATTCGGCGACCATAACTCTCAGGGAGTGACAGCTCCGAACGGAAGGGTGTGTGCCGCCCTTCGTCCGCGAGAAGAGGAAAATTGAATGCCTTCGCAACCCCACTTCTCGGCGCGTCCTACATCGCTCTCTCGTCTTCTCGCCCGCACGTTCTCGCTTCTCCTCCTCTAACCGCGTCACTGTCAAACTGATAACCGCTTCTTTCCAGAGAGACGGCTTCTCTCCACGAAACCCGAGACAACCACGAAACGGTCGACGAACAAGCCGCGCCCGGAGAAAAACGCAATACGTTCGTAGGCGACGTAGATTGTAATGGAAAAATCCGTAATAAATTCCGAGAAAAATTCTTTTGCCTTGTACATATATCCAGTATCGTTGCTTTTATACTTGTTGTTACGTGATAGTCTGAGACTCTTCTGCGAGAGCGTATCCGCTTCTCTCCGCTATTATTTCGTACGCTCTCCGGTGTATTTCTACGTACAGGTCGAGTTGATAAACGATTTTCCGCGAATCTTGAAATACCGAAATGGTAATTGAAATGTCTCGGCACTGAATCAGACGCTTCCACGTTCAAGTTACAAGTTGAGACAGCGATGAAGGCTGCGCACGATCTGTTGGAGAGATCTACAGATCTACGAATTGCGCAATATCGTAAATCTCCTCTTTACAAGCACGGATCTCCTTCTCTGCCGTCATTTGTCCTCTCCCGCGAAGTATTCACGTTGCACTCGAGTAGCGAACCACTCCTTCGAGAAACCGACAATGAAAATGGTTCTGGAATTAACCTTTAACACGGTGTAAGTCACGTCTTTATCTATTCTAGGCGAGGCTGATTTTAATAATTTAATATGTACTTGGCTGTAGCTTGGCTATGTGGAAACTGTTATATGAAAATTTTAATTCTTTTCGAAAATTTCACAAAAAGAATGGATTAAAGTATATCACTCTGTACAAGACACATCCTCATTGTGGATCTACACGCATCTCGCGTCTCATATAATTTCGTTCTCATATTCTGGATGAAGTCAAAGATACCGTCTTTGGTAGACGAATACGGTGTGTAATTAGCTCAGCTTTTATAATAATAGCAAAGCAAATTGCACAGAAGAATCCCTCGGCAAATTAGGAAAGAAAGATAGAGGAAATGTGGTGAGGGTAGATGCCAACAAAACAGGGCTTTTCTATCTCGGTGAATTTAATAATTCGCATCACCCTTCCTTTGTTAATTCCGGGATTATTATTAATGACGGCGCACCAAAGTCGCGGTCGGCTCTCGGTACGTTCGCTCACACTTCTCTCGTCGAGCGCGAATGTAAATTAATTACGCACCGGGACTCTTTTATGAAAAACATATTAAAATTCCCCATCTCATTGCAGCGCGATATTAGCGCATAAATCATGATTCGCACTTAATCCTTGGGTTAATTCAATCTTTTTTTTTTACGTCGACTAATTATAATGTACGAGTTAATGTCTCTTGCACATATATCCTCAAATCATCCTGTTGCGAAAACTGACTAACAGAAAATTTAAATTATTTAAATTATTGTGTAACTTAAGATCTTATAATAAAAATATGATATTGAAACTCGTTCGTAAAATACTAATAGATCGTTGAAGAAAACAAAAAAATACAAATTTCTTAAGACATTATTATTAGCTTTTTAAGACAGTCACATATATCTCTGATGTATCGTGACTTATGCATTATTTTTATCAACGTGCAACATCGAAATTTAATTCTATTCAAGTTCTTAAGTATCATGTAACTTAGAAACTATCTGGGATCGTTTGTGTGTGTTAGCGATAATCACCTTCTCAGTGCGGCTCATTGCGACGGTATTCAGTTTGTTATGTTTGTTGAACGAAATTAGCAGGTGGATAACCTGCCGCAAGGTTTTCTCTCTCGACTGCAACACCGCACCCATTTTCCGGGCATTGGCGAAATTAGAATGAATGTTTGTAAGAGCGTCGACCTCGAAAGAAGTTCGTGCACTCGGGCTCGCCGCCCTAAGCAGTGCGTTGCAACCTTCCGTACGGGCCATGAGGGCCAAGATGTGGTTTTCTCGGACCTGGGGAGCCATTTTCGCCTCTTTCAGAGAAAACAAACATTCGTCCTAAGCAGAAGGTAACTTGCCTCGACGAAAATGCGCATGCCCGTCCCCCTGGCGCCGTGACGACTGGCAGAACGGAAGTACTACTTTTATACGACCCTTTCGTCCCTCCTACTTTCCTGAAGTTTCTCTTTCTCTCTTTCTCTTGCCCTTTCTATCCTATCCACCGTTTCTGCGCCCTTCTCCACATCGCGGTCGTTCCATCCTTGGAACCCCCTTAGGCATTACACACCGTGGACTGAATCACCGTCTCGAGTTGCATGCGTTACTTAGACCCCGAGGGTCGAAAGTGCAACCCTTTTGTACAGGGTTCGTGCCTTCATGGCCTGGATTTATCAAAACTAACCAGTTTTATTCGCTAATGCGTAACTAATGTTAATAGATATCAGAAGAGATAGAGAAACTATATATTGAGTTGTTTCTTTGTGAAAATATCTGTTAATTTAAGCTTTCATTTTTAGAAATTGTAAAATCAATACTAAAATTATGGAAAAATTATTTAAATATTAAACCATTTAAAATTTTCGAGAAAAAATAGAGAACAAATAATAATCATATTGTTTAATAATAATATTAATAATAATATACATAATTATAATATATAATATAATATTAATAATAATATTAATATTAATAATAATATTAATAATAATAATATTGTTGAATAATAACTATATTGTCCGTCTCTCGTACAGTTTTTAAATTTAAAAATTCGCAAATTTTTAGTTTCTTTCACGCAAGAATGAAAATGCGAGGACGTTTTACGCGCGTCACTTAAGAAAATAAATCTTTCCTTTCTCGATTACGCCGTTCACATTGTCTAATTCTTTTGTTCCAGTCGATGTCAGTTGCGCGAAGGGTTTTAGGGCACGAACTCTTCGTGTTCGTATAACCGGGCACGCGGTGTTTGCTTTCGTGGGTTGGCCTTATGAAAATACAGATCCGCGCGGCGGATTGACGGGCGCCCTTCGAACCCGAAAGTCGGGGATTATTACACTCGACGTCGACGTCTGACAGTTGACGTCCTTTCAACGCGTCAAGCACGGAGACGTCCCTCGGATTCGTTGCTCGATACATTCCGGCAATGCTGTCGGGACGTCGGGATGCTCTCAGCTCGATCACGACGAGATGCGCGAACGGGTTTATCACGCGGCGGCAGAGACTCGCGATTATCGCATTCGCTCGCGTATATTCGCGAAACGACGACGCGATCGCGAGATATATCGCCGAAAAATAGAAGAGAGACGCGCGATCCTGGTAACGCGGAAAGCCGAGGATTATTTCGCTCGGCGTCTCCCGTCCAACTGACGTCCTTTCAATGTGTCAATCTTGCCTGACTCTCCCGATTCATTCTCGTTCGCCGAGAATGTACTCGAAGACTGCGCCTCCGGTGCGGCGATGAGACGCGGGGTTAAGTCGATTGCACCCGAGGCGATTTATCCGAAGTCGTTAGGGACGAAGAGAGATCTCAGAGTTTGCGTACGCAGGCGAGCGTAAACTGTCGGGTTCTGGCGCGTGATCAAGCCGAACGACGAGATCGGAGCCTGCGCGAGGGTAAGAAACAGATGTCGGAATACTGGCTTGGGAATGTTTACGTCGCGGGGATTTTATATCCGAGAGACATACGATGTACACGTGCGGAAAGTGTCGGCGGTGCCTTTGTCGTACGAATAATCGCGCCTTTCAAACAAGCCTCGCAGAAGCTGTCAGCCAGTATTAATGCCTGCACCGAGCTTACAAAGGAGTGACAAGTTGTAATGATAAGCGGGGTATGTTTTGATAAGTGTATCTGCGAAGGGAATACGATTGTGAGAGTATATTTGTGCACTCGCGCATAGGTGACTGTACAAATAATCCGTTAATCCGCGCACGCAGGACATGTATGATCGCTTCAATTATAGTGTTCTTCGCGAAAGGGATATCCATGGCTTAATCTGAAAACTCTTTATGCACTTGTGATATATTTGATTCTGATCAAATTATGCAAAATAGTAATTAGTATTATTCTATTCCTTAAAAAATGTATTATAATATAATAATACATGGAATTTTTTCACAATGTATTTCATTATTTATATTTTTATTATCACTACTACTCACAGAGATTTAAAACAAGAGATATTCCATATTTATTTGTGAAGACTAGTTATTTTAATTCACAATATTTTTATAACTGTACTTTGAGTTTTACACTCGTGTGTGGGTTGGCGATAGAGCGTAGACGAGGGGCAGTAACGCGTTAATTGCCGCATTGTTATGTTAATATGCTGAAGACTCCTGCGATAATTTCGTCACCATCACGCTAGAGCCTAATGGATCTGTAGATAATTGGAAAGGAGGGCTGAGGATCGAGAGGGTAATAGAGGGATGACAATGTTATAACGCGGGAGAACTCTATTGCGTGACGGTTCTCCCCGGACACATTTCTACCGTCTGTTTTCGATGCATTCTCGATGCCACACATATACAAGTGCGTTATTCCTACATATATACGTTCTCCGTCTCATTACACACACACACACACAAATATATACGTATGCACGCGCGCGCGCATGCATACATATATTAATTTATAATTATTAAAAATTATAATATATTTGCATTCGTGGTCTCACTTATATTCATTTATTTAAAGATGTAGTTATATCGATACACACATCCCCTGCTTCATCATTAGCTCTGCCATCGTAGTCGCCGTTAACAATGAATCTCGTGCGGAATGCGAAAAAAAGTGATCGTCCGCCGCACATGTGTCACGTGCGGTAAATTTCGCTACGTCAGATACACACGTCCCTCCTTTCCCGGATGACGCATCTGTATAATTACGTCCTATCCTATCGCCCCGACGCCAGCACACTCGTCCGCTCGTGTGTACGTACACGTTCGCGTTGACCTCGCAATTATGCAACACCGAAACGCGAGCGCGTTAATACACACGATCGACCGGCAGTGACCGTTCTCGTCTAGGCACGCGTCTATGTGCACCAATCGCCCCCCGGTGCAGGGTGCACGCGAAACCGTACGCGCCCTTTCGCACGAACGCACGCACGCACGCACATACGTACGTAGACACACACACAGCGGGAACCTAGAGAGCGTGCAACACGCGCAGACACCGCAATCCGACCGACGTGCAACATGTTTATGTATCGCCGGCAACATTAACATTGCAATTTATGCGCGCTTTAACTGCTCGGCGAGCCCTTCCAGCGCCCCACAACCGTCCTTCGGTCCTGCCACGGCTGACCGGCTCGCTTAACACGACCGCGAATTCGCCAACGCGGCTCAATGTACAAGTTCAGTCACCGCGGGGGGTCCTCCCTAAATCGTCTCCCCTTCGCGGTCTACTTCCAACTTCCGTACGGGGCAAGAGGGGGCTATTTATATTTCGAAGCTGTTCGCGCTTTTCACGTGCGGAGCACGTCGATCCACTTACGAAAGTCTCTATGGATCTTCCGGTCACCGGTGTTCAAAATGCGATTCTATTGGGTGCCAAGCACGGTCGAGCGAATTCAAAGTGTGCCGTATCTCGTTTCTGACTTTTATGCGCGAATAAAAAAGGTGTTTGAAACGATACGATTAAATTTTTTTATTTATTGCTTTTATTAACGGGCTGACATATTACTTGACAGATTGCCATTTTGTGACCATGTTAGTAAGCTGTCATATTTAATTAGTTGCAGATTAAATTCTTTCTTCGTATATAATCTTGTCGTTTTAATCGGTGTTGTTTCGCTTGTTATCTCAAAGCATTATGTTGAGCTGTTTTGATAACCAGATAAAATTTAATTAGCGAAGTTCGCGCTATATATAGTTGTTTTCACGGATTACACCGGTACGTTCAAGTACAAGTATAAGCAGGATCAAAGGTAGCCCAAGTATAGGCTTTGAGGTTGAATAGTATGCCGCATAGATTCCGAGAGTTAGAAGGTAACATCAACTTTCCTGATTTAGTATATGCTCGTAATAGTCGTTGTACGGATATATTTAGCCTTAAAGCATAAGCCGATTATTGTACACTTACAGACTTTACAGTACTATCGGTGATGAACCTTGTCAAGGACTCGTCAAGCACAGTATTCGTGTCATTTAACTTTCATTTAACATTCGCACAGATAGAATCTTTATGAGTCTACAATTTAATTGTAGATTAATTTCAATTTAAAAATTGAAATTATATATTATATACAATATATATTATATATAATTTAATTATTAATTATATATTATATATAAAAATTGAAATTATAATATCGATTATATAATGATAAAATAGTTTTGTGCATATACACAGGAAGTCTCCATTCTGGAAACTTTATGCTTATGTATGTACTCCGTATAACTTGAATCTACTCACTCATCCAGGGAAAGGAATGGTATACGCGTTGCAGTGTAACCGAATCGAGAGACCATCACGATCCATCTTTCGGTACTGCTCGAGAAATTCTTCGGGTGCGAAATACGTCCCGTATACGTAAGTTTCGAGCTCGATTTCACGAACGAGTACCTAAAAGCCTTTCCCGGGGCTGACTTCGGAACTCTTGGCGGATACTTTGCAAGTTTCTCGCCCTGTTTACCTGACACGGGGGTGGCTCGGGCTGCCGGAGTCAATGGGATGGAAACCAAGCCGAGTAGAAACCGAGCCCGAGGTTTAATGTAAGGCAAAGGGCAATGCGGTACGGAGGGAGGCCTTTCTGTTTTTATCGGGTGAAACCGCGGGTGGCAGAGGCACCCATCTAGGGTAGAATTATAGCCTTGGATGTAAACACGTATTTCTACCGCGATTCCGCCACTACGATCTCCTGATTTTACGGAGAGAAGATCGACTCTCTGCTACTACCCGATAAATGTCACGCATCATTAATGATGTATATGCCCTTTAATCCGATTTTTGCGTAATTATTACTTGGTCGCGATGTTTTGAAATTGTACAATATTTTTTGCGCAAAAAAATTATTTTATATATTTATTATTTTATATTGAAAATAAAAGAGTTGATTGTATCATTCTCTTGTATAAGATTCTTGCAGGAAGTAAACGATACAATTGAAAATACATTTATGCAATGTTTTAGCTGATTAATTTAATGATCATTGAGTTGATTGTCAATACTTAAGTCATTATCAATTGAGAAATGTATGTAATTTAAGTTTGATTCAAAAGCGCGAAGCTGTCTCGAATCAGATTCTTCTAATTAAATTGACATGTCTACTTACATATGTCTATGGAACGTCCGCCGCAGAAGCAGAGGATCAGCAGGTAAAAGATGAGGCACGTCTGCAGGTAGTCCATGGTAGCGTCGATGGTCCGCGGGCCCGTGGTCATCGAACTCTCATAACCGCTTCTGCAAAAATAAAGTTCCCCAAAAAATCACATACACATACACACATAGGTACAAACGGCTCGTAGTCCCGGCGTTACACAGAACAGAGTGATTAAGCGTAATTCCCGGGAAGGCGTCTTGCCAAGCATAGAGATTCGAGCGTGAGAGGGGGTTGGAAGGAGAGGATAAGGACGAGGGGGGCCGGAAAGGGGGACGCGACATGGACGTAGAAAAAGAGAGTCTGGAAACGGCCGTTTCGGTCTCCCCCGTGCTTTTCGACGGGGTGAAATGGCGCGGTTCTCGTACCGGACAGATATATGACCGGTACAGGAGCCACGGACAAAGAGCTACATTCACGCCAGCAGCCATTACGCGTCATTATCGAGATTAGGATCGGCCGTTCGACGCGAGAGAAGGAGACGGAAAAAGAGAGGCCCGCGACGAGGATGATACGGGAGAAAGAACTACGAAGAACGCCGTAGGGCTCTTTCTCTCTCTCTGGCTGGTTCTTCTCTTGTATGCGAGGGGGCGAGAGCTCCGTGTACCGGATAGTCCGGGATACGATGGGTTTCGCGGAGAAGGGTGAGAGGGGTAGGAGGGAGGGGGATGCGAGACTGTACTTTATTCACGGCGGTGCCGTCGTGGCGCGTAGCGCAGGAAAGAAAAGCGAGGGAGAACCCGTACGAGAGGCCTTACTTTTTGGCTAATTAACGGGGGGGTTTCTTCGACCGTTCCTCGATGTTTATCTGCCAAGTTTAGGGAATCCTTTTACTGCGACTCGTTATTTCACGACAAAAATATCCGTGGCGATAGACGCGGCTGCCGGCATTTTATATCGCGCTACGCGATCGTGGATTTGTGGATTTCAGGAATTTTTATCGCGGGTACCCGATCACAAACCAACGAAACTCCTAGAATGGGTGATAAAAATTCTTCCAAGCCGATCTGATTTTCTACTAATGTTTTGAGATAAATAGATTTAATGAGTTTTATATTTTAAAACCAAAAGAAACCACAAAAAGAATTAAATAATTTGTGTATTCGTTGTTGCAATGTCTTCTACTTTGTCACGAATTTTATTGAAATCGACGCTATCTTATTCAAAGAGAAACAAGTCTGCAGTATCAGTCTGTTTATCTAACTGTCTGAATAGAGATCCGTGGACTATCGTCGCGTTAGATAGCCAATTCGAATTCGAGAATTTGCGAATACGATTGCGATGGCTCCGTGGACGGTCATAATCGATTAAGTGGCTGAATCGAATTATCCAACCAGCAATTAAGACACTATTCAGCGTGAAGTGATTGCGTATGCCGGTACCAGTGTCGAGCATAGCACGATCACAATGCGCGCGATCGATTAGTCGACATAGTAATTAAGGTCATAGAGTACAGCCAACCTCTAACCGCCCAGCTCGCTCGGCCGATTGTGTCCGAGACACGGCATTCGTTTCTGTGCCGATCATTAGATCAATCATGACGTACAATTAATCATTAGGCTTGAGGATAATCTCGTCGTAAGTGCATGCTCGCTCTAATGCATTCTCATGGCTTTGCCATCGCGAGACACATTCCCCGCAGCGATCGTGTCACCCCGAATATAGCATTTCAAAGGTGCTTGTCATCTCAGATTACGCATTATGCACGGCAAATGTAAGATAATTAAAAATAAAAATTCTACGGAAAATAATCGCGCTCTAGTGTACTCGTGTGAACGTAATTGCACCATCGATCTGCATTTCGCGCGCGAACTTACTCGAAGGAGAACGTGAAGCTCATTGTATAATACCTTGCGGGCATACTTCGAGTAAAGAAGCTCAATCACTTGCTCGTAATTACGGAGAGTTGATTATGTCCACATGTCTGAGTTTATATATGCACTTTCGCTCCAGGCAAGCACGTCTTGCACCTTTATTAATATTCTTTTATTTATTTCAGTTCCTTCCCTCCCCCTCCCCCTCCCACCGTCCGCGTTCTCTAAATAATTGTCCTTCCGAAGGCGAGGTCGATGAGAAGCTAGAGTTTTACTGTTTCTTTCGTGAATAAATTTTCTTTCGACTATCTTTAGCCGGCACAAATATTCAACGCCGGCGCCGACGCAACGCCCAAGTAAACCATGCGAACCTTCGTTGCGGAACGAAGAAATCATATGAATTTAGTGCCCCGTTTGTTCCGGCCTTCTACAATACGCACACTGCCATCTTTCATTCGCTCGAACTGCCGCATCGCCGCGTACGGCCACTCGGTTCCACTATGTGCCTCTGCATAAGATGCCCTTATGCGCACTTCCAATGCTCGATTTGCATGGCATTCGTCTCTTCATTTTTGCCGAGTGCATCGTGCGCACGTCGCGTCGTTGAGCTCGCGAGCCAGGTGCATCGGTGCTTAAGTGGAATTAACGTGAATGATGGGGGCCCCTAGATAAAGCTACATCCGCCTGTACGGCTCGCGAGCGTATTTCACGAGTGAATACACATGAATTTGTTCGGCGAATCAGCGAATCAATCATTGCCGCGCACCGATTACGTTCGGTACATGTTCAAAGCGTGAACAGCGGATTCTTCTAAGCTTATTAATCTTAGCGAGCTCGTAAATAAATGTGACAATTTCGAGATATTGATGCCGAGATTATCTGTCTTTACGTTGTAGTAACTTTTATTTATACCATCCATGCAATTTTTTTTTGTATACTTTAATCAATAGTTAAACCACACGTACACTTTAATCAATAGTTAAAAAGCTGTTCGTGTTTCGCGCCATTCGGCTAGATAATTATTTTCCTTGAAATTCAAACTTAAATTAAAAGCCAGGAGAAGTATTTCCATTTGTGTGTGTGTGTGTGTGTGTGTGTGTGTGTGTGTGTGAGTGTGTGTGACAGTATTCCTATAGCACATTCTAGAGTTGGCTTGGCTCCGTTCCTAACGTGTCATTCCGAAGGGAGTGTGAATGGGAGAAGGAAGGAAAGTACCGCTGCGCACAGATCCGCAGCTACGTGTACGAATACGCGCTTTAATCTCCACACTTACAACGTTTTCGGATCGTTAAATGCCGTTCGTCGACGAACTTGAGTTCGGGCGAAAAATTCGCATCCAAGCTCGACCCTCCCACCACCTCTCGTCACTCGCGAACGGCTTTAACCGCGGCGGAAAACGCGTCATTTTCTCGTCGAGAAGTTTTCGACGACGCAGAAAAAAAGGAAGCTCGAAAAACTAGGACGTAAAAATTCTGTATAGACGTACACAAGAATTTCTTCTTGCGAAACGGCAATTGATTTGTGTAACAAATAAGATCTTCGCGAAGCTGTAATATACTGAGTTCGCTAAAATTCGTTCGTTTGACAATCACTGTCATTATATCGATGGACTTGAAAAATGTATAAATGTGAAAAAAGCGCGTTTTCGCGTGGATATAATTTCAATAAACATTTATTTCGGAGACAAAACGTGCAGTTCGCATTCACGGATTTTCGGTTCATAAAGTCTGCCTATTGCAGAAATTCCGACGACCAGGGCGAGAAATCACGCTCAAAGTCTTTCGCGAGGAAACGCACAATTCTCGGGCGACGAGATTTACGGCGGGCGTAGGAGAAGCAGGCATGGCGCTCTTTTGAGCGCTGTTTCCATCGTTCGGGCGCATAAATTTGCGCGTGAATTCGTGGAAAGTGTCGCGTACACAAACGCGCGACGGTCTCGAGTGTGTTCGCGCAGGCAAATTAAAACTCGACGAAGTCGTCCTCGCGTAATTGCCGGAGCGCGCCGCGACTTATTTTTGTAGATCCTTTCCTGGGGAGACGCAATCGTCGACGCGAAAGAAATCGCCAGACGACGTTTACACCATCGCATCGTTCTAACAAGATAAAGATACAAATTTTTCATAAAGATAAAAAAATGTATAAAATAATAATATAAAATAATTTTTAAGAATTATTACTATTTTATTATTTTTTTATACATATTATACTAAGAATTATACATTAAGATATAAGATATTTAAATCTTTTCTTGTTTCTCCATCTCAGGCTCAAGTTGCATTTGTATCTTTTCTTTTTTTTTAATTATATAATTTTGTGTAATTGTCATGATAATATCTATTGTAGTAGGGCTCTCTCGATTGAGAGAATTCTTCGGTTCTGTATTCTCTATCATTCACGGTTATTTTTATTTGCTTTTTCCTATGACTTTATCATCTTAACTTCCACTGCTGGATTTATTAAGGATTCGATTCATCTCTTTTATGAACTTTGAACTCTCTTGCCGATACGTAATTTATTACTCAAATCTTATTAATTCACAAAGTTATCGCAATAAGTCTCGGCTCTTTGACATTCCAATATTTTCCGCCCGAAGCGTAAAAGTTAACGGTGATCCTCCTTTCGCTTTCCGCTCTCTTTCCGCCGGCGTATTTTCGTCTGAAATCCGCAGGGCAGCTTCTATGAGATAGTTCGGTCATCCGGCGATCTTCAAAGAGCTTTGATCGATTCGCGAACTGTTCATAAATAGACACTATCGCGGTCTTCAATGCGACGTTTCTAACGCGAGAAAAAGAAGAGACAAGCAAGCGCGGCTAATTACGAAGGTCCCTCTGGCTACCGTGTGTTTCTGGTGCTGAGGCTGCGGCTGCTGTTGCTGCTGCTGATGTTTATCTTCTGGCGCGAGCGATGGGAACCCAAGATGGCAGAGCATCTCCCATTTATTCAGTGCAAGAACCGGTACGCTTCTCCCCGGTAGGACGAGAAAACAACTTGCGGCTTCTGGCCGTGCCTCGGGATATCTGCATCTCGTTCCGCCGTCTTTCCTGCGCTTCGAATCGCAGTTCGTCCGTAGAGTAAAGCCGGTTCCATATTAATTTCGTGCAGTCTTGTAGCTTCGGGTGTGCACTTTGTCTTTCGATTGGTGTACACGCGCGGACTGGACGAGTCGCACTCTGAGCGCGAGGATGCCTTCGGCGACCGGTGCAATGGACTTTAACGACGACATCGCCACGTTATCTATTCAGTCATGTTCGAGGTAGTCCAAAGATTGTCCAATTTATGCCAACCATTAATAATTGAGGTGCAATCAAAAACACATGTACGATACATGTCTTAATTCCATAAACGGAAGAGACGAAAAGTTACGGGAAATAAAATTTTTTGTCTTGTCAAGGAATCAATCGTCATAAGAGTAGTATAAAATAATATTTTAAAACTAATAGAGAAGAATTGAGACAAAATACCGTCTAGTTTTAAAAAAGTAATTAGCGAAATATTTAATCGTTTTTTATGAAAAATATTTTACTATTTTATCCGTAAAATATTATTATAGATAATATTATTATAGATTATTATTATCTATATATAAAAAAGCAAAAGCAATAGTTTTACTTTTCCTGGAAGCTAGCGTTAATTTCTTACGTTTAGCATCTTTAAAAATAGGAGAGTTATTATTCAAGTGTTCTCCCTTTAAAATATATCATTCTATCTAAATCCAGAATCCGCATCACATTGATATATATATATTTCACATGGCAGTAAGCGTTTGAAATTTATATCCTAGTATTTCATTCCGCCACACAATTCCAACCGGTATCCAGCAATACATATTTTACAAGTCTAACGCGAATTAGAAAAGAAAATTCGCGAGTCACGAACAGTAGAGTGAGGATTAACGTTGTCTCTCGCCTTTGCCATTCGCCTTCGCGCGCGCGAACTCTATAATTAACTACTCTATAATTACAGCAGCGTCTCCGGTTAAAAAGTGATATTTTATTGTCGCAGAAAACGTCGTCATGCTCGCTGCGTGCGACGGAATAACTTTCGGAGACACAATGTGCTGGAAGAGAAGGAGCAGGTTGAGATTACAAAAGCCTATAAAGGGGCAACGGTGCGCGTAAAGTTATCCGTAAACTGACAGTGTCCTCGTAAAAATCCATTATTCCGATCTTCGAATCTTGTTCCATGTCAGGGAAGGCATTCCGACGCGATCGTGAGCGGTCAAAGCACCCGCGGCGTTTCTCTCGTTAGGTCCCGCGCTACCTCGACGGGGGGTGCCATAACTCAGCCGAAATATTCGCCTACATTCTGCGCGTGGTGTACGAGGGTTTAGGAACGCGCGCATATACCTCGTCGTCAGGGCCAACTTTATCCGCGCCGTGTACACTTACATGCGCGCACACACACAGGTTCTTTCGTATATGCATAGTTAGAAGCACGCGCGCATACGATGGTGACATACAATGCACGCGACTAAGGCTGACCCTGGCAAGGAAGAAGGAGAAGGTTGAAGCACGGTGGGAGGGTTTGGTGGTGCAAGGAGGGTTCGGTGGCGGCGGCGACCCTCTGAAAGAGGGTACGCTGGGGAGGCGGCGGTCGGTGTGTAGTAGGACCATGAATTATGCAGTTCGCCGCGGGCTAGGGCCTCGTATGCCTCTATAAGAGGAAGGAAGACGGAAAAGGAGCGCCGTATAGCGAGAGACCTGGCGGTGAGACGCAGACGGGGATATACTCGCACGGTCCAGAGCCACTTTACTCTCCTCATTCTCTCTCGCGTCGCGTTCCTTCTTTCTCCTCTCTCTCCTCGCCGCCTCCACCTATGTGTGCCACCATCTGAGCCCTCCACCATCCAGTCTTCCACCTTCACCTTCTCGACGCCGCCTCCTCAACGCGCTCGCGCGCATTACGCCGCCGACACTTTGCTCCGACCGATTGAAATTTTCATACCGGCACGTCTACCGTCCCAGTTTATGCCTCGAACAAGTGAAATGTACTGCTACCATGTCGTTCTACCATGCTATTCTCCACCTTCGGTCGCCATTGCTGCGCCGAGAGAGTGGCAGGGAGGCCTCGACGTCCGTTTCTCTTCCTTCATCCCTTGGAACACTCTAGTTTTCCTCAACGTCTCAACTGAGGGAAGCTGCGAAGTACGATCCTTTACGTCGAAGATAATCGACAAAATGGAGCGAACGTCGATATCTATGAAAACACTTTCTGCCTTTCTATCAGAGCTAAGAGGAATTTCACAGACGTGCCGTGTACGTTGTGTGTCCGATACGACGAGGAGTCACGATTATTTTGCGAGCGTACGGCTATCAATTCCACGACTAGTTTTTTTTCCACGATACTGGGAAGAGAGACCGCTTTATGTTTGTTTGACACGCACCAGAGTGAACAATCGAATCGTTAAATATTTCAGCGTGACTCCCCATGATAGCAGGCGAGAACCATCTCCGCGTATAACCAAGGTCGACTAAAATTTTCATGTCGCTTGTCTGCTATTTGAGTTAAGCGATCGAAAGAAACAAGTCGTGTCATTATTTGAATTTTACCTCCTTCTTCGTTTCACTTACAGGACATTTAACTTTTCTACATTGAGGCAAAAGTATTTCTTTTCTCTTTTTGTTTAATTATTTTGTTTAATGTAATGAGCCAATATAGAAGTAATATCGATATTCTCGAAGACGCTTCTCTGTTATATATCTTATTAGACTTTAGCGTTAGCTTCTTGTGTAATGGCACACGGTTGGCGACGAAAGAGCGGTAACGATCCAATTTAGACTTGGCTCGTGCTGGTCGAAACGAAGTCGGGAGTATCGGAATTCGATAGCACTTTATTTGACAAACAGTATCTATCGCTGATAGAATGATCTCGAGCGCAAACGATGTCAGGAATCGATAGCCAAATGATGGCCGTAACCAACATAGAATATTGACATGTAAAATCACCTCTGAACTTAAGTGAACGTTGATATCTAACAGGCGGATCATTAAACCTCCTTATTTTGTAAGAGACGATCTACGAATAGTAATGTCCAAATTGCGCGCAGGACTCTGGAAATAGCGTCATAATTTAACCTTGCATCTAGAATGGTACCGGCATTATGTAAATTTATTTTATTCAAAAATTGATCGCAAATATTTAAAACTTTTATTTTTTGACACTCTGATATGTTATTAAATGTAATTGTTAAACGTATATACATATATATCAAGCTCTTATATTGATACTTGATTTTCTTATTTAAGACAGATACAATCCACGAAGCAGTTTAATCGCTTTTGTAAGTTCCGTGTACGTTTCTCGATTTTACGAATTAATTTTAAGAATCTTAATTCACGGATGTGATGTATATTTATTCGAAAATCTTACAGCGTCAAGATTCACGGGGTAAAATTAACGACCAGTCACACAGGTCGCGTCGTTTCGCACTTATACGAGCAAAACATCGTGCTCAACGACGTCAAATAAATGCCATTTGAACCACGTGGAAAGATCGTTGCTCGAAATGTGGATTTATGAACGGACGTTATCGCTCCGTTAATGTGCTGATTAGATTGTGCGATGAGAGTACATAGCGTTAGTATCTCCTCGCGCCGGGTACATAACTTTTTCAGAAAATATCGTAAAAGAACGCGACCGCCGATTTCATCGTCCCTGGCTTTTACGAGCCGCGCAGATTAATTATTCCGCGAGCGGCGAAAAGCGGCCGTTATGTGTCCGGGGGTGAAAAAAAATGTGGTATCACGTTTGGTATCGGCCGTTTTTAACGTCCGCCGTCTGCGGGTTAACGCCGCGAGGAACTCAGAATAGTTGCAGAAATACGCAGCTGACGCTCGCAAATTAGCTTGCGGCAATCCGCAGCGGAGCCAACTTTGCGAGCGCATGAAATGAGATCGCTTTGAAGCCCCGAAGTTTCTGTCGAAACCCGTTTCGCGAGAAAGAAGCCGCGTTCGCGCGCTCAATTGAATCCTTTTATCCCTTCTCCCCCTCCCCCTCCTCTTTTTCCCGCGCTCGTTGTAACTCCCCTCCGGTGTAATATATATTTTTTTAAGCGGTAGATTTCCTTTCCTTCGTTTTCCGCGGTTGAACTCCAAGAATAACGCATCGGAATGCAATGAAATACGATTTGCATTTTCTCCTTAACGGATAGCGGTCTTGGAATAAAAATTCCTTACGGCTTCTCACTTTATGTGAGATATCGCATATTTTCACGATTACTTCGGAACTTCGGGGCTGCTAATACAGCATCCCATTTGTATTACTTTGCCGCTGGAGGCATTGTCCGATAAGATAAAGGTTCTAAGAAACAGAATGGCCGAAAGGGTTAATCTGTTATTTGCATCAGGCGAATGTCCGGTTGGAATGACCCGCCAATCGAAGAATTATTATGCAGAACGATGACAAAGCAGATAGGAAACCCGGAGAGAGTATACAGTATATGTGTATATGGCCGCGTTAGGGGCGATTATTAATTATCAGCAAATAACAAGGCGAAGATCGAGATCACGCATACGTACGTCGGCGAAACTCCGCGAACGATCCTCGGTTTCGTTTTACTGGACCATCTTGCCGCGCCGTCAAGCCTTCACCGAAACCCGTTACAGCCGTTCTGTTCTCATAAATCGTTTATTCATGTTTAATGCAGTCTGGTATTCAGATACCCGAAAGTTTTCGAAGCTCTCAGACGGAGAGCGCGACTGCGACAGGAATCGGTGGGTGGGCGCGGAAACTTCGAACAAGGGAATGCTTTTGCATCGAGGCGACGTCTGTGAAACCAGTCAAAAAAAAAAGTCAAGAGAAACTGCGGAATCGAGTTCCCGTATCGGACCGGCCTTTTGCCATCTGCCTAGAAGACGATCTCTCGGACACGGGATCCCTTCACACGTGTGCACGAAAACATCTCGCGTCGATTTGCGACGCTCATCCGATCGATTAGTAGTTTCGTATTCTCGGGCTTCGAAAGTTCTTCGTGTACCGCGAGGGTATCGACCGAGTTGGCTAAATTAAATATTTACGACGGGCAATAAGATGACTAGCAATTGTGTAGGTCGCCGTATAATTTCGTGTTACGGAGGTATAAGGACGCCGCGGAGTTTTCGTGATTGAAGGTGATAAAAGCTGGGAAAAAGTACCCTCGACTCGTAAAAAATAACCAAAGTTTGCGACGTTATTTACGCGGAGATAGATTGTCTTAAATCGTAGACAAAAACCCTCGTAATTAAAGAAATTAAAATCTCTGCCTCCGAGAAACAATTCACATTCTCTTGAATCAATTTTATAAGAAGAAGTATATTCATAATAATCATGAATCCGAATAATGCTTGAGAAAGAACGACACAAGCTATTCTTAAAATCGAATAACCGCTATTTCCGTAAGAGCGGCCGACAGTTTTACGTAATACCGATTCATATATAATTCATCGTATTTCAATACGCAACGTACGCGCGCGGAAGATCTCCATTTTCCAATGACAAATCCCGCGTTTTATCATCTTATAATGTATACACTCGGAAGAACTACGCTCGACTTACAGTTCAAAGAATGATCTCCCTCGGCGGGAATTCTGTACGGGTCTCAGTCGCGAGTCTCAGAGACGCGCGAAGGAAAAGCTGGAGGAAAAATGGAGAGGCGAGAAGGAAACGAGAGAGAACGAGAAAGAAATGTACAGGAGAGCCTCTAATCCGTCGTCCTTCAGGGGGCTTAAGCCCCGTCTTCGTGTACCCTGGCTCGGAGAATACCGTTTAAGTCTCGTCCGTCTGGGAGTCCTCCACTCGGGTAAATATTTAGGAATTTTTCAAGAGTCCCGAGTGCCTAAGAAAACAGTTTACTCCGTAAGAAGGAGGGATCCCTCCCGGGAGTCCGAACAGCGCCGGGCCTGGAACAGTCATCGCCAGCGCGTCTTTCGTCGGCAATCAAACACGCCAGCATCGCGCGCATGTCGGAAGAAAATATACAAAGGGAAGATGTACGGGGTGCGCTTCCCGTTGAGAATGTTACCGCGCCTTTGTGCGTGTCCCGGGCACATTTTCTATCGCGCGCATCGAGAATCCAGGCCTGTTATTTCTATTTTTTATTTCCCTGACACGCGAGAAATGTACAACCACTAACTAAGATAGCGCCTCTAATTACTCTTAATTGGACTCACTGTTTGAGCAGTTCTTGGTTTCGCGTGCGCGTGATTCTCGCAGTTGACTCACCTGTAACATAAAAAATAATGATGATTAGTTTTAACATTCGAAGATCGCCGATAATTATAATTGCATTATGTAATCAAAAGATATATAGTAGTTTCGATATTGCTCAAAGAAAATTATCTGGACATTACTTGTATTCGAATTTTGGCCGTTCAAACTTTTTCAAGCGATTACGATTTCTCTTAAGAGATACGAGGTTAATAGACATATAAAATATATTGTTATTAACATAACGTTCTCCTTCTCGATTATTTTGTTCGCTGTGCATTGGCGCAGCTTGCGTGTCTCATCGCGCGATAATAATACTACATACAATAAGAGAGAGAAGACGTCGACCGACGTTTTAATGAGAGAAGGATGGCGCATGGGAGCTCGTTATAACGTACCATCATATAAAGAACGGTCAAGGGACTGAGGAATGGGCCGTGACGTGTATATAACCTTTTGGTAGAAACCGTTCATTACCGCGCGCAAACATACCCGGTAAAGAGATCACATACGTGGGCTTGCGAAGCGTATCTCACAGCACTTTACCTTGTCATAATATAGACGGTCGGGATGGCTTTAACGAGGATAACGGACAGAGATGATGACTTCGCACATGATCGATAACGGATCGACGTATGAAGGGACGATAGATGAACGCAACACGTGAAGTCTCGCGGAGAGAGAGTCGTGTAATAAATATTTAATTTATTGTATGTGAAACATGGTAATAAACGACACATAATGAAACCGCCGATTTTCTACACATCGAAATAATGTTGACAATTAGTCTGGCTTTGATTTGATAGAATTGCGATTCCAAGTTTCATTACGTGTACCATTGACGGACGTAAATGCGCCGTCACGCGTCAACGGGCTGTTTTCATCACGGCCGCTCGTCAGCACGAGTGCAATAAACCGTGCTTAATTACATGCAATAAGTAATTAAAGTGATTAAAGCGTATAATGCGCGGGACGCGCACAATCAGTAACGCGAGCGTAATCAAAATTTCGATTGGACGAGCGTATCGCCGAGCGTTACGAGACGAGCACTTTATAACCATAGGTTTTCCACAACCCTTTCGTGCTTTTAATGAGATGGTATCGCGAGTACGGTAATCCAGTCCGCGTGCTTTAGCAGCAAATGAAAATTTCGTTTCAACAATGCTTCCATTCATATTCGCCGATATATATTATCCACATTCATCAGTAATATTGTTAATTCGAATCAGCGTCGATTAACACTTCGTTAGATTACAATCCATTATTCGCAAAAACACGCCGAGGGATAAAGCAGTAGGAAAAAAGCTTCACTCTGAGATTACACAGCGAGGATTATACAGATATTTAAAATTATTCATTAATTGTGTCTATCGGTTGTAAAGAATTGATCACTGAGATATTTAATGTGCTGATAATTAAGAATGCATGAAAAGAGATAATGGATTCAATTTTGTGGCTAACAAAAAATTATAAAAAAATTTGTAGATAATAGTAAATGTATCACATTTACTGTAATACAGCAACGAATGACATTTTTTAAGTTCGTTCGTTCAACCAGCCGGCTTCGATAGCGAGACGTTTTTATCGCGAACTTCGACAGACTCCACGGCGACGTCGTCTTCGTCGTTGTCGTCGTCGTCGTCGCCGTCGTCGTCGTCGACGTCGTCGTAGCAGGTAGTCAGTACGTGCGTGCATCCTCGATGAGAGACGTGCGTCCGCTGAATAATGCCGAGAATTTGGGGAAGAAGAAAATGAAGGTCGACGGCAGCAAAGAGTATACGGAGAGGACTCGGTAGACGGAGTGAAAGAAGAAAGTAAGGGGCGAATAATAAAACGCCGGGCTATAAAAAGGGAGAGGAAGAATGGGTGAGGGAAGAGTCACGTGGCCGTCGAAGAAGCAGCCGACGTCTCAATGAATCCCCTCGAGCGGTCTCGTTAAAACGAATCGTGCGACACTGACATCGACATTGACATTGCCGACATCGTTCTCTTCTTCCTCGTCGTCGTCGTTGTCGTCGTCGTCGTTGTCGTGGTTTACGCGATCTCGAGTGGCAGTTATAGAAAGCTCAGCTGCGTTCTGATTGACGAAGACTTCCAAGGAGCCTTGGAAAAACCGTTCAGTGAAAAAACCGGCCGTGTTACGATGCGGTTTAACGGTCTTCTCGAACAATCGTGCCCTCTTTCCCGAACTACTTTCGTTCTTTCCCTCCCTCCCTCCGCCTTTTTTTTCTCTACAACCCGCGACGGGAATTCACCCACCCACTGCCTCTATATTTACCGCCGCAATAAATTTCAAGTCAGATTTCAGGCGAGGTAGGTACGAGGAGGCCGACGTGAAATTCGCGCGCGGATTGCATTGCTCCTTTATCGAGGGCTGGTAAACAAGTTAAACCAGATTAGAAGCGCGCTGCCTCGTAACCGGTGTTTTCTGCGTCTGCGAGCTTCAGCTCTTGGCCCTCTCCCTGCGGCCATTCTTCTTTTTCATGGCGAGTGACGGAGGAGAAAAGATCCCGACGATAGAGTCAAAGGAGGAGAAGGAGAGCAAACAGAAGTACAGAGAGCCAGAGGACATTGCGCTTCATCTTCTCGAGTGGGACTCTTAGTTTCTTTCCTCTCGCTCAGGCGAGTTTTGGCCCTCGTGTAAACAACTCCGTGGACTGAGCGTGTTATCCGGTCTGCGACGATGGATATTGTCTTTACCTATGAATCCCATTTCCGTTCTGGAAGCGTTTAATCAGTCTTCTCTTTAAGAAACGTATCTACAAGTGGAATTTCTTCATTTCGTAAGATTGTCTTGTTCGCGGTAACGTGTATTCTAATAATGCGATTGCTCTTGAAACGGTTCATCATGTTCATTCGTATCTAATAAGAGTTTCACTTAGGATAACGAAAGGTATTCCCGGAAAATAAGCAGACGTCTGACATCGATTTGTAACCCGTAATTCTCTCTCTCTCTCTCTCTCTCTCTCTCTCTCTCTCTCTCTCTCTCTCTCGTAACTACTACATTTAATTTCGATTATACGATATTGCGTGGTTGTGGAATCACGATGTACAATTCGATAGGAAATTACGCGTTGCCCGAAAGTCACGAAAGCATCCGTGCCGAGAAGCTAAACAAATTACGTAGACGTAGTATATAGCGAGAGGGATCCCGGTCAAAATTTTCTATCAGCTTTATACGCAAACGATTTTCCGAATAACGTTTCTGCGAAATTGCTTGATGAAACACGCATTAGGATTAGCGCAGGCCAATTTGCAGTACCCTTCAAAATTGGAAGATAAAAGCAGAAACGTTCATTGCCATAACAATGGTCTGTCGACATGCAACAACTTGCGTCGCGAGGGATCAGCACGCGGGATCGTCGCGTCGCGTCGCGTCGGCGTGCTTTCGTGTAATCAAATGGAGTATATCGAATACACGTGTACGTCTACTACGAATTGTCCGCGGGCTTGTAATTACGCAATACGTTAATAAGATTAATGCCACTGTCAGAGCCTTGAAACAGCACGTGGCGATCTCGTGACGCTCCGGCTGTGATGAAATGCGATGTAAATGTTAATCCTGTGATATTAAATTGTGTATAATCGGCCGCGAATAACGTGTAACGCGATGCGTATTAAAAAGGTGAATTAACCCTTCTGTCGATGCATAATTTTTCACTTTTTCATCAAAATGTACCCGGATACCAACTGCGTGTTTTCGATATACTGAGCTGCGACAATTTCTTTCAGCTGCCGGATATCGAACATTCTTTCCCGTTATATTTTAGGAGGTTTCCGAATACAAAGGCCCTTTGTATTTTGTTTCTAGCGGAGAAAAGTTCCGGTACATTTTTAATATTTAAAGTTGCTTTGGGTACCCGAGTACCCGTTTATTGACAGAAGGGTTAAAACGCTCGGGATGTGCCCGCGAAAAGGTGATGCTGGTGATACTTTTTTTTCGGAGCATCCCGCATTCGTGCACGCTGCGATATATATATACGCGTGTGTATGTACATACGCCCGTATATACGAACAATGCCTCGATTCAGGAACGTATTGCGCCGGTTGTGCCTTACGGCAACGGTATATAACGTCGGTGAATGACGGGCATTCGAGCGAATGGCACCAATCAGACTGATTGGCCGGCCGGTATTTACATTTCTGCGAGCGAGCCTGCCGCTCGAGGCCGCTCGCACCATCGTCGGGAGATTCGGGACAGAATTGCGGGGCAGATACGATGCTGGTGCATAACCGTGCACCTAACCCCCTCCCCCTTTGATAAATCTCCGCGATGATGCGGGGACCATTTCGATGTGAAGCTTGAATGCTTGTCGAACGCGTCGTTCGTATCGTGGCACGGGAATGCTGAATTGTTTTACATTTCGTACTTGTCGGCGCGTTTCTCCTGCATCGAAATTCATTGATAATCGATCGACATCCGCTTAACAAAGGAGAAACAAATATAACAGATATAGAATTTAGCGATTTTTTTATCCCCTGCTCATACAATACATTTCATATTTAATTGGACATATCGCGTTTAATAATGATTTGCCGCTATTATTTGTATAATTCGTTTTAACTTTTGAAGTTCTGATCAGTATTTAGCATTGAAAAAATATATGAGCTGTAAAGTACTGTCACTCAAAATAACTATCGTAGTCCCGAAAATTATTACCGATTTTCTCTTTGGTGAAAGAAGAGTTCACAGTGCAGTCAAATATCGGTATGTTACACTGCGAAAGAACGCACATTTATCCTCCAATTAAAATCTCCGCAGGCGAGAATACTCTCCGACTTTGCACTCGAGAGGGAGAGAGAGAAATACAACTGGCAATTATCGCGCCCGGCTCTCGTCCGGCGCGATGCTCGACAACGCGGACGTTTTATCTCGTGTCGGGTGGACAAGCCGCAGGCGGGACACGCGAGAGGAACGTTTACGATACTCGAGGTACAACCGATGTACTTTCCGTTCTGAGAGTTAATTGCGCCCTTGCGAGCTTCGCACGCGAGAGGCGTCCGGTACATCGGCTTCTGCAAGGTCTCAGGGACGTGTGCGCGCGTTTAAAGATTTGCGAGCGCGTCTCTTCATCGAGATCGCGATACCAGCCAGCCCGATGTCTTCTCGAACGGGTGTATCGGATTACATCGATGTTCACGCAAGCAGGGCAGTCGTCCTATTTCGACGATGCGATGTCTCTTCGATGCGGCTCTTTCACCGGCTCGGGCTAATTAATAACCGCGAGTAACAAGGAGCAGATGGAGTGGTAGAAACTTGGGAACCAGACCCCCGGTCCACGCTTGGTCGACTGGCTTGGCTCAGCTTCGCTTGGCTCTGCTCGGCTGGCAGCAATATATACACACACACACACACACACACACATACACCCACGCGCTACCCATTATTGCGCACGTGTGGTCCGGATGGTCGCGTGCATGCTATTAGCGAAAAGGAGTGTCCCGAGTCTTACCAGTCCCCGCCGCGAAACAACTGTCCCTCTTTTTACCTCTCGCTCATTTTCGACCTTTTCGTATCCCTAAACTAAGGAGATGAATAGCCTTCCGCTAGATTTTATTAGGGATCCGAAGAAACACTTCCGGTTCGTATAGGTGAGACACCAGACGTGTCAGATGAACGTTGAAAGGAGCTCGTTAGCAGCGAAAGTAAAGTCGATCGTTCCAATAACGCTTGCATCGACACTTTTTATACATTGTCATTTATATCTTAATTATTTTCTTAATTACCATCATTATTTCAGAGAAAAAGAGAGAGATTTAATCATAGATAAAAAGAATGAATATATTCAAGGTACAAAGAATGAACGGTCAATATTAATCCTGTCATAGGCAGGCTGTATATTAGCAGCGTTTCTATGCGTGGTCGCGTGCACAATAATTACTTTTCGGTACGCGTCGACATGGCTCAAAAAGCAACATTTGCACGCGACACGGCTCGATGCGTCGCGCGTGCATATACGTTCCGCTTGAAAGTAAAAAAAAAGCACACGCCCCCACACACACACGCGTTTTGGGATACGTGTGCGACAATGGCTTCCTGTGCCATCCCTACGTGGCGTCCAGCTATCTGTCTGGGCTACCGTCACGTGAATGAATCATCCTCCGACCGCATTGTGTCTGCTTTCCAGCTTTCTGTCAGAACCGCTGACATCTTGATCCCTGCATCCTTCGTGGTTTGGCTGGAGTAACTTTACGGTTGACTTTTTGAAAAATGATATGTCCCAGTCGTGTGCGCTAACGCGTTTAAGATATATGCGTCTTCAATAATTTTATAGTTTATAGAAAATTTATTATTCATTATTTGTTTATTTTAATTATTTTTTTTATTTATTTTAATTATTTTATCTATTTTTAATTTTATAGTTTATAGAAAATTTATTATTAATGTATCATTAATAATTCTATTTTATAGGAAATAGTTATCGTGACTCAGTGCCATCATATATAACGCTATTGCACTACATTTTCTAATGTTGCTATATGTTTGTCGACTACGATACGAAAGTCAAAACGAAAAACTTTGACACTCGACGATATACGACGATCTTAACGCCCGTGCCTCCTCGGGTTCTCACGCGACTCCGATAATCCGAGAAAAGTAGCGTAGTCAGCAATACGACGACTATTCTCCGCGTCATTTTTTTTTTCTTAAGCCACCCCGCGATTCCCGGTCGTAGACCGGGATCACGAGAGCGAGATTTTTTCGGTTTGAGCTACGGCAAACGAGGTATTTCAGGTCGCGGAACAGCGTGGCGTAGACCGGTCGTAGTTCGCGGATGTATACGTAATAACCTTACGCTGCGCTTTTTTACGATGCTTATCAAATGCAAATCCTACTTTATTGCGATTGGTATTCTTATTAGGCGCCTTCTTTCTTGCCCGACTCCGACCGAGAATTCTCGGTCTTTCCACTCGCGGTCTTCCCTTCCTTCTTCTTTCCGCTCGCTCTTTCCGCGTGGCGTAAGAAGATTTCCGTCCGAGCGACCATATCGTATAACAACGTGTATAAACGCGAACGACCATCTTTTACTTCCCATTTGGATTAGGAGTTCGTGATTGCGGGTTGCGTTATTTTTCACATTCGTTTTTCGTCGTCGTGCACCGGAAAGCACTTTAGCGCGGATTCTCGAGAGACAAGCGCGGAAGATGTCACAGTGACATCGAACTTTTTCCATACCGAGATAAATGTTGCCTCAGCATTCGTGTTTCCGACAACTATTTTTCGTTTTCGAAGGAGCCAGAGTGTGATTTATTCCAGGCTAAATGTAACGCGTAGAGTTTGTCTTGTTCCCACAAAACGGCGCGCGGTTTTTATTACGCATGGCTCGCGGATTTGATCCGGATATTTTGATTACGATGTATTTTATGTCAACGCTAGCTAGCACTGTATTATATCTCAAGCACTATCTCTTCGGTATATCTTATACACGGGCACGTGTATCCCGTTGATGTGCGCAGAAGCTTTTTAATATCGGAATTTCTCTTCGCAAATCTGATATATTTGTATTTTACGAATTACAAACAAGAACAATTTAATGTATCAAGTAATGTTAAGGTATTTCTCTATAATTAAAAGTAGTTTATCAATTGGTGCGCTATGGCAATTGAGGTAACTCGAGTTGATTAATTGCAAAAAAAACCATACGTACTTCTTGCCTCAAGTAAATTTTAACGGACTGCTGATTAAAATTGATCGGCATACGCTTTATACTCCGGTTACTCGATTGTTCGGCGGCGAGCAATAATAACTTATGATAAAAGAGGGAGGTGTCTCTCTTCTCTCTTTTTCCTTCTCTCTCTCTCTCTCTCTCTCTCTCTCTCTTTCTCTCTCCCTCTCTTTCTCTCTCCCTCTCTCTATCTATCTATCTATCTATCCCAGTGGTCGCGCGAGCGGATCTGCTTTATAGAGGCAGGCGCTTTTTGGGGGCTGCATCCGGTTGGAATTTCAGCCGGCACCTCCTTCCACCATAGAGAAGGGCGCCGGATCGAGGGACAGAGGGGTTGTTTTCGTGCAAAGGCACGACGTATCTGCGGCGTGCGGGCTGTTCGGTATCAAACCCGGCGTGCCTAGAATTCTCCCTGTAATTGCATCGCTCGGCGCCCACGCCGAAACGATTGCATTTTCGGACCGCGTCATGGCATAAATATAGCAAAAACCTATGTGTTATCACTCCCTTCCGTCCCCCACCCTCCCCCCGTCCGTCCCTTCAACTCGCATGAACATCCATGACGGGATCACCTCATGCCTTGTCCGTTTTACGCGCTATCCATCGCCGCGTGACGTTGATTTTCGAAAATCGTTCCACTCGTTTTCACGTGAAAGCGTCGACGTTTCCACCGAATCCCCCAGCTGCATTCGCGCGCAGCATGTTAAACGGAATTGTAAATTTCAGCGCGCTCACTTTCGGCCCGGCGATAATTAACGCATTGTGGTCAGTAAGGGCGCGTACCGTATTTGCTGCTGCGGCCATGATTACGTGGACTGCGCAAACTGCAAGGCTTTTATTACGTTTTAAAGCGTAATCTAAACTGAAACGGATTGGTTAGCACGTAGGTGTTAAATTAGGAAACCGACCGGCGTCAGCTCGAAACTTCACCGTCATTGTCGACTTTAATAGTACACTTCGCACGATTCATTAAAACTTTGATAAATAATATTCCGAATAATATTGTTAAAAATTATTTTCACAATTTTAGTCATTTCACGCAGTATGTTAGGAAGATGTTACATAACTTGAAAACAAACATGCTGAATTGATTGTTATATAATAATTCATGTATCTAAATAGAGGAAACGTTTTTTTTCAATTTATTTATATATATAATAGTTTACTTGATAAGCGTCGAGATTTTTTAGAAAATGAGAGATTATTCAATGTAGGTATACAACAGAATGTAGCAATGGTAATGAAGGCGCATCTCGCGTTACAAACGTAAACGTACGGAACAAGTCTGCTCGCATGCTCTGTCGGCGTTTCGTACATTCCTCAAACGGACAAATGTGCACGGACACGTGTTCATCCGAAACGGAACGCAACGTGAGATCCAGGGTGGAATCAAGGGTAGAACGAGGAGTCTCGAATTACTAGACAACTATGGGGGGAAGAGGACTGATCGCTGGTAGGGCGATGACTCGAGGTGTTGATACGTTACCGCGATTTCAGTGAACAAAGGCATCGAGCCGCATGAAATTTGACGCCACGGACTGGAAAACTAAGGCTTTCGATCGAACAAGATCAAAATTTATGACAGAAAGAGATTGTGATATAAAAAAATTACCCGCGCGCGCGCGGAAGCTGTTATTTTCGTAAACTTTGAATGTATTAAATTTTCAGTATATAAATATTAATATAAATTCAGTATATAAATATTTAATATAAATTGCTTCTTATATTTAATCCTTCCAAGTTTTATTGCATTCCGATGCAATGATTCATAAAAGAAATGTATAGATAATAAATATTTTTTGTTCGTGAAAAATCCAAGAATCACAGGAATCGATGAATAGGATGTTTCTATTTAGCAAGCAAAGCTAATCTTTTTGGAAGGGTCGCGATCCTGAGAACGCCCTCCGTCAAGAAGAGCTGACACAAAAGAAGGAAGGAAAAAAAAGTTTGCGCGTACGATCCGAGGAAACGCGCTGGTTGCCGTCTTCATCTCCGAACAGGTATCGAGACTGAGAACCGATGTCTTAAAAGTCTTTCGTTAGTTTCTCCGCCCACGAGACGAGGCTAATCCGAGATCCTCTCTCTATATATATAGCGGAATATTCTCGCGGCTTCAGAAAACTTTAACGCTCGATGGTCCGACAATTTTCCTCTCAATCGATGACGACGACGACGTCACAGTCAACTTGACAGGCAGTAAACTGTAGAAGGTATCGGCTCCAATCTTCTTTCTGCCGCGCTTTCTGATAGATTTATATGTCCGAAATATACCAAACCTATGAATAAAATATCTCTTGTCCCAACGATATTTTTATATCGTCAGCTGTCGCAGAGCAAACTTTATCCGACAGCTATCACGCGCGAAAAGAGAGTGCGCTTTTAAATATAATATCAATTCCCCACTGACATTGAATTATTTTATTCATTGAATTTTTGCTTATTTTAAGAACATCCGTCTATTATAATGAGAGCTATTACTTTTCATTTAGCAAAGAAAGCTACTTCGACAATACACGAACATTTATGGTCCCGATGAAAGAAATCGGCGCGCTATGCCGACAATCACGGTAGGCTCTCCTGCACGCAATTGCATTCGCGCTCGACCATGCGCGGAAACGAAGGTTCGCAAGTCCGGTATAAGGCAAGAGACGGATATTGCGTCGGCTCGGGCCGACGTTACGCACGGAAGCTCATACGCCGCCAATAAAAACGCCGTGCGCAGGGAAAAGGAAAATACAATAGAAACGCAATGGGCACTAGTGGATGACGAGGCGACATGGACGAGCGGGAGAAAGAGAGAGAGGGGGGGAGGGGGAGGGAGAGGGAGAAATGGAGTGCTCTTCAGCATTGCTAAAATTGGCGGTGGTGGTGTTCCAGCCGCCGCGATGCAATCTCATTCGCGCTCTCTCGCATGAGCGAACAGAAAGCGCACTTCAAGCTGGACCCCTCTTGCTTTCCTCCACCTTCTCTTTTTCCACCACCTTCGACCTGCTCTCTCTATCCCACACTCTCTTTTCCACCTCCTACATCATCTGACTCTGGTATCGTGCTGCCGCTACGCTCTTTCCGACTAATGGTTTGAAATCCGAAATTTCGACGAGATCTCCAATTCGAAGAGGCTTATTAGAATTTCAAATTTTCATCCGTCAGCAGTTAATATAAATATATTTATGTCCATGCGTATAAGACGAAAATAGAATAAACTACAACTCGATTAATTGGAATTAGCATATGAATGGAATTTCAGAAATACAGGCGTTCGAACGACTCTGTAATATTCTCTTTCAAAAGCCTTCTCGCGATGCATGTAATGCGTTTCGTTTCGCCTCTTTATCATCCCACTTATGCCGGATGAAGGTGTTTTTCTGCTCGTTGCTTGCTTCCCCTCCACCTTGATCTTCGCTAAATGTATGCGACCAGCTCGCGAACAGGTGGGTGTCGACGAGCACCTTCAGATAAGCCTCGCAAAAAAATCCGGGGGGGGGGGGGGAGGAGAATAATTCGATTTGGCGGAATCGAAAGGCTGATAAGGCGTCGTCGTCACCTTCATCTCGAACACGGTATCGCGTTTCTATCTGACAATCTCCTGTATGTTGGCGACTCGTTACAAGCTCCGGCGAACAGGTGGGCGTTGCAAGACGGAGAAGGATGGAGATCTGGATAAAATAGCTACGGGGGGAGAGACGATATTTATTCATCAAATCGGCGATCAACCGTGCCGTGGTATAACAACGACGATCGAGCCGCGAATGAATGAAGAGAAATCGGAGCATAGATAAGCAGCCGTCACTTACAGCTCGTTCATGCCACTCGTATGAACAGTCTCTGGCCGTGAATGTTACGGTATGTCAAGGGGGCCCCCGGTGTCGTTTACACGGTCGGCAGTAAATTTAGATCAGCGGCACTCGACGTTACCCTCAAAGCGTCTCGCTCCGAGGATTCATCCGTTCCGGCGTGCGTTTTTCTAGGCATAATTTTAGGCCGGTCAAATAGCTCGCGTCGCTTTCCGCCACCGCTCCGTTAATCATTTCAGGCAAATGGTGCCTCGAAAACACGAAGACGCCGCTTCGTCTGGCGGAGGTGGAGCTGCGTCAGAACGGAGGGGTTGGGGAGGAGGGAGATAATTGGCAAGCGGAACGGGGACGAACTCTCTCTCTGGAAGCGATATTCGCTAATCCGACAGCGGACAATTATCTGGTCCGTCAGAGCACGATTCACGGACAGCAGACGAGCGTGCAAACTTGTGAGAAACGGCCGACAGGGCGGCTTAAATTTAGCAGCTCCCTTTAGCGACGCGCCGCAGGAGCATCCGAGTGTGCAAACGTTATGGCGTTACGGCGTTGATGCGACATCACCGATCGTAAAGTGACTCCGTCCGGGTTATCAGGCAGATTAAAGAAAAGGCTTCGTTATGCGCGAATCGCGTCCGCGGTTATAAAACTCACAGTAAGCAATTGAAACTAACATGAAACGAATTTCATTTTATTTGCTCGTAAAAAATAATGAATCATGTTTGATGTGTCTTTTGAAAATCGCCGCTTGCTTATATCCAGAAATTACAAAGGTGCCTTTATGAGAGGCTTAATAAGACTGTCGGAGGAATAAAGCTAATAATTTTATTATTGTCCATTCGTATCACGCAGGCAGGAGTTAATGAATGTCCTTAACAAATATCTGTTTTACCATCGTCATTAGTGGAAGCCTTGTTTGCAGAAGGTAATGAGGCTTAAAGAGGCGAGACAGAAACGGAAAGGGAGAGAGAGAAAGAAACAGAAACCGGCACGAAGTTCAACGAAACCGTGCCAGGAACATATGAGCATTCCGTTCACAGACGTCGTCGCCTTCGCGCGTTTCTAGAAAATCGCTGATACTCGAGAGATGTGTAGTAGAAATTCCAACACAGACGCGAAACCGCTTCAGACGTAAGCACTACTTGAGAAAGTTTTCTGATTAAGGAATTAATTACGAAGGATGCCCGGTTGATGGTCCAGATTAGAACGGCCCGTTTTCCTCAAGCATATCGATTAAAAGATTGCCTTGATTCGGCCCGAGATGAATCTCTTGATTTTTTATCCCTCCCCCTTCCTCTCAAATGCTGACTGTAATTCTGAACCGGGGCCGTCTGCTGTGAGCAGCGTAACTTTCCGACTCGAGAATTTCTTCGCACGTTTCTCTTTCTATTTTCTTTTCTCTCTTCGACGCGGAGACGAGTTTTTTTACCAACTGGAACGATGCTGATAGTAAACGAAAAGAGCAAGAAAAAAAAGGAGAGCAGTCGGAGGAAGACGGTACGTCAGTTCAATGTCTTCATGGTAACTAGTCCTTAATGAAGCAAACTTTTATTTTACTTTCGAGTTCTCCTCGCGCGGGCAAAGCTCCGTCTCGTCCAGCTGTATTCGCGACGACAAAGTTTTCGCGCGTATATGCAAATGCGTTGGCTGCAAATTGTTTGTATTGAACATCCTTGTGGCAACGTTTCGACATTCCGGGGCTGGAAATAAACTCGGCTAATGGCTTGATTTTGTTTGAGTTTAATAATCGCACAAAATTAACTTTGGATTTAATTGCTGGTAAATTATTTTATTGCAGTTGATCGGATTCATAAATTAAGAAAAAAAGGAAATACGCATTTCTCCGTTTATTTATCGTTCAGGAGAAATCGCGGCGTGTCGCGCATACTGACTCAAGATTGCATCTTACACGATCGAGCTGTAAATGAATCAAGATGGCGATCCATCGATCTCGTGTCGATCGTTTGACAGATAACGGATGGATAGATGATCGTGGTTAGACACACAATCAATTAGTCTCGGAAGATGTCCGATAAGCGACGTCAGCTTCGGCATGCGCATCGTGATCGACCGCAACCACAACATAGCGAGTCGCCGCGATCGATGAACATATGAACAAAGAAGACCGGCCGTATATGCTTTAGTAAAATTGACAAGATCAAGAAGCTAGCTCGATACATCACTTTGACCGCGTAAGAATAAAAATGAGGCGCATAGTGAGACGTCACATGTCAGTTTAAAGCGCAACACGACGATGACAGTCTCCGATACACCGACGTGAATCCCTTACGAAGTTACTTTTAAACGCCATCCATCTCTCTCTCCACCACAGGCTGTCTTACTATCTAATTAATCCTTCGGCTCAATTAACTTCTTAACGCGGCCCGACACCGACCGGTGATCATCATAGTAACGTCCGGCCCACGTAGTTTACTAAACGTCGCTTTTTCGTGCCTATTAATTAAAGTGCGCGTGCAGGCCGAGGGTGCAGGTGGCATCGTTTTTCCCTCATCGTCACGGAACGAGGGAAATATTTTCTTCCCCTCGTCACTTTCCTGTACAACCGGCGCGAAGATATATATTTAGAGTGGACCCATCACTCAGCTTCCCTCCCTCTCCCTCCCCCTCTCTTCTCTGCCCGCCGTTTTCTTTCTTTCACTCCCTCGGCCGTTTCGCGCCCACCCTTCGCTTTCGCGTTCTCTCTATCTATCAGTACGGCACCTAGAAAGAGTCTACTTTCGCCTTGTTAGTAAAGTAAATAACGTGGTATACGGCTCGGCGTATAGTGCATCTGCTTCTCACGACGCTAACAAAAGCGACGCGTCACGGAAAGAGAGTACAGGAAGGACGAGGGTAAAAACCGAGCCGGCCAATCGGAACGTCAGGTTGCAGGCTGCATCGGTCAGACAATTAGGCGACGATCTAAGCTCATGCCCGTTCGGATCCTAAACAAATAGGCTTACGATGATCCGTAATGGGATGACGGCGTGTCACACCGGCGTCCTATTCCTATAAATCCGTTTACGATGTATACTCTCTGGTACGCGAGGGAAAAAGGGTACGAGCGATGCGTCGATCTTAGAAATGGGGAACGAAGCTAGAAGTCTTCGCTGCGGGATTCAATGAAATTCTTCCTCGAATTCTGCCATATGAGAAAATAATGACTCTTGCTCTATCTACTTAATACACTTAAATATATATATATGTATATATAAATCTCTTTCTAAAAAAAAAAATTTCTTACTATTACTATTACTTATATACATATATATAAAAGTAATAGTAATGGTAATAAATTTTTTTAGATTCTCTCTTTTATATATATTATAAGAGAGAACCTAAAAAAAAAAAAATATTACTTTGATGCCAGAGTATGAAGTGTATAATTAATATATAATTAATAAGTTCAAAATCTAATATGAGAGCAATGACTCAAGATTATTTATACCACGAGAAATTCTAGATGCATATGTTTCATAATGAGATGACGGCGGATCGTGCGATAACTTAGAAATCTCTGTAAGCCGCGCATTCACACTTTGGAGAGGCAAGATCGTTGACTCATGGAAAAGCGGGTTAACGAATCTAACCTGGTTCCCGCACCGGGAGGACGGATGCGACAGGCAGGACTGGTAGTGGCAGTTTCCCTCTTCCGGGCATGAAACTAGCTTTCACATTTCAGCTCTCGCTCGCACTATTTCTTCTCGCTCCTGCGTACTCTTCTCTCCCTCTGCCTCACCCCTATTTACGACTCTCGTCGTCAGTTGGCTTATGTCACTCGGGATTAGCGTTGTTTGGACAGAGGAAATTAACTACTACACCCCGGTCGTGCCATCTGCGTGGGCGTGCGCGACATTGTGTCGCGGGCATTCCCCTTAAGATTTCGAGGCAATGTAATTCAGTGTCGAAACCGATCCTGGGGGGGTCGTCCGTCGGCGGTGACATCGCCATTTCCGTGATTAGACGCAACCCCGAGGCTCAGTATGTTTGATTGCGTTCTTATGATGCTTTTTCGGAAACTGATGCAACCGACTGTAACGCGGGGCTTCATCTCGCGCAAAGAAAATACCGTGCGAATAATCAAATTTATAAAGAGAGCATAAAATAATTAATTGCTTCCCCTCACGTTACTTATTCGCTGCATTGTCTGTCGGGATCTATCTCCTCTTTCGGAGAATTCCCATATAATTATTCACACAACGATCGAAACATGCTATTAAGAGCACTAAATAACGCGTAATCTCCGATCAATTAGCACCGATCTGGGAATTTACGTTCGCTTGGCGGTAGAAAATACTGGAAGCCTATACGGTCGTAAATAATATTCGCGTGCACCATGTGCGTTTTGTAAATAAAAAATATTATTGCAGTGAAACGAGACCTTTGACGTAGCAATGAAAAATAATAATAATAGGAATCATAACATTTTTTTCAATCATCTTTGAAAATAGTATATTACACGTGTAATTACCAGGTAATCTTTATGTTATCTCTCACATTATGTTAAAAAATATTACTTGTAATAATGCGCGCTTATTATATGAAACGTGCATTAGGGGCGGAGTTAATATGCCAGAGTGACTGTGATCGATTAACGGCGGATCTCGTGACTGCATCTGCAGATCGATACGACACGAATGAAAATTGTGTTTATCTCGATTCTGTAAATAAAAATCGCGTTGCTTTCGCTGCTGGACCAACGGCGCCGACAGCGGTGATCCCGCTGGCTCGATTATCACCGGGCACGCAGATAGGTGCCGGAGGAATCTCGGAGAAATAAGAAGGAGCGAAGAAACAAGAACAAGAAACAGACTATGACGATGACTACGACGACGAGGACCACGGCGACGACGGAGAAGCCGCAGGTCGAGGCCGCAGTGCTCCAGGTATAAGATTTTCGCACCCGGCGGTAAGCTCGTTAGCGAGAGATTGCGATCAATGACCGAAGATGAACGCGTTCGCACGGCACAACAGGAAAGAGAGAGCGGGAGAGAGGCGAAGAAGGATAGAAAATTGGATCAAGAGAAAAAGAGAGAGAGAGAGAGAGAGAGAGAGAGAGAGAGAGAAAGAGAGAGAGATGGAGGGAAAACGGTAGGGTAAGAAACGAGGAAGGAGGTTGCTTTGCAAGAATTACCTGGCGGTATTCCGAGTTGCTCGTTAGTGCCAGCCTCTCGCGTCGCGATCTCCTCCTCTCTTTCTCTTTCTCTTACCCAACTTCTCCCCCTTCCTCCTTCCTGCCCTCTCTTAATACGTGTTATTCGATACCACCGTAGGTGGTTACGGCGGTAATTGCGTTCACACTTAACCACCTCGTCGGGCGCGGGATAACGATTGGTCGGACACCGTGTGCATCGAATTTGTCGTCTTTTTTTTTTGCGCACCGCATAATCCAGGAGTAAACATACCAATATTGGCGGTGGGAGTTTCCTGAAACTGCCAATCTCGGGATACACTAGCTTTCGAGACGGCTATGCGTTCGAATTTTTCAATTCAAATTCGGTTATAGATGTGTTTCTAACTATGACAGATCATTTTACTATATTTCCTTTCAAATCTATAGTAAATAGATACTATAATATATGTATTAAAATAAATTGAAAGTGTCATTATATCTATGAAAGATCTTCGCAAGGTATCATTCTCGAGCATGATTGCACCGGCCACGTCCACCGTAATCGCGTTTACTATGATAGTAATCGTTCGTTAACTGACGATACTGTAGTTGAGAAAGTTTCAAGGTAAGGTAAAACTTGCAGTTTGACGTGATGTAACAAACTTTTCGACGTATGTACGAGCAGCGTAATGGTAATTCCCCGGCAGAGGATCAATTCCGTCGCATTTCTCATATGATGACGCATCACAAATGCAATTTACAAAGTTTTAACCGGCAAATTGCAACTTTTCACAGCTTTATTATCTACCTACCTACCTGCACGTGCGTATACATGTATCATAAATACCCAACGAGTACGCCAAAAATATTTGGTAAATTTTTAAAATATGCAGCGAGAGTCTCACTTTCCATGCAAATTACGCTGTTATAAATGAAAATTAAATCAACAGTTTAGCTTTTCAGATCACCAGAAAATATGTTTAAATTTAAAACATAGTTAAAAACATCGAGAACTGTGCTGCAAAAATTTGATTATTATCCGCTTATCAAAAACATTCACACGGCCACGTTTCTCAAACACACACCAGCTGATCCCTATAAACGTACGTTAAACGCTATAAAAGCAATATCGGAAATTTTTTGCGATGCGTTTTAAAATATAACAGTTTTAGCGTTAATTACGCTCAAATGGCCGGCACAGAGAAAAATTATAAAGAGCATTCGGGCGTATCTCGCGGCGCGGCATTAAAACGCGCGCATGGAAGTAACGATATCGCTGTGTTCGTGGCGAGCCGCAGAGTGGAAGATAATCGCCGGGCAAGTTTTTTTTTCTCTTTTTTTACCGGTTTTATTTCCGACGCTTCGAATGTGGAGCAGCGCGCCCATCGCGCTGGTATATCTTTGCGCGCAACGGAAACTTCGTCGGGCTCCCTTCACCCCCTCTCTTCCACCCTCGTCAGCGGGGCAGCTATTTCACGGGGCCGGCCCACCATGTGCCCGGTTTTCATCGTCTGGTTGTGCGTATCGCGAAATCATAAATAAAATATACACGGACGCGCGCGTATATATCCTGTCGCTCGCTCGGGGCAGAGTAGAAGAGGCGTAAAGGTCGTTTTGCCAAACGGCGCCAGAAATTCACGATGGTATGTGGGGTCGAAGCGAAATAATATTGCAAATTCAATTCGGCCGCATAGGGCCCCCTCCGGCCTCTGAAGATCTATGCAAATAGAGTCGCGTGCGCCGACAAGGGAAAAACAAGTAGGAGCGGCTTTGCGCTTCCGGAGCTACTAGTCCAATGCAAATACTTTTTCAAAGTGCGCATAACTCGAGGACGGGACGCTGGTGATTTTATCGCATAAGCGAAACGGAAAAGGGAAACGATTCAGCTTCTATCTAGGAGTTCTCTAAACATTTTCACGGGAGGAGGGGAGAGAGGGGGAGAAGGAATTTCAGCCAAATTCGAAATTTTAAAATCTAAATCTAAAACATCTATTTTCTACTGCAATAAAAAAAAATACTTGGAGATTATCTACATTTACAGCTTATAGCTATCTTATTAATGTAGTTTGAAAATGAAACAATCGAATCTCTTTCTCTTTCTCTCTATTGCTCATCGCAGAGACAGGAGATAAGTACGCTTATCGCGAATCAATAAACCTGAACTTTGTGTTTTTCTCCCGCACGAACGAGCATTTGGCTTTACGCGTTCTGACTTCATTCAGATTGCCCAGTTCTTTCGAACCCACTCTGTATACAGCTTATTCCGAGCTACGAGTACCCTTCACGATTCCAGAAGTATCTACATAATCCAATATATGCTGATGTCGAGCTGGTTGGGGGTCGAAGGTCCGCGCGCGCCGTTTGTTAGAGCATTCTCGGACCTAACTGATCCGAACCCCTATTTTTATTATGTCTATGGGGAAATCTAACTCCGCGATTTCGCCTACGAGGGCAGGCCATCTGGCAAGTAATGCTGGCTATGCAGGTAATCCGGTAAACATCAGCGGTTGAGTCCCAATTAGCGTCTGTTTACCTTTGCGTCTCCTTTTGTTCGTCGCGAACTTCTTTCTTTCTTCTATCTTAGTTTTCAATTAAAACTCGCGAGGAACTCTGTTTGATCGACGGCTTGCAAGTCCGGCCGATGATTGCTTTTACGGGATGCGAGCAATTGAGTCAGGTGGAAATGTAAATCTTCAAAAGAATAAAGATTACGAAGTAGCGTTTCTTCGCCTAAGTCCGATAAGAAGCAAATGATTAAAGATGATCTATCGCGTGGGACGGGAAATAACAAACTCGATCTCATGCGTATCGAGGTTAGCGTCGAGATCGCGAAACGTAAACGCCGGAGACATTGAAAAGTATTAACTAGGACTGGCGTCATTATTCCAAACTTTTGTTGTGTGTGTGTGTGTGTGTGTGTGTGCACTTTTTATAAATTTTCCCTTCTTCTCCCCGCGCTCCTTTCTTGCGTTAATTAAAACTCGCAAAGAATCGTTTGCACCGACAATGAACGTCTATCCTAGGCGCCTCTATTCATCGCGAAACAACAAGTCGGAAAATTTTAAAGAAGAATTCGCAGACTGATGAAAGCACGGCGAACTCGAAGGCGAAGAAATATATTTAATGGTCAGACAGAGCGAAAGATACTGTTATTCGGAAACGCGCTTTACGGAGTCTCGTTTATAGTTTACGTCACCGTAATACTGAGCAAATCGTAAAAGTAACGTGGCGTATTAAGGATATAGCACAATTATTTTCAAATTCTCCAAGCAAACTTTCTATTTCGCTCCATGGCTGGTTGCACTCTCACTTTGTTCCCTTCTTAAACGTTCCTTCCTATTTTCTCAACAACGTACGAGGATCAATTGTTGGCAACGTTTGCATTCTACCTTGCATGCACCGTGAGTTTCAGGCAAGAAAGGAATTTGAATGTAAATGCTTTGGTCGCCTTGGTTGCATGTTTTCCTAGAGTAAACTGATGAGACATGCAACGTCGAATGCAAATGACGTTGGCGGTCATTGCAGATTGCCACGGAAATATATACAGCCGGTGCAAAGTAAGAACAAAAAAAAGAGAAAAAAAGGAAAGTAACGAGTGCGACAATATACGAACACATACATACATAGAAGCTCATGTACGATTAAATAAATTGCCCTGATCGGCGCGTGGATAAGAGCGCAAGGGGAACGATCGTCAGAATTGTAACCTTTAAGCTCGAGCGAGCCTTCCAAGAAGCGTTCCACCGTGATGTAATACTCGCATGGGCGCAAAATGGCAAACAAAAGGAGGTCGTCTTTTAAGAGTGTCAAGATACGCCACGCTGTGTCTTACCGAAGTCCAATTTACCCTATCGCGATTACTGTCTTTGCATGGTTAAACGAGAAACAGAGAGATGAATGTGCACCATCTCTACCTAATGACGAAATGCAAGTAAAAACAATAGTCTTGCTGAAAAAAAAAAAATAGAAAATTCTTTAAACGTCAAATAATTATTATATCGTTATGTCGAATTTTTTTTTTACTTTGCGAAAAAACGCTCCAATCATTTCATGTTTAATCATCCCGAAAACATTCAATTTAATATGCTAAATATATGTACGCGAGAAAATATTTTCCTTGAGCACGTATGCACGACGAGTATCATCGATTCAACGAGACCGGAGCGTGTGGATGCGATCGAGTAATTCGAGGAACGAAACCTCGAAGCAATTCCGCGTCATCGGAAAGTCCGGTCGATGTTTCAGGGCAATTCCGTGGCTGGTAACGGCTTATCACCGGGTGGCACGGCAGCCAACAGCTCCCAACACAAGGGCTGGTCTCTTCCTATAGAAGCTTCCAGGGAGGGTTCGCCCGCTCCTCTTTCCTCGCCATCGATCTCCTCGCCACCCTCTCCCGTTTCCCATCCCCATCTTCGCCTACCTTTCTCGATCTCCCTCCACGCAGCTCGTGGCTGCTTGAATTCCTCGTGCCGAGAACGATCGATAATGGATCCGACCATAGCTTTCCAGTCCATTCTATACGCATCATTTGACACCCGGCAGACGTAAGAAAAGCGAGGAAACGCGACGCGGCTGGCGAGAGAGATCGAAGGTAATGCGAGAAAGCGAGAAGTGGAATTCAATAGATAGAAATCACTGCCATTGTCGAGACGGTATATGACGCGACGGAATTGTGGAAAATGAGACGATCCCGAGGGCGAGAAAGAAAAATTATATCGAGAGAGCCGAATCCCATAAGATCCGCCGCGACGAGAAGAAGAGCGTTACCGGCGCTCGGCGCGCGTTTTCTTCTTCCCTTCGCGCTTTCTTCTCCGAAGGGTCAAGCTCATCCCTTTCGTTCTTGAACGGCGGCGATCATGATGCGCCCTGACAGCGGCCAAATCCTCGCGAAAATACCTTCGTTCATACTCATTTCCTGTTTTCCGTTCGCTCCGTCCGTCGCCTCGCCACCGCGTCGTAATCCTATCCATACAAGTCCAAGGCCGCTGATAGCCCTGCGGCTCTTCTCCCGTAGGATACTCTCAGCCTTGGCATTGTCGATCGAGCATTTCTGCAACTCCCCGCGGTCCTTCATCACTTTCCACGACCCTAAGATGCTCGATTTATAAGAGATCCTTCTCAAAGCGCGCGCGATTTTTCCAGCCGGCCGGGGATAAATTCCTTGATCTCGCGTTCTCGCTTTTAGATGGAACCACTTTCACGATCGCTCTTTGGTATTGTTCGCGCGTAAGCGACCGCGATATAATGCGTTTCGTAAGAAATGAGAAATATGTGTTCTTATATAATGCCACCGTGGACAAGAGAAGAATGATTGCGGGTTTTAAAATTTTAAAATAAAATTTTAAATAGAACGGAATAATAAGATAATTATTTGTAGTCTTGCAATTCTTCCGATTTTTCTGATGGAATTAACTTTTTTTCTTTTTATTATGTAGAAAAGTGCCATGTATTAATTTACGTAAATTAAAGATTATTTGTGTTTTAGAAAATATAAAAATCTCGACACCCGCAAAGAGAGAGCGTGCGGGCGAGAGAGAGAGGGGGGGAGGGATATCCAAATGACCTCTTTTGAATTTATTTCAACCGCACGCCGTTAGTACGGGCCTCTATTATTCGACTTGGTCTTGCCCCAATAAGAGGTCATGTCCCCAGTTATGCTGGTTGGCGGAAGCAATTCCATCCTTCTTCCTTTTTCGCTAACAAGCTCAGAAACGGATGTATACGGTGGATGCGAAACGTGCAGCTCGAGTTTTCGAGACAGCCGAGGCGAGATTATAATTATGCAAATGCCCTGTTGCGGGGAAGAGGAGAGCGAGCAACAGATGTCTGGAACGACTCCTCCTGGAAAGAGCATCTCTAGCGCGGTACTGTTCGTGCGATAGAATATAAGGTGGGGTCTGAAATGAAGCATGGCCCAGGAACGTCTTGTATTTTCAGCCGTGGCTTTTAAGCGTCGTATCGCGCCGAAGAGGTTTGCTGAATTCTTTCATTCTCTCGCCACGCCGACAGGTGCTACAGATTGTGCGTTCTCAACCGACCGCGGCGCACCTGTGTTTCTTTTTATGAAATCCAACGAAAGAGGGACGCTACGAATTGTCCCTCGTAAAGTTTCCTCCCTCATCGCCGTCGCTAAATCGCAATTCTTGTTTCAAAGTAACCGATATATTTCCCGGTGTTTCGCTATGATTTCAAGAAAATCTACGGTGCGTACTATTTCTTACAGTGATTTTTTTCTCTCCCGATGCAATCCATCAAAATTTTTTGTCTTTAAACAATATTTCATTTTGTTTTTTGACTTTTCTGCTGCCTAAACTATATCGATTTTTAGAGATCCAGTTTCCAAGATTTATCGCGTCTATTATTTCTGGGGGAAACATTTACATCGTATGGGACTACATTTAATCTCTTCATAAGCATGGGAGTTACTACACAAGCACGGGGTCTAATTGAAAGTTACGAGCATTGCCACGAGACTGCGTGAAGCCATTCGTGGCATTTCTGGTTGTCTCGCTTATAAATCATTCTATCTTTCTCATGATCCCACGCGTAATATAGAAGAGACAGGTCTCCCTCGATCGCGTGTATCCAGCATCGCATCCTTCTTCTCTCGTTGCCGATCTCCCTCCTCGTTCCGTAGATTCGCGCGAGCGAGCTTTTTACTTTCAGCCAAGCCAAGGAAGCCAAGAGGAAGAGATTCTTATTGTGCGCCACGGACTTCGACGAAGAATTCTTATTACAGGGTGACTTTCTCCTCGCGCCCGAAGAAATCTCATTACCTCGTGCGAGGATAGAATTGCGTTGACGAAAAGTTCGAAAGGAAGTGTTAAGGCTCGCGCCCGCGCGCAAAAAGGAAATCGAACGAGACAAAGTCCATCCGAATGGACCACTCGTGTAGGGGAAGAAAAAAAAGGCGAAACTCAATTTTCCATGGATGATAAAAAAAATAACGTTGGATGGGAGATAGTAGAGAATTGAGAAGAATCAAGTTTTAGCTCGCTCGAGCAATTCGTCTTTCGCGACTCGTTTGCTTTAATTTAATCTGGCTTTTGTGAAGTCACGTAGAATTGTTTGTTACTAATTGCTTAAATTGATTCTACTATGAATTGCGCTATAAATTTCCTCTCGCGAATACAATTAATTTTATATGACGTTAATTGCGATGGGATTAAAATGCACGTGAAAACCCATAAACAATTTTTACCGTGACAGTTTACAATAATTTTCAGATATATCAAGAGACAGCGAATGGCGATGATGATCACGTACAACGTAGCGCGGAAAATTGATATTATGCAAAATTAATGATGTTTCTTTTCATTCATCCTATGTAAAGGAGATACTACTGTTGTCTTGATAGTCATTTATCACTATTCTCATGTCTCGCATATCGTATCCTGTCATAGCCTTGTTATTTATTACTTCGCGTAAGAGGGGATCGCGTGTAGAAATAGCTATGAATCTTGCAACATTTTGGGAATTTGAGATATCGAGCAAACAGGCTGATGCGGATCAATATTTTACACATAGCCCTGGACATATGAACAAGACACGTCTTTATAATCAAAACAGATCTCGATTTAGTGAATCATTGAAAAAGTTTTTCTCGTTCTGCAGAGAAGAAGAAGAAATCGATGGGATGAGTGAGATTAAAAAGGGATATGAATAAACAGATCTGGCATAATTATCGTGACGAAACACGTTCAGGCATCACCTCGCGGAGTTGAAACGATCCATTAAGTGATCAACGAGTCTTTGATTTACGTTTCCTGCTCCGGCTTCTGTATCTTCTTGATTATAACGTATAAAAGAAGTGCCGTAAATCAAACTTGATTCACATAAAAATCCCCCGCGAACAAATGTATACCTATATATCCATTTTACAGTCGAGATTAATAATGCATTATTAAGCACAGATGTGAATTTATATACAAAGTGTGAGCAAATAACAAGAAGCTCAAATATAATGAAAAAAAAGAAGAGATATGGTCAATGAAATAAAGACAGACATTTTCAAATAGTATTCTTCGTAATTATATTAGTATCAAATACAACGGAGATATGTAAATTTTTATCTATTCATTTCGGACTTTCTCTCTCTATCTATCTATCTCTCTCTGTTTCATTGCACCTCTCATATAATAAGCGAGGATCAGATCAAATCATGGTTGTCTTAGCTGACACAAGTGCAGCACTTTCGACTGATTAATCCTCTGCGGCTGCTATAGGGAGTTACATGTCTTCGTGTAGACTCGTAGCTGCAGATAATACCTTACGGATATTATCTGCAGAGCGGAGAGATGCACTACTTACGTTAGGCGGACTACGAGACGACACGGCGAAGGAAGAGTACGATGAGATACGGAAACGCGGCGAGTCCGATAGAGGAGGTCTCGGAGAGAAGGAGCGTCGAGCGGATGCGACGCGTGGGATGAACAAGGAGAGAGAACTCAGGCCGAAACTTGGATGTAATTACTCCCGTCTACCGTGTAAACTCTCGTCTTGTCATAGCTATCTACTGTGCCGAGTTCAGCTGCGCTAACGGGCTCGAAATTACTCTTGCTTCCTTCGGCGGGCTAATCAGGCGCGAGTTTCCTCGATAAAGTAAGAATTCCGTTGACGATGGTTCCTGCGACGGTTCGCGGATAAGCACGGCGACGAATGTACGATGAGAAATCTTAAATCTGTAGAATATACCTCCTTGTGCGAGAGATCGTCCGTGCTAAACAAAATTTCGATTTAACGTACCGTTCATGTGGAACGCGATGTATGCGCGTGAGTGAAGTGAGAAAGTATATAGTTTCGAATTAATTAATTAATTTGGTTTATGCTCTTCCTCGTCGGTAAGATAAACATGATAATGAGTTTGTTGTTTAGCGTACTTGCTACCCGCGCGTATTCGCCTACAATTTTCTGAGCATCCATCGATATCTCCGTGTTGAAAGGAAGGCACACGTTCGCTATGCAGATTGAATTGCACAGACGTAGGTCTCGACCGATCGACGCTTACAATGTGATATCATCAATCAAGTCACGCAGGTAGCGCAGGTGTATAAACGGGCGGCATGGTTCCGGATTGATCGATGAGCCACTGTGCACGAAGATAGAAAAATATATATATACATATATATATATATATATATATATATATATATATATATAGAGAGAGAGAGAGAGAGAGAGAGAGAAAGAGAGAATGCGAGTGTTCGGAGCATTTTCCTATATTTTAACGGAAAATTCGACGGTGCGTTAAAACGATCGGTCAACGCGCCTCTGTAAGAGAGTATTAATTACAAGGCGATGGACATCGATCGCAGTGCGAATAGTATGCGCCAAAATACACGTATGGACTGTGGCGATTGCCGCGCTGACGAGAGATATTACATCGAGGAAGTAATCCGACTAGATGGGCGGAAGAATCGCGATCCACATGGATAATGACATCCTCTCTTAATTGGCCGCAATCCATTGTCTAGATAACGATTGATTTTCAGTAAAAAATTTATGATCGACTATGCGACTAGTTACAGTCCATGGAAACGACACACATAAAATTAATAATTTAAATTATTTAATTAAAAAAATTTATATGTATTAGATTATACGCATGAGTTGATAATTATGAACGTTAAATCACACAGAGATAGTTTATTTTAATATTCTTGATAAAAAATTGTTTTCACAGTTTCTTCTCATAACTTTTCGCGCGAAATAACTTCTGGAATGTTATCGCTTTTAAAGCGGATCATTTCTGGAAAATAATTACGAGCTTAAAAAGAATCCACCTTAAAAAGGTACGGTAGAGAAATAATCGGTTCGGAAAAATATCCGAGGTAATAAATCAAGGAATATTGGTCGATATTGTAAAATTACCAAAACTGCTAAGAGGCGATTAATATGAATGGGCATAGTAAACGGAGAAAAGGGTGGTAGGTATAATGGTCCTTGAGTGTACAGGGCGGAACTAATACCATGAACCGATAAACTCGAGTTACGACGTCTGGTTAACATTTCACGAGGAACTTGCCTTCGGCTGTGTAAAAATCTACTTCTATACCGCGATGTACTTTGACATAAGATCAGAATCTTGCGTAAGTACCACGCAAACAAATGTATGTTTAATATCTTGATCCACTTAACTCTCTCCACTAATTCGTCGAAATTAAATTCTATTTAGCGTGGTAAAATTTTAATTTTAATTTTGATTTTAATTATAATTTTGACAAATTGTTCGACAGATTGACTTTTTTTCTCATGTAACATCTTCTATTGGTATAATGTAACAGATATAAAATTTATGCTAATTAGAGCTGATAAGATAATTTTACGCACTTAGACTATGATCCATTAAATTGATTCAAGAATTATATAAATTCGTATTCCCTCTGCGCGCCGTATTCCGTGTCGAATGGGGAGACTCCTCGTTCCTTGGTGACGAAAGCTCTGTCAGCTCGCCGCGCTGATCTCATTTATTTCCCCGAAGTGCGTATTCCGTTCTTAACGAGATTATTGTCACCGCGGCGCGAACGTGCCGAGCGATGCGTATCGATATACCCAATCACCGGTCCGAAGTACGAATGCGTGTACGCGGTTGTCTGGCATTCACTCCTTCCATATATTTCGACAGACCTAACGAGACATTCTCGTGCTGTAGGCACGATAATGATGCGCGGCAACGCACAACAACGACACTCTCCATGTACAGAGCTAAAATACCGTTGACTGGCCAGCGCCGTTTCCTTATCGATATATCAAAGAATCTTAGGCGAGACACGAAGACACTTTGCGATCAGATAATAAACAGCCGGAAATATTGATTAAAAGAGTAATAAAAAATACTTATTATTGTCTACATTAAACATTGAAGAGTTTAACTTTATATATGTTACAATTCAGAAGTTAAAAAAAAAATCTAAACATTTTAAGTATTTAAAAATTCCATTATCCATATAATCACATTAGTAAATTCTCTACTTAATAATTCTTATTAATACCGGCAATTACCGGCAATTAAATATTGCTCTGTATTTTTGCGATACATAAAACGACGTCTTGCTATGCGTGACATTCGAGATTATCAAATGCACCGAGGACTGAGCGTTAATCGTCATCGCTGTGACCGGCTATATCGAATTCCGCGATAATGGGATGTGACGAGGGAAGAAGGAGAAAGAGAGGAGGAGGCGAGAAAGTGATAGTAAGACAAACACCATGAAGTAATCGCGGTCGCCGTTGCACCGTCAGGAAAACCGGCGCCTCAGTCTTCGTGACTGTCGTCGTTGGTCGGTTCGCAATACTAGCTGGAGATGACTCCGTCAAGCAGCCGCGACAATAAAGCCAATTGTGGCCCTAACGTGAGAAACCGGGGCCGTGCGCGCTCGTATACGAGAGATTTCAATTACAGCTCGTTATGCCGGCAGATGGACGTAATGGTCTCTCTAGCGTTGCTGCCGACACTTTAGGCGACGTTCCGGAGAACGAGTCGCGAACGAGCGTACGTCTCGAAGAAAGCAGTTCCTCGAGCTGTGCTACGGTGGTGTATCCTCTTTAAAGGAGGCCGATGGACCGGTCACTCTGTGTGCGACACGGCGCACACTGTCGAGAGCGTGAATTATCACGTCCGCCTGATTTCAGACGTGCATAATTGCATTGTTTCGTCGTCGCAGTAGCCGTTGCGAAGGTCGCGGGAGCAGATAGTCGGACGTTATTAACGATTGACGCGGTTACCGTATAAATCTCGTATCTGACTTTTCTCCGAATCCAATTACGCGGATCCCGGAACGGGCGTCTTACGAGCGAAGTTAATGGGCGAAAGAGTGAATGAGCGAGTATTGATAGTGGTTTATGATAATTGCCGACGGTTACCGGTTACGCTTTGCGTTTCACGTGATCGCGCGCTTTCTGTCACGATCGAATTATTTCGAGCCGCGTCCGCTACCAGGTTTCTAACAGGCGTACAGTCTCGTACGACAGGCATAATCGATGACGCTGTTCGATAGAAATTGATATGTTACCCGCAGCGGGAAGCGTGACAATATAATCGACTTATTTACCCGGACTGTAAAACCAGTAAGGTGGAGAGCGTATTTATGCGCGGCGCATCAAGATTTAACGAGGTACCGGCGGCTATCGATGCACCGATCACGATAATTTACAGACGCGCGCGCGAGAGACTGTTAATTCAGAAACGCTCCGAGAGAATAAATTGACACTCGAAGAAAAAAGGCAACCGCGTCTCGTATGGGAAAAATCCCTCTGCTGGAAATTTATTGCGATTCAGGAATAGACTTTTCGCGCGGAAGAATTGATATTTAGTACAGTTTCTAGCATTCCCGGATACGTACGTACCTCCAGACAAGATTAAGGGCGGTAGCTGGGGGCCGCCTTCAACACGTATGCTTGCTACCGAGCGTGCCGAGCGTTACAAATATCATGTCCACGTGCTTTTCGTGGCCCGACCGGAACAATGCGTCACGATTTCGGCGACGGACGCGGATCACACCTTGATCGTTATTAATGGTCCGCGTTATTGTGTTGCGCGACCGTAGTAGCCCTTTGTAGTCTCAGCTGCATACGCATAATCGATTTCTCGGTGTGAAGCCGTCCGAGATTCGGTTTCGGTCGTCATATCTCATCATGCTTATACGATTACTGTCGTACCGCAAACACCCGATGCATTCATGCAGTCGACTCGTTAACTCGCCTCAAGGCAATGCACATCCGGTCTTTTTCCCCGTGTCTCGGATTTAAATAAAGTCACTTTGGAGTACAGAATGACAAGATACTGATAGAATTTATCGCTTGGTGTAGAGAAAAATTTTGTAAAAATTATATAATTGAATGAACAAAGATGAAAATGATTAAGTTTGAATAAAGCATCAAACGATCGAGTTTTATTTGCAGAAAAAGAGAAACGATCTTACTTTATTGGATATTAAAATATCGAAAAATTTGTCATTATTACGATGTAAAAGTTTGAGTTTGCAGTCAAGTTTATGTGAAATAAAGAATTTGATCCAAATAAGAAACACTAAACTTTAAAGCTTTCGCCATATAAAAATTGATTGGAAAAAAAAAAAAACTTTAAAGCGCTCGGATATAGATTTCCTTTTTTCGCTGATATCCGGATATAGGATATCGAAAGGAAGAAAGGTTATCGAGGAGCGATATATCGCACTGTAATTCAGAGAATTCAGGCAAAGCACTTTTCGATAGAACCTATAAAATCGCATGTAGCCACTTCGGCGTTTTCCTACTCTAAATAATTCGACGCTCGAACGCAGACAGTGGAGGTGGAGTTCTGATTTTTTTTTTGCACCGAGAAGGAGCGGCTTTGCAAAGACTCGCTAGGACGACGGAAGCATTTGTCATCGGAGCATAGCACGAAATATAAATCGCAAACAGAACCGGAGCTACAGGTTGAAGCATCAGGAGGAGGCAAGAGCGAAAATAAACTCGACTCTTCCTCGATGCGTTATCACTGTAACTCCGACTGGCAAAGGCGCGTCCCGTTTCTCCATCCCTCTCTACGCGTACTCTCTTCCCCATTTTTTCGTTCTTTTTCGCCGAGATATCTGCTTTATTGTGCCTCCAGTGGAGCACGTACGTAAAAATGCGCGCGACCGTTGAACTCCACCCTCCGCTTATCGTCACGCGTCTCGCCTCTCGACACGAAGTCACCGGTTTTTATATAGGGAGGTAGCAAATTTTATATATATTACGTGCAAAACGATTTTTCCGTCTATAAAAAGATGCCTTTGGAGATGCGCCGAAATATTTATCAGGCGTATGTCGCGACTGACAGTTTCGCACGACGAGAGCTGCATAAGAAATATGTGACTTTTCGTGACAGTTATTCTCTCTCTCTCTCTCTCTCTCTCTCTCTCTCTCTCTCTCTCTCTCTCTCTCTCTCTCTCTCTCTCTCTGCTGCCGCACTGCTGCATCAGTTTCTCTAAAAATATTTTTCAGGAATAATATTAAAATTATTGATTACATAATTGTCGCAGAAATAAATATCTTCAAAATTATCTTGCGCGAAAGATATCGAATTTTGAAAAAGAATTTCGAAATCTTTAATACGCGCGCGACTATCAAGTATCTTAGCGTAGGTACCTAGTTTTAAAAGCCCTCGTCTTACTTTAGAGACAGCCGATTGCTCGATTTCGTTGCGTACCAATCGGCGAATCGAATTCTACCTGTTTGTTTGATGACGAGAGCCGTTTCCACTTTTACACGCAGTCAAGTTTCTCTCGATACACGCGTTCGCATTACACGTAACGTATTTCCCATCTTCCTACCCTAGTACGGGGAAATGGTCTGGACCGACTCAATTTATAAAATGGAAGAAAAGTGCAAGGGCGTTTGTTGCCAGGAGGAATATATTTGATCAAGCGAAACCAAATATTTATACGTCAAGTTAACCGAATGTAAATTGCGCTTTATATTCAGAATGTCTAGCTTCTTCATTACATTATTTCCTTGCGTTTTCTTTTTATATCATATAATAATTATGTGTATATTTGAAGAAATATCGTATAAGAATTATTTTGAGAGAATGTACTTACGAAAGCAAATGTGCAATTTTAGAAAATTCTATACTTTCGACTAGCATTACATTCTTTTTATTTTTATAAATATAATCAATGTTGTCATTATGCGATTATTTTATTTCAATATTTTTATTAGTAACCACGTAATTGCACGCGTCAGTGGATATTCACATACGTGCTCGGCCGAGTACACATATAAGCACAAATGCGGTTGATGTAACCGCGTTGATATAACCGCAAATGGATTGGGTGATATTGCGCAATAAGATG